>CM067343.1:18730028-18982528 GCA_034190875.2 Urechis unicinctus
GGATAGCCCTGTTTTACGTCACTGTCAACAACGAAAACCGGAAGTTACAACAACGTTCTTTTGTGTGTCAAGTCTTAAGGATGTTAGCATCTAATTCAATGTAGCCTGCTAGCGAGCCACCTTAAATGAGAGGAAATTATAAGGTGCTATAATACATGCGCATTGCCAATCATGCGTGATCGTCAAGCCACTAGAGCACAAATGAACTCTAATCAGAAACCGCACTCGATCACAATATCTATCTAGCAACGCCATTAGCTCAACTACCTTAGGAGTTTATGTAAGATCACTATCACCACGATAAGCAATGCTGTAGGTATATGCTTTATGAACACACCGAAGCCCTATACCACAAACACTATCGCGATAACGCCGACGTTTCCATCATGCTCTGTAAGAAAGCATCGCTTCTGCTATGCCTTGGAATCTGTCATTCCCTTGATATTTGCTATTTCCGTACTCCGGTTAAGCTAGCAACATGAAAATGGCTTATTGAACTGATATCATATAAATATTATCAACACAGATGTTTGAGGCTGCATTTGATCCGGCATATCCATTTGTATTGAAGGCTTTTATGCCAATCAGTTATGGACGTTGGTAGGATATAAAAGGAAATTAACTTAACTGGGGGTTGAGCATTGTCATGCTCTTTCTCCGTCAGGCTGCGCTAGTTGTTTATCATATGTTCCATTTATAAACACCGTACACTCTCAAACAAATTTGTGGATTCTTTTACCTTCTCCTTGTTCACATTCGGCGCAGATTGACATTGTTCTCTTCATAAACAAGCACCTTAAGTTTTAACCACTTTTGCGTCATTGCCCAGATTTTGCAACAATCAAGATATTAATTATCATTAACCTAATCAATGTAAAGTTCTTATTCTCTAACCGTAAATGTAAATCATGATGAATGTTAACGCTATTATGGTACTAAAATATAATCATTCAATATTTCCACCGATTTAAACTATAACAAAACTGTCAATACAAATACTGTCGACATTACAGAACAGGGATTTACGTCTTCTTCATACCGTATAGAACCTAAAAGTGTGTGTGACTAAATTTTACGGACGTATTAAATGTTGTTTACTTATCATTTACCATTTGATTTTGCATGAATTTCTTGCACCAATCACCAATTATTATCACCAATCACCATATGCACCTTGCATAATTTAGGACTGATGTGATTATCATGTTTTGCACTGTCGAAGGCAGACGAAATATAACACTTGAACAAGATTATTTATCAACTCACTTTTGGTTATTTAAATGAAATAACAGAAAGGGACCCAAACATGTGCCCGCAATAGTGTTCTGCCGTGTGAATCACCTAATGTCAGGTGATAATTCAATTCTGGATGTAACAAGGGGATGTTAACCAAGGTGCGCGTATCTGAATCTCTTCTAATTGGATATGTAATTGATCCAGGCCGCTGTGCACATCGCAGCTTTATCTAAGACATCAACTGCACATCTAGGATTTTCAGCCAATCGTAGTCTTGTGACAAAGAAATAATGATGCTTAATGATGCAGAACAGACAAATCGGCAATTTGTGATGGAAGATATGCAATTATTTAAATTAGCAAGGTCATCATGATTTATGTAAACTACGTATAATAATGACAGTTGAGAGAGAACACTTAGTCAACAGTAACGAATGGAATTAATAGCTACGTTATATAGTCAATTATTTGTCTCCTGCTTACAGTTGTTCCTTCATTACGAGACTTCTTTGTGATATAAGATATTCAACAACTATGACTGTTGCATGATTGCAATAGCACAAAGTGTACATTCTTGAACTTCAGATACTCGTTTCGATGGTTGTTATGCAGCCTTACAAAAGCATTTGTCAATAATTGGTTAGGATGATAATATTTAAAGGTTAATTAGCCAACTATTTCAAATAAAACATATGCATGGTTATGTATTACTTCGCAAGTATTGTTGAAAAGAAGGATGCATCGAACCATTTGGTGATTGCTATTTGTTTCATGCCAACATGCCCGTATCCAAGTCAAACGTAGGTGTTCGACCCTTGTCAATTCAACGTATTATTTTCCTCAATCACTTAATCCGGAAAGGTAACATAAAACTTACTACATTTTGTAGTTGGTAATAGTTCATTCTAGTCTATATGATCGATGCAACAAGCTCTGTACCATTCGACTGGATTTGATTGACGTTTTACATGTATAACTGGGATAACAGATATGATATCCAGGCATTATGGTTGTCTGGATTCTTTCAAGCATCCCCTGAAGCACGATGAAGGCGGATAACATTGTGCTGCAATTCTGTTGAGGATCTACTGCCCGCCAAGTACTGAACGTTTATCGGTCTCAGTGTTTGTCTGCACCGTTCGTCCATAACAAATTAGACCCGGAATTATGCATAATTATCCGTTTTTAGAGTCTTGAAACTACTGTAATCAAATTGACTACAAATTGCTATCAAACACAGACACACACTAGCAAGTAATTTCGTCAAAGCGACAGGTTTCACTGAGCAAGTACTGTGTTTTATCTTTATGGTTGGCTTGATGGAATGGTTGTCTTACTCGTACGTGACAGCTCTACTTTCAGTTTAGGTGGCTTATCCAGTTAGCGATCGAACATCCTGGTCGTATGAGCTCTTCGGTCTGGATGTCTGGATTATTTTTTCCCCTAGCTGAATGTGATGTTGCTTCCGTAGAATGGCAATGCCTATAGCTTACGTTCTCTAATTCCACATAATTTCTGTAATTAATGACAATTTGCTTCAATTTGCAACATGACAAATAGGGTCAGAAAGAAACATATGGCAATGACGCTTTTGTTTAACTATGTGAATAGCAAATATATGGCTTTTGGCGTTTTTAGCAGAATTTTTTTTTCGTGCCTATCTACGGCAATGGGCACGATAGGTGCATCATATTTGCAGCAAATTATGATTTCAAAAACGGACAGATAAACAAAAATATGAACATTCAATGCCAAGGGGATATTCTCTCTAAGGAATAATGTACATATGCATAGATGATAATTACCCATCAAAATATTGGCTTCGTTCCAATGTTGCAGCAACTATTTCATTTCAGAATTATTTGTTGCTGTCGCCACTACTTAATTTTTACGACATATATCCCCTTCATGTAATCATTTCTTCATTTTGTATAATGGTTCGTTTAGTTGCGTCATACAAATTTGTTGATTTTATAAATATGACAGATTCATTTTTATCCCAGGAAGAAAATGTTCCAAAGTTCTATCTTCAAATGAAATACGGAACACTTATGCAAGGTGGAAGTGAATTGTCAAATTGTAATTATATCTAATGGCGACGAAGCCGGTCATATTCGGGCACTATTTCACCGAAAATCAAAATGAGTTATAGGGGTAGGAAAGATTAAATTCGTAATATCACATAGAACACAATGTTGGTAACGAGGGTATCGGTTGATTTGTGTACGAGCCAACATCTAGCATCATGCAGAGAAAAAAATATGCATATATGCTTTGAGTCATATTATTATATTAACGGACCCAACTAAGGCCTACTGTTCGCAACTATGCTTAAGGAAGACAAGGGTGCTTGCTTCATTTTCAAAGGAACAGCATCAGTTTATTTTACTGTGATTGGTTTTCCTGAGACACCCTCAATGTTATTGACAACCTAATGTTTACATGATGAATGATCTAGTTATGTGAGTTGTCCCTGTTAATTATTACATATATGTGTGTGTGGTTACGACTGTGCCTGTGCCTTTGAAACATCGGCTGATGAAACCTAATATCCTGCATTATATAACTTGTACACTAAAACATTAGCTTAACTGCTGCGATACTTCTCTAAATCATGATTGAAGACACAAGTTAGAAAAGGTCATTTCAAAATAGCAGTAGCCAAGAAGAAGCATTAATCCAGCCGTTTCTGACATTTATTACGAACTTAGTTTTCATGTCGCAATTCCTCATAATAATCCTCCCAATTCATCCACTAAGCCACCAGACCAATGAGCACCTTTTGTTAGACGTCTGTTGTAATGTCATCATTCCATCAAAACTTCAAATGGAGCCTGTATAAAATGGCATGAGACATACATGTATCAATGCAGTGTTGCATAATTCAAGCCATAAGGTAAGCAGAAAAAGTATTTAAGTCTGTAACTGTGACAGTTGAATTTCGCAGTTGATGTTATATGGTCATTTGGACGAACAGCTGCCAGCACAAGACAAACTGACATCCTAAAACCACAACAAAACAATTTGTAACATTGCATAGCAATAACACAATAACAATTAGTGGGCTTCAGTTATGCAATGAAACAGCACTCAATGTTAATATGTCTTCCTATTTTATTCACATTCCTCAAAAATATCACCATCTGGTCCTGTGTCGATACTTATATGTTATATAAGCAAATTCGTATTTTGTATAATCAACGATTTAGTGATAAATTGCAAAGTGTGGCCGTTTAATTATCCTTTAATTGACGTTGAATTATCCTTTTATTGACATTATATATAGTGCTATCATTTAAAGGCCCGAGTTGCATGGTGGGTACTTTGCTTTCGCTCTTTGGGTTAAGGGTAGCAAAACAGTACAAGTCACTCTGCAAGTGGTACGATCAAATTTAGGAGAGTACTCATAAAGGATTGCAACTATGGATGGCGAGCCTTGAGGTGACAGGATAAGGCTGTGTTCTTCAAAAAATCAACTACTGCTCAATAATTTATCAATATTATAGCTGTATTGTTACGACTTGTTAAGTGGTGAACTAATGGGATTCCATTGAATTTCTCCATTTTTTCAAGTGTCACGTTAAATGCATAAAATGTTGACGCAAGCTGTAGCAATGGCTTACCATCACCGGTATGATGGTTTTAGGATTATATCAACCATACGAAATCGTCCTCGTTATTCAATGCGTATGACTATGAATACGTATATGGTTATTTTAGGTCCGTTAAATTTGGGCTTTGATTTATCATAGACGCATTCAAGGGGGATGGGGCATCCCCGGCGTACGCCTCTCTATTTAGGCCGCAGTTAACTGATATATAGGAAAGATTGATGTTTATTTGACATCCGTTTTCAAACATGTTCCTATGGTAGGCGGAAAGTCTCCCCTTCCAAACAACCCCCACCCATTTCCTGTCTACGCGCTTCGATCATCGTCTTCATGTCACTATGGCACAGCTGTTTTAAGTCACGTTCCTCTTTCAATTCACTTGCTCTTTAAATCTGTGGACGCACTATTACATGTATGTAATGTACAAGTCGCCTAGCAATGAATATATTATAAACTTAGAAGTAGCATTGATAATTGCTTTTGATGTGGGGCCTCATTAATGCAGATAAATTTCATCGGCCGGAGCATATGGACATTTGTAAGTATGTGTTATTGTTTTTATTCGGTCCCAGGAACTGGGGAGGCAAATTATTATCTTGCGACAAGCTGTCAATGTTCACAATGTTATTTTAGACAAAAAAAATTAAAAAAAAAACAAATATACCCTTATTGTATTTTGATATCTGTAACATATCGTAAGCCATTGCCAACTTAGTGCTCTATTGCATAGAATGAATCCGCCTTTACAGTCATCTTATCTACACACCGGCTGTATTGCACTTGTTATTTACTATATCTTATGACTAAAGTTTGGATTCCCCTGTGTTCTCTAAGGAGTTGATTACTACATCATTAACAAGTTTGTATTGTTATCTCATGGCGATATATCTAAATACATTCCAGTATGCCCAAGACCATGAGCAGGAATTGAATAACTCCGCGTTTGTCATTGTAACCCATGATAATGTCTGTATTGGAGATTGTGAGCGCCTAATGTGGCCGTGATGGACCATTGATGTGTTGTCGACGAACAGTCAATGTCTGTTCTCTGAGGTAAGTAGGTAGAACTCCACAGCAGTATGCGCTTTGTTCATATTAGCATTTACTAAAGGTACTTGATTGCCTGAAAACATAGTATGGTATATATTCTAACTATGTTCAAATGGAACCCAAAGTACGAAAATTGTTGTTTCTACAGGGCCAAACCTACCAAAGATGACTCAAATGTGTTGGCATAATGACATTACAAAATGAGCCCGGATTGTCTTTCACACAGTATCTGAGTTTATTTGTACAAAAGTGGTTTCTATTTCAAACAAATTGATATATATATATATATATATATATATATATATATATATATATATATATATATATATATATATATATATATATATATATATATATATATATATATATATATATATATATAGATATATATATATATATATATATATATATATATTTATATATATATATAGATTTATATATCTCTATATTTATATATATATATATATGTGTGTGTGTGTTTTGTGTGTGTGTTTGTGTGTGTGTGTGTGTGTGTGTGTGTGTGTGTGTGTGTGTGTGTGTGTGTGTGTGTGTGTGTGTGTGTGTGTGTGTGTGTGTGTGTGTGTGTGTGTGTGTGTGTGTGTGTGTGTGTATGTGTGTCATAAGATTGTTTTAATGAGAATGTCAAGAAACAAGATGCTAGTTTATTTTCTGAAGCTTCATGGAACCAATCAATCAACGCAACATGGTTTGGGTAGTAAGCTGTGTTGGTTTTGGTTTTAAATATAAGAACGCTACAAAGCTATTTGCGCTACGTACGTCAGCCGGGATAAACTGTAAATGAACAACGACAGTTGTCGTTGTGAAGATAATGTGAAGCCATTAGGGTTTTAGCTCCCTTCAGGAAATCTTCACACTCCGTACATCAGAATACATGAAGATGTAAAATGATGTGACAGGCAAAGTGCGATACATAAATGCTGAAACAAGGGGTGCCGATATTGTATGACCGTGTGTGACCGTCAGAGTGGCTTGTGTGTGAGTGTGTATATGTGTCGGAGTGGCTGGTGTGTGTTTGTGTGTGTGATTGCGCGCGCGCGCGTGTGTGTATGTACGTTTGTGTGCGACCGTGTAGATTGTGTGAGTGAGTATGCTGCTGTGTTTGAGTGTGCGAGAGTGGTTCTGTGTGCATGTGCATAAGTGTGTGTGTGTGTGTTTGTGTGTGGGCTTGTGTGTTTTATGCTTTTTCATGCTTCATCTAATATATGAAGCGGTTATTAATACAACGTTACATTATCTATGATGATGCTTTTGGCCTTCATTTGTCCTCATCCCATACTAGCAGGCAGTAAACCAACGATTATGGCTTTCTTTGGTATAAGCGGCTGCAGATATTGAGGTCAAAGTTCATAGTCCGCAAAATAAAAACAGCCAGACGTCTTTCACTTTTAGCATTCGTGTTAAACGCAACGAAACGCCATATATTGTTTTCTCATGAGTTAAGGGTAACTCCTATCCGCAAGTCTCGAAAGGCGTACATAATTTACCCACCCAATCGAATAGGAATGCATTTGGTCGCATATTCCTTATCAACTAACACAAAAGGTGACTTTTGAGAAATGCATTTACACGAAAATATCTAAGAAGACGAAAGTAATAAAGATGGCGGTAACGTAAATGGTTATCCAGTGGTAGGTAAACTCCAGTAGATTCACTGGATAAAGCCATTCTCGCTTCTCGTCTCGATGATATTCGGGCTAAAAAGAGTGTTGCCAATTGGACCCTCACATAAAATATATATATATATGCATATACAAATATATATATATATATATATATATATATATATATATATATTATTCGTTTATATATATATATATATATTTATATAGATATATTCATATATGTATATATATATATTTATATATATATATATTATTCGTTTTATATATATGTATACATATATATATATAGATATATATATATATATATATATATATTCATATATGTATATATATATGCATATACAATTATATATATATAAATAAATACATATATATATATATTTATTTATATATATATATATATATATATATATATATATATATATTTATATATATATTATATATATATATCCCTCCTCTCCATCCCCATGCTTAATTGCCGCAATATTAACTTTATATATGGCTCATACATGATGAGACAAGCTGTCCAGTATATGCGCTGCTGTTATGAGTTTTACATCCAATTATATGAGCTATTGCGTTCTGCTCTTCTCACGGATAATAGTTACTGAAATGCACCACAATAAAGGCACCATAGCTTGCGGTAAATGCTTCTAAAATGACAGAATTCAAGCCTGCAATCATGGTAAAATATTTATTACGGGCATTTATGTTGGTTTATATTATAGTTGCCATTTGAAGCCCATAGATGCGTATTTCTTGAGTCCGCCTTTCATTGTTCCTTGATGACCATGATGTTATCGTCTGAGATATTTATGGGTTTGCTTTATTTTTGCTTTAGATGAATCGAGGGCGCGAGTTTATAAAGTATAACCGTCCACACAATCCTTCTGTCGGCCTGTGTGTGATGAAACATGATTGGTTTAGTGACAAGAGAGTTATCATGGTGTTCCCGTTTTCACACATTAGTTGTTATTTTTTAAATTAGCTAATTCTTAATATTTAGTGATTCCTATCACTGGGGTTAATGACCCCAACTAGTCACCTCTACTTTATCGTAATATTGTGAACATTGCATTTCCTTTTAATTACATTATGTATATTACCAGTGTTATTTAATTATATATAATACTGATTGTATGTAGCTTCGGAAGCAGATTAATCAACTGATTAACACTTATATATTACATAATTGAATAATGTACCCCAAGTTGAATCACAACCAGAAATCTGTCAAAACTATTACATTTTTATTTGATTGATTAAAAGGGTTTAAGGAAGTCGGGGCGAAACAGATTCCAACTGCCTCAATCAACATACATACCTACAAATCATCGATTTGATAGAAAACCGTTTGTAAACGAATATTTGTTGTAAAATGTTTAACATGGTCACTGCCATGACCACGTTACTAACCACGGATTAAATCAATTTGAACCCACAAAAAGCTCCCCATCAAGTGTTAACTCGCGCATTGAAATCCTTTGATATCAATAGTACAGCTCTGGCAGGGATCACGAAAGGTGCATTAATAGAAAGCGGCGATTTATGATAATTTTTGATGATTACTTTGAAAAGCATACTATATGGTGTCTCTCAAGGGTCGACTCCAAATCCCCTTTTTTCGTAATTTACATGATGACAATTTTTCAATGGTTCGAAACTAAAAAGCAGGGTCATAATTACAACTCCTTGGACCAGGGGAAAGATTGGCGAATGCTTTTAACGTAAAACCTGCAAAGTATCTAAAATATGTTGGACGAACAAATATGAGAGAGAAAGAAGTGAAGCGGTCTGCAAAAACACGAAATGCTAGTCAGTTCAATTTGTATTGTTGTTGATTGATAAATCATGTAAAATCCAACAGAGGTCACATTTTATGTATTAAAATCAACAAAATGCTTCGTTAATAGAATGAAACTTTTTACGACAAAACTGATACTCCCCTATAGTATCATTATCCACCCCACACATTCATTCTCTTTCCATGTCATACACCACTCACCCCCAACCCTAAACCCGCGATAACAACCACCTACTCAGACGTTTCCATCATGCTCTGTAAGAAAATATCGCTTCTGCTATGCTCTGGAATCTGACATTACCTTGACATTAGCTATTTCCCTACTCCGGTTAAGCTATCAGCATGAATATGGCTTATTGAACTGATATCATATAAATATTATAATCACAGATGTTAAAGCCTGCATTTGATCCTATATTTCCATATGTATTGAAGATATTTATGCCAATCAGTTATGGACGTTTGTAGGATCTTACAGGAACTAACCTAAGTGGGGGTTGGACATTCTCATGCTCTTTCTCAGTCAGGCTGCGCTAGTTGTTTATCATATGTTCCATCTATAAAAAAACAAATTTGTGGATTCTTTTACCTTCTCCTTGTTCACGTTCGGCGCAGATTGACATTGTTCTCTTCATAAACCAGCACCTTAAGTTATAATACATGTTGCGACATTGCCCAGATTTTGCAACAATCAACATATAAATTATCAATAACCAAATCAATGTAAAGTTCTTATTCTCTAACCAAAAATATTAACCATGATGATTGTTAACGCTATTATGGTACTAAAATATTATCATTCAATATTTCCACCGATTTAAACTATAACAAGACTGTCGACATTACAAAACAGGGATTTACGTCTTTTTTATACCGTATAGAACTTAAAAGTGTGTGCGACAACAATTTACGGACGTATTAAATGTAGTTTACTTATCATTTACTGGATATTGCATAAATTTCTTGCACCAATCACCAATTATTGTAGTTAAGATCGATGCTTTTAATGAGCAATATCTCTCCATGGCAGATTGATCAACGATAGTCTCTAAAATGTTAGCTCTGGTCTTCCACGGGTAATCAGACCAGGGTAGAACAAAAAGCATTGCAGCTTCTCGAATCTAATTCCGACATAGAACGATATATCTGAGATTGTTTTCGCATTAGGCTAGCACTGCGCCCATGAGTTTCACAATGTGGTGTTTATTTAAGTAAAATCGTTTGAATGCTATGGTTGCCTTTGACATTTGTCACTACATCACAGAACAAGCATCCATAACATGTTTGAAATTTAAAGCTATTGAACAAATTATGAGTTTCTCTACCATAACCAATGTATTATCAATATGCGCTTTTGTTTCATGTCGATTTGGTAATGTATTCACCTTCAATTTTTTATGATTTATACTTTAGTCTCTCTGTTTGCATCTTGATATGTGCATGAATCTAATTTCATAAGACCTGCAAATATGTTTCAGTCAGCTTATGTTCAACGAACACATTGCCGTTACTGAAAACAACAGGCAGACATAATTGTGCATAAAACGCATAATACATGCATACTACATATGCAATGCAAACTGTTTACTAATGCAGCAAAGATGACCGGTATCGCATGTTGCAAAGCTGCCTGCTTATTGAGCAGGTGGCGCTCTGTCAAAAGCATAAGCCAAACTTCCTGTGAGGTGCAATTCACGTGATTTCTTTCTAAAGACCTGTCAAAGCAAATAAGCTACTTATATAAGACGGGAGTTTAATATTACCAATGAGTTCTGCGAAGCCACTGACGAATTTGCCATATTTTATATGTTATAAACAAACACGTGCATTAAACAAATGAACATTCAACTTTTGGTTTGAACATCTCTTCAGTGAAGGGCTTTAGGGACACTGCAAGATCCGAACATTTCGTCTAGTTTTGTTTTCACTTCCGATAACCGCTGATTGGTGAACGACCGTGTTATATGAATGCCGATCTAGTTATAAAAGATTGCAATATATTTCAATCACTTCGAGTCAATTTCATGAAAGCATTGATGTTCATTTCGAATGTTTCTAATGAAGGGTCAGTGAAGCGAGGAGAACTTGACAAGATTCTTCTATCTATTGTACTGATCACATTTGTGACTCATATCGAAGAAATTCATATGAATTGGCATATACATCGTATCAAATTAAATAAGTAAATGAAATTGATAGAACCACTACTACTGAAGACTGAAATGGTTTTGCGTCCGCTGGATTTCTTACAGCACACTAATTCCAAAATAAATCACCGGTGTTAATTGTGAACAAACGTCGTTGCAAACATGCAAGCCAGTGAAAAAACATATTTGGATTCAGCAATTCGATGATAAAGGTGACACAAATAATGCAGCCGAGTAATGTCATTTATTTGCAGAGAAATATATCATACAGTAAGCTTAAGTCAAAGCAATATCACAGTAGATCTTAACAATAGTTAGCAAGAGAGATGCAAAAACAATACGTACAGAGGCAAGAAAATGGAATACATTTTACTAGCTCATACTACCTGTAAATTATGTCATAAATGATTGATCATGTGGTTCGTTCACAACAATGTGATAAGACGTTGCATTAAATATTTGTGAATAGCGCAGTGCATTTTGTTAAATCGAAGTATTACTTGCGTCAAGCAGCATATGCATCTTGAATAATTCAGGACTGATGTGATTATCATGCTCTGCTCTGTCGAAGGCAGACGAAATAAAACACTTGAACAAGATTATTTATCAACTCACTTTTGGTTATTTAAATGGAATCGTAGAAAGGGAACCAAACATGTGCCCGCAATAGGGTTCTGCCGTGTGAATCACCTAATGTCAGGTGATAATTCAATTCTGGATGTAACAAGGGGATGTTAACCAAGGTGCGCGTATCTGAATCTCTTCTAATTGGATATGTAATCGATCCAGGCCGCTGTGCACATCGCAGCTTTATCTAAGAAATCAACTGCACATCTAGGGTTTTCAGCCAATCGTAGTCTTCTGACAAAGAAATAATGATGCTTGATTATACAGAACAGACAATTTGGCACTCGTGATAATGTGATAGAAGATTTGCAATTATTCAAACAAGCAACTCAATCATGATTTATGTAAGCTACGTATAATAATGACAGTTGAAAGAGAACAGTACAGAATGACATTAATAGCTCTGCTATATAGTTGAACATACTAGGTACAGAATATAACTGACATTAATGGCCTAATTGCTTGTCAATTATTTGTCTCTTGCTTACCTTTTTTCCTTAATTCTGAGGCTTCTATGTCTTATAAGATATTCGACAAATATGACTGTTGTATGAGTGCAATAGCACAGAGTGTACATTCTTGCAACTTCAGATACTAGTTTCGATGGTTGGCTTTGCTGCCTTACAAAAGCATTTGTCAATAATTTGTCAGGATTGTAATATTTTAAGGCTGATTAGCAAACTATTTCAAATAAAACGTAAAACGTAGGTGTTCGGCCCTTGTCGACTCACTGTATTATTTTTCTCAATCATTTAATCCGGAAAGGCAACATAAAACTAATGGTGCATTCTAGTCTATATGATCTATGTAACGAGCTCTGTATCATTGGATTAGATTTGATTGTCATTTTACATGTATACTGGGATAACAGATATGATATACAGGCATTTTGGTTGTCTGGATTCTTTCAAGCATCCCGTGAAGCACTAAGTAGGCGGAAAACAGTTCTACTGCTCGCCAAGTACTAAACGTTTAACGGTCGTAGTGATTTTTTGCACCATTCGTCCATAACAAAATAGTCCCGGAATTATGCATAATCTTCCGGCTTTAGAATCCTGAAACTACTGTAATCAAATTGACTACCAATTTATATTGGCAGGTGTATATTTGATTGCATTTAATGCAGAAATTGCTGTCAATTATCAAAGCGATAGGTTTCATTAGGCCAGTAACTATATGGTTGGCTTGATGGAACGGTTGCCTTACTCGTACGTGACAGCTCTACTTTCATTTCAGGTCGCTTATCCATTTAGCGATCAAACGTTCTGGTAGTATGAACTCTTCGGTCTGGATGTCTGGATTATAGGTTTTTTTCCCAGCTGAACGTGCTGTTGCTTCTGTACACTGGCAATGACTATTGCTTACGTTCTCTAATTTAACATAATTTCAGTAATTAATGAAGATTTGATTCAATTTGCAACATGACTGATTTGGGCGTGACGCATCTCATTGTATATAATTCACATAATAGGCTCAGACAGAAACATATTGCAATTACACTTTTGTTTAACTATGTGAATAGCAAATATATGGCTTTTGACGTTTTTAACAGAATAATTTTTTTTCGTGCCTATCCACAGCAACATTGCGCATTATGACAGAAGATGATTCCCAATATCCTCATGTATACGTTTGTGTAGGGATATCAGTTAATGGTCCCGATAGGTGCATCATATTTGCAGCAATTTATAATTCCAAAAACAGGCAGTGGAACATTCAATACTAAGGGGATATTCTCTCTAAAGGAATAATGTACATATGCATAGATTATAATTACCCATAAAATGCTTGGTTTTATTCCAATGTTGAAGCAACTTTAAATTACTCATTATCTCGCGTTGTGGCATCAAACGTCCAGTTCATTACCGAATTATTTGTTGATGTCGCCTCCACTTAAGTTAAGAGATGTTTAAGCGATGGCATGTTTTATTTTCACATGTTATGCATTGACTTAACCTAATTCACCTCACTGCTTAGAATCATACTCCCTGGTGTATATCTCATGAGAAAAAGTGCAAACCAAATCTTACTGCAATAATAATTGAATTGTAATGGAGACGCAGCAAAAGCGGGCTTTAATCAAGAACTGCAACACTGTAGCAAACTGTTGTTTGTTTGCTAGCGATGTTTCTTTGTTATGGCTACATAAATCGTTACACCATATGACTTTAGGCATACAGCAATGCGCCATGATTACAATGAATGATAGTTTATGCAACCTTATTAAAAACTGAATGTTAACATATCTATTCCTAGGTAATGACGATAGTATAATGGATGTCCTTGTGAAGACCTTCTAGTTATGCCTTCAAAGAAGTTTATACGACATATATCCCCTTTATGTAAACGTTTCTTCATTATGTGTCCAGCCTAGGTTTTAAGGGCTTTTCTCTAGAACGGCTAGAAATTTTGGGGAATGATAGATCATGTTGGGACACAACTACCGATCCAGTTTGACGCCCATGCGCAGTGTTGCAGGCTTATGGGATCGATTTTTCGTCGATTTATTTTCCAATTTTCTGTAACTATCTCCTCAATAACTACTGCAGTTACAAACATATGAATTATATGGTTGTAACAAGCAATTATCGTAGCATGGAACAGGCGAAAAAAATACTAGTTTTCACCTTTTGTACTTTGTATAATGACATGTATTTTAGAGTACCTATCGCGAGTTCTCTCCTCGCTGATATCACTGAAACGGCTGTATTTACGCACATGAAATTTTGTCAGTAATTAGAACTTGGCCTCGTGATTGTAACAGTATTTTAAGCATTCACTGTAAAAGAAAACAGAAGAAGACACATAAACCAGAAGGTGCGTATCGCTTATATCAGAACTGAACATACATAATAAGCATTGAAATATGTAAGAGTAATAGTTGAATTTCACAGTTGATGTTATATTGTCAGCTAACAGCACAAGACAAAGAGACAACAAAACAAATTGTAACATTGCACATCAATAATACAATGCAACTTGGTGAGCGTCAGTTATTCTATGAAACAGCACTCATTGTCAATATGTTTTCCTATTTTATTCCAATTCATCACAGATATCACCATCTGGTCCTGTGCCGGTACTTATATGTTATATAAGCACATTCGTATTTTGTATGCTCAATGATTTAGAAATAAATTAGAATATGATGCCTTTTTTTGTCTTTTAGAAAACGTTAACCTGACATTATAGGACATTTTGTTGTTAGTACTTCATTTAAAGGCCCTGAGTTGCATAGTGGGTACTTTGCTTTCACTTTGTGGGTTAATGGTGGCAAAACAGTACAAGTCACTCTGTGCAAGTGGTGCGATCAAATTTAGGAGAGTACTAAAATAGAATTGTTGTGTTGTCGACGAGCAATCAATGTCTGTTCTCGGAGGTAAGTAAGTATAACTCTACAGTAGTATGCGCTTCGTTCATTTCAGCAAAGATTAACTTAAAACATATCATAGTGAATATTCTTGCTATGTTTAAATAGTTATAATGAACCAAAAGTACGAAAACGAAACAATCTTAGTTAAGTATTGTTGTTTTCAAAGGGCCAAACCTGCCATAGGTGACTCAAATGTATTGGCGTAATGACATTACAAAATGAGCACAGATTGTCTTTCACACTGTATATGAGTTAATTTGTACAAAAGGGGTTCCTATTTCAAACAAATGGACATATATATATATATATATATATATAATATATATATATATATATATATAAACATATATATATATATTCATATATATATATATAAATATATATATATGTGTGTGTGCGCGTGTATATATATATATATACATATATATATATATATATATATATATATATATATATAAATATATATATATGTGTATTCTTTGTAGTTGTGTCATTATATCATTTAATTTGACCATAGTCATGATTATTTTAATCTGTAGAGTTGTCTCTTGTCAGCAAATCATTTGTCAGTATAGCGTAGCATAGCCATATAGGTCATTTAAAGTGCATTTTGTCGTTCAATTCTGATATAGCTTCCATGATTGTCCCGCTGCTAAAATGACTCGATTTAAACCCTCTCTTAGTATAATATGCGTACCGGCTATTCAGAGAATGAATGTGGCAATTAACAAAGCCAGCCAGATGTGCTGATTATCAAGCCAATTTTGGAAATGATCTGTTACGCCGTCGACAATTTTGTATTTCATCTAATTGCGTGAACCTATTCTTGGGCTGAGGCCATTGTACATTGTACAAGAGTACCTTGCCGCGAACCAATCGCTAATGCATACCAAGTTTTTGCAGCTGCAACCACATCGAGGAGTAAAAAGGATTAGTATTGTTATACATCCCTGATAACAGCTGTCAGATTGCCTCACATTTCCATTTATCTTCGATATTGAACATGATCACAGCATCCAAAGCCATATTGTGCTCACATCAATCACATTCTCACACAAAACATGACATAATGAATAAGTATAATCACATTGAAGGACATCGGGAACATCAATTGTGCATTAAGTCGAGTATCAAGATTATTTCTATTCGTTTATTTAGATGTTTATCTTATATTATGCCAACGACACAATCAATTTTCTTTACTTCTGTCGCAGTGAGGAATACCGATTCGTTATATCACAGCCTTTGATTGGCGCCCATATTCCTCACGCCCACACGAACGGTTAGTGGCCTGTGGCGAGATTAGATAACTAATGTCTTCAAATAACTCAGCACCTCGCAAGCAATCGCGTTGTCTTGAAAGGTACTATTAATATTGGATGAGAAGGTTTCTAGACTGTTTACATAAATATAGGAAATATATTGTGCTGGAAATGGGATGCGCTCGGATCTAATTCCGAGGAAATTGCTTGCCTCGCAAAACGGACCGTTTAAAGAGAATAAAGGTAATGCAGATAACAATGGCACCTGCAGTTGACAAGCTTCACTAAAAAGCAATGATAAATAATCGTTCGGCAGAATATAGTTCATGGCATATCAGGTATAATTCAAGCTACTCCTAAGTAACATTTCACCCCACCAAGCGTCAACTCAGGTTAGCTGGTACATCTATACAATTGAAAACCTATTCATATACGAGCGACACTCACTACACCTAGATCGACCCTTTGTCATAAGGTGACCAAGAACGCCGACTATTTAAGCCACCGACATCGTTATATGTTTTTGTGACATATTTTCTGCCACAGCTCACTAAAAATTGTATCAATCATTCTCACTATCTCGTTTTACGTGCGTGGGATTGTAGATGCATGGAACCAATCAATCAACGCAACATGGTTTGGGCAGTATGCTGTGTTGGTTTTGGTTCTTAATATAAGGCCGCTACAAAGCTATTTGCGCTGCTTACGTCCGCCAGGATACACCTTAAAAACAGTGAAGATGTGCATCAGAATGCATGAAGATGTACAATAATGAAGATTCTTAGGATTCTCAAGGAATTGGCGGCTGTCGAATAATACCCATGGTACTCTATGATGTTATTGGCAATGTCATGCAGTACGTTATGATCACGTTATGAATGCATTCTATGTCTGCCGGGTGCTGCGCACTGGTGTTTGTTTGAACAATAATAAAAGAGTTTATGGTGAACCCATGATGTGACATGCAAAGGGCTTTACATAAATGCTGAAACAAGGGTGTCGACATTGAATGACCGCGTGTGACCGTACGTGGCAGAGTGACTTGTGGATGAGTGTGTATATGTGTCAGAGTGTCCGTTGTGTGCGTGTGTGTGTGAGTGAGTGTGTTTGTTTGTGTACGTATGTGAGTGTGAGTGAGTTTGTCTAGTGAGCGCGCGCGTGTGTGTGTGCGTTTCCGTGTGACTGTGTAGATTGTGTGAGTGAGTATGCTGCTGTGTGTTTTGTGTGTGTGTGTATGTGTGTGTATGTATGTGCATATATATGGGCATGTGTGTTTGTGTGTTTGTGTGTGTGTTGTATGTCTATTTAATGCTTCATTTAATATATGATGCGGTTATTAATTAAGCGTTACATTATTTATGATGATGCTTTTGGCCTTCATTTCTCCTCATCTCATAAAAAGCAGGCAGTGAACCAACGATAATTTCTTTCTTTGCTATAAGCGGCTGCTGATATTGAGGTCAACAACTATATGTCTTTCTCTTTAAGCATTCGTGCTTAATGCAACGAAACGACATATATTGTTTGCTCATGATTTAGAGTAATTCCTATCTGCATGCATCGAAAGGCGTAAACAATATACCCATCCAATCGAATAGGAATGTTGTGGTCGCATATTCCATAGCAACTAACACAAAAGGTGACTTTGATCCAAATTAAACGGCAAAAAGCAACTCACCAGGCAACATCACGCATCACAACTCATTGCTGTCAGGATATATGGGAAAAGAGAGAAATGCATTTACACGAAAATATCTAAGAAGACGAAAGTAATAAAGAAAACCGGTAACGAAAACGGTTATCCTGTGGAATGTAAACACCAGTAGATTAACTGGATAAGGCCATTCTCGCTTCTCGTCTTGATGATATCCGGCTAGATATGCGTGTTGCAAATCGGACCCTCGTACGGACCACTCCGATGGTCAACCGTCATGTATGAATATATATATGCATGTATATATGTATATATGTATGTATGTATGTATGTATGTATGTATGTATGTATGTATGTATGTATGTATGTATGTATGTATGTATGTATGTATGTATGTATGTATGTATGTATGTATGTATGTCTGTATGTATGTATGTATGTATGTATGTATGTATGTATGTATGTATGTATGTATGTATGTATGTATGTATGTATGTCTGTATGTATGTATGTATGTGTATGTATGTATGTATGTATGTATGTATGTTTGAATGAGTCTATGTATGCATGTATGTATGTATGTATGTATGTATGTACGTATGTATGCAGACATTGTGAAGGTTTACCGGACCCGTCGGACATCCAGTAAACTTTTCTTTGCTCCGATAAAAAATGTGATTGTTCACCGGTCCTTGGTCCAGTAATAAATTGTTATATAATATACATGCCAGTACCCCCTCAAAAATGAAAATAAACCAAAGAATTTGCCGTTTCACAAACATAAAAACATACAGTATGTATTTATGTTTGCCTCCATCCATCCATACATGCGTGTATGTATGAATTTAAATATGTATCCATGCATTTATATAAGCATGGACATTTGCATGTACAAACAACATATATGAATTTAATTCATAATTCATGTTGTTTTGTTAAAGGTTTTGCTCATTAACTTGTTTTATATATTAAATGGTGTTCTTAACTGATTGTGAACGGGTATTTTCGGTTGGCGAGGACAGGATAAAAAGCCGATTGTACAGGAACACCTGCTCTATGATACAATTCGTTTATCATTTCTTCTTAGCCTCGGTCACCTCCCCCACCTCCCTCCTCTCCATCCCCATGCTTAATTGCCGCAACATCAACTTTATATATGGCTCATACATGATGAGGCAAACTGAACAGTTTATGCGCTGCTCTTATGAGTTTTACATCCTATTGTATGCGCTATTGTGTTTAGCTCTTCTCACGGATAATAGTTTGTGAAATGCACCATATATGGAGGTAAATAACAGTGAATGCTGCCTCGAATATAAGCAATGCTACTAAAATGACAGAATTCGAGCCTGCAATCATAGTAAAACATTTATTACGGGCATTTATGTTGATTAGTGTTACGGTTGCCGTATGAAGCCCATAGATGCGTATTTCTTAAGTCCGCCTTTTACTGTTCCTTGATGACCATAATGATATTGTCTGAGATATTGATGGGTTTGCTTTATGTTTGCTTTAGATGAATCGAGAGCGCGAGTTTATATAGTATAACTCCACAGCCCCCAAAATCCTTCTGTCTGTCTGTGTGTGATGAAACATGATTGGTCTAGTGAAAAGAGAGTTACAAAGGTTTGCCTTGGCGCCAGGTGTCAGTGGGACGTTACAATTGGCCTCAATAGAGAAGCAGCGGTAAAACAGAATATGATTCTTACAAAATGAATACGCTTACATGCTCATAAATTTAGTATGTGGCACACTAGTTGTTATTTTATAGAGCAGTTACTTCGTTATGTTTAGCGTTTTCTATCACTGATGGAATTGAACGCAAATCGTCTTCTCTTTTACATCATAATGTTGTGAACATTACATTTACTTTAAATTATATTATGTTTATGACCTGTGTTATTAAATTATATATAACACTGATTGTATGTAGCTTCGGAAGCAGCTCAATCTATTAACACTGATATATTACATAATTGAACAATGTACACCGAGTTGAATCACAACCAGAAATCTGTCCAAACTTTAACATTTTCATTTGGTTGATTGAAAGGGTTTTAGGAAGTCGGGCGAAACTAATTCCATCTGCTTCAATTAGCATACATACCTACAAATCATCGATTTTTTATCGAAAAGCTATTTGCGCTGCGTACGTCCGCCAGGATACACTTTAAAAACTGTGAAGCCATTAGGACCCCAGCTTCCTTCAGGGAATCTTTACGCTGCCATGCATCAGAATACATGAAGATGTACAATAATGAATATTCTCAAGATTCTCAAGGAATTGGCGGCTGTCGAATAATGCCCATGGTACTCTATGATGTTATTGGCAATGTCATATATTACGTTATGATCACGTTATGAATGCATTATATGTCCGTCGAGTGCTGCCCTCTGGTGTATCTGTGGACCTACAAAGTGCCAGGCTAAGGCCTGAAACAAGGGCTGTCGACATTGTATGACCGTGTGTGACCGTACGTGTCTGAGTGTCTTGTGTGTGAGTGTGCATGTGTCAATGTCCGATGTGTGCGTGTGATAGTGAGTGAGTGTGTCTAGTGAGCGCGTGTGTGTGTGTGTTTGCGTGTGACTGTGTAGATTGTGTGAGTGAGTATGCTGCTGTGTTATTGAGTGTGTGTGTGTATGAGTGCTTCTGTGTGTATGTACATATATATATGGGCATATGTGTTTGTGTGTGGTTTTGTGTGTATGTCGTATGCTTTTTTTAATGCTTCATCTAATATATGATGCGGTTATTAATTTAACGATACATTATTTATGATGATGCTTATGGCCTTCATTTGTCCTCATCTCATAAAAGCAGGCAGTAAACCGACGATTATGGCTTTCATTGGAATAAGCGGCTGCGGATATTGAGGTCAAAGTTCATAGTCCACAACAGAAAAACAGCCATAGGTCTTTCTCTTTAAGCATTCGTGCTTAATGCAACGAAACGACATATATTGTTTGCTCATGATTTAGAGTAATTCCTATCTGCATGCATCGAAAGGCGTAAACAATATACCCATCCAATCGAATAGGAATGTTGTGGTCGCATATTCCATAGCAACTAACACAAAAGGTGACTTTGATCCAAATTAAACGGCAAAAAGCAACTCACCAGGCAACATCACGCATCACAACTCATTGCTGTCAGGATATATGGGAAAAGAGAGAAATGCATTTACACGAAAATATCTAAGAAGACGAAAGTAATAAAGAAAACCGGTAACGAAAACGGTTATCCTGTGGAATGTAAACACCAGTAGATTAACTGGATAAGGCCATTCTCGCTTCTCGTCTTGATGATATGCGTGTTGCAAATCGGACCCTCGTACGGACCACTCCGATGGTCAACCGTCATGTATGAATATATATATGCATGTATATATGTATGTATGTATGTATGTATGTATGTATGTATGTATGTATGTATGTATGTATGTATGTATGTATGTATGTATGTATGTATGTATGTATGTATGTATGTATGTATGTATGTATGTATGTATGTATGTATGTATGTATGTATGTATGTATGTATGTATGTATGCATATGTATGTATGTATGTTTGAATGAGTCTATGTATGCATGTATGTATGTATGTATGTACGTATGTATGCAGACATTGTGAAGGTTTACCGGACCCGTCGGACATCCAGTAAACTTTTCTTTGCTCCGATAAAAAATGTGATTGTTCACCGGTCCTTGGTCCAGTAATAAATTGTTATATAATATACATGCCAGTACCCCCTCAAAAATGAAAATAAACCAAAGAATTTGCCGTTTCACAAACATAAAAACATACAGTATGTATTTATGTTTGCCTCCATCCATCCATACATGCGTGTATGTATGAATTTAAATATGTATCCATGCATTTATATAAGCATGGACATTTGCATGTACAAACAACATATATGAATTTAATTCATAATTCATGTTGTTTTGTTAAAGGTTTTGCTCATTAACTTGTTTTATATATTAAATGGTGTTCTTAACTGATTGTGAACGGGTATTTTCGGTTGGCGAGGACAGGATAAAAAGCCGATTGTACAGGAACACCTGCTCTATGATACAATTCGTTTATCATTTCTTCTTAGCCTCGGTCACCTCCCCCACCTCCCTCCTCTCCATCCCCATGCTTAATTGCCGCAACATCAACTTTATATATTGCTCATACATGATGAGGCAAACTGAACAGTTTATGCGCTGCTCTTATGAGTTTTACATCCTATTGTATGCGCTATTGTGTTTAGCTCTTCTCACGGATAATAGTTTGTGAAATGCACCATATATGGAGGTAAATAACAGTGAATGCTGCCTCGAATATAAGCAATGCTACTAAAATGACAGAATTCGAGCCTGCAATCATAGTAAAACATTTATTACGGGCATTTATGTTGATTAGTGTTACGGTTGCCGTATGAAGCCCATAGATGCGTATTTCTTAAGTCCGCCTTTTACTGTTCCTTGATGACCATAATGATATTGTCTGAGATATTGATGGGTTTGCTTTATGTTTGCTTTAGATGAATCGAGAGCGCGAGTTTTATATAGTATAACTCCACAGCCCCCCAAAATCCTTCTGTCTGTCTGTGTGTGATGAAACATGATTGGTCTAGTGAAAAGAGAGTTACAAAGGTTTGCCTTGGCGCCAGGTGTCAGTGGGACGTTACAATCGGCCTCAATAGAGAAGCAGCGGTAAAACAGAATATGATTCTTACAAAATGAATACGCTTACATGCTCATAAATTTAGTATGTGGCACACTAGTTGTTATTTTATAGAGCAGTTACTTCGTTATGTTTAGCGTTTTCTATCACTGATGGAATTGAACGCAAATCGTCTTCTCTTTTACATCATAATGTTGTGAACATTACATTTACTTTAAATTATATTATGTTTATGACCTGTGTTATTAAATTATATATAACACTGATTGTATGTAGCTTCGGAAGCAGCTCAATCTATTAACACTGATATATTACATAATTGAATAATGTACACCGAGTTGAATCACAACCAGAAATCTGTCCAAACTTTAACATTTTCATTTGGTTGATTGAAAGGGTTTTAGGAAGTCGGGCGAAACTAATTCCATCTGCTTCAATTAGCATACATACCTACAAATCATCGATTTTTTATCGAAAAGCTATTTGCGCTGCGTACGTCCGCCAGGATACACTTTAAAAACTGTGAAGCCATTAGGACCCCAGCTTCCTTCAGGGAATCTTTACGCTGCCATGCATCAGAATACATGAAGATGTACAATAATGAATATTCTCAAGATTCTCAAGGAATTGGCGGCTGTCGAATAATGCCCATGGTACTCTATGATGTTATTGGCAATGTCATGTAGTACGTTATGATCATGTTATGAATGCATTATATGTCCGTCGAGTGCTGCCCTCTGGTGTATCGGTGGACCTACAAAGTGCCAGGCTAAGGCCTGAAACAAGGGCTGTAGACATTGTATGGCCGTGTGTGACCGTACGTGTCTGAGTGTCTTGTGTGTGAGTGTGCATGTGTCAATGTCCGATGTGTGCGTGTGATAGTGAGTGAGTGTGTCTAGTGAGCGTGTGTGTGTGTGTGTGTTTGCGTGTGACTGTGTAGATTGTGTGAGTGAGTATGCTGCTGTGTTATTGAGTGTGTGTGTATGAGTGCTTCTGTGTCTATGTACATATATATGGGCATTTGTGTTTGTGTGTGGTTTTGTGTGTATGTCGTATGCTTTTTTAATGCTTCATCTAATATATGATGCGGTTATTAATATAACGTTACATTATTTACGATGATGCTTATGGCCTTCATTTGTCCTCATCTCATAAAAGCAGGCAGTAAACCGACGATTATGGCTTTCATTGGAATAAGCGGCTGCGGATATTGAGGTCAAAGTTCATAGTCCACAACAGAAAAAACAGCCATAGGTCTTTCTCTTTTAGCATTCGTGTTTAATGCAACGAAACGACATATATTGTTTGCTCATGATTTAAGAGTAATTCCTATCTGCAAGCATCGAAAGGCGTAAACAATTTACCCACCCATTCGAATAGGAATGTTGTGATCCCATATTCCATATCGACTAACACAAAAGGGGACTGAAATCCCAATTGAAACGGCAAAATAGCAACTGGCCATGGAACATCACACATCAAGACTCATTGTTGTCAAGATATATGGGAAATGAGAGAAATGCATTTCCACGAAAATATCTTAGAAGACGAAGACCAATATTAATTGGTGTTCTTAACTGGTAGTGAACGTGTATTTTCGGTTAGGATGAAGAGCCGGTCGTATAGGAACACCTACTCTAAGGAACATTTCCTCTTAGCCTCGGTCCCTCCCCCGACTTCCTCCTCTCCATCCCCATGCTTAATTGCCGCAATATCAACTTTATGTATGGCTCAAACATGGTGAGGCAAACTGTCCAGTATATGCGCTGCTTTTATGAGCTCTACGTCCTAGTATATAAGCTATTGCGTTCAGCTCTTCCAAAGGATAATAGTTACTGAAATGTACCACAATAAAGGCACCATGTCGTGAGGTAAATGACAGTTAATGCTGCTTCGAATATAAGCAATGCTACTAAAATGACAGAATCCGAGCCTGCAATCATAGTAAAACATTTATTACGGGCATTTATGTTGATTAGTGTTACAGTTGCCGTATGAAGCCCATAGATGCGTATTTCTTAAGTCTGCCGTTCCTTGATGACCATGATGATATCGTCTGAGATATTTATGGGTTTGCTATATGTTTGCTTTAGATGAATCGAGGGCGTGAGTTTATATAGTATAACTCCACAGCCCCCATAATCCTTCTGTCTGCCTGTGTGTGATGAAACGTGATTGTTTAGTGACAAGAGAGTTACCATGGTGTTCCCTTGGCCCCAGGTGTCAGTGGGACGTTACAATCGGCCTCAATAGAGAAGCAGCGGTAAAACAGAATACGATTCTTACCAAATACATTCGCTTACATATTCATTAAATCAGTACGTCGCACATCATTTGTATGTATATACATATATATATATATATATATATATATATATATATATATATACATACACGCATATATATACACAATATCATAAATATAAATGTATGTGCGTGAGTGTTTATTCATGAATGTGTGTGCGTGTATGTGTGTGTGTGTGTGTGTGTGTGTGTGTGTGTGTGTGTGTGTGTGTGTGTGTGTGTGTGTGTGTGTGTGTGTGTGTGTGTGTGTTTCTGTTTCTCTATATGTGCTTACGATATGACAATAACTTCTTCTATAGACCATATCCTACGATTTGAACGCTCATCAACCTCAATTTAACGGCTACATGGTTAACGCTTTCTCCCTTAGGTAAGCTGTTTATAACTTGCCATCTTCCTCTCATCAATCTTCGGGAAATGGAGATCCGATTAGATGCAATCATACTTTTAAGGATGTAACATTTCACGGTATTGCGCCTTGTGTGGATGCACTTATCACCAGGTAATCATCGCCAGAAAACCATCAACAACAAATGATATTGCTTCAGAAGGGTTATTTATGATAGGAGCCGCTCCTTGAGAGTTACGAAAGCTTTGAGAACAGAAACCAATGAGATTATAGCGTCGCTAAGGGTGCTCACTCAAGCCTCCGAGTCTATGAACCGCTGCGTTTTGCTTTGTCATAGCGTCTCGTAAAACCATGATTAATGCGCAGCGGTAGACGCCCGCATCAATCACATGACTAGATATCATTAACAGACGCCAAGCCCCGGGACGCTCGATTCAACAGTCCCATGTGCTTTTGTTGATTTCATGGTATCGTCGCATGATGACGGGGGTGTATTTCATGTAATTTCATGAACACCACACAGCTTAGCTTAGCTAGTAACTCTTTCCTCGAGACCGCCACGTGTCCCTGACAAGCCAACAAATGTTAATGTCTACCCCAGGCCAGTTCCCTCGCTCTAGTCTTGTAAAAGTGGCATTTTGACAATGTAGCTTATAAGTTACAGTGCTCATCGGCACCCGATTGTTAACAAAGCATACACCCTGGCTGGTTACGATTGCCATGCTTTACATGGTAACAATAATGGGGAGATAGGGTGTGTGTGTGTGTGTGTGTGTGTGTGTGTGTGTGTGTGTGTGTGTGTGTGTGTGTGTGTGTGTGTGTGTGTGTGTGTGTGTGTGTGTGTGTGTGTGTGTGTGTGTGTGTGTGTGTGTGTGTGTGTGTGTGTGTGTGTGTGTGTGTGTGTGTGTGTGTGTGTGTGTGTGCACCTCGAAACGGAGCCGAGCAGTATTATAAATTCGTCGTTGAGGCGATATATTTGAACGAATTGACTACGTTCGGCTGTTTGTCTTGCAGAAACTGAAACCAGTTACGCTACTGGCATATAACACAACCATTAAAGATGCTAAGACAATCCGAATTCATTATCATTTGTTATATTGCTAATACTACCATATTTAGTGCATTTAATATCATATGCAATTTAATCAAAAGCAAGATAACCAAGTCAGGTCCATTAACCATAAATTTAATGAACAATCTTTGAAGAGCACCAATGATGTTGATAACCTAGACTCAAATAGTTCTTTGTGGAACTCTTGCTTGAATACTTGCGACATAATTAATCTACCACACGTAATATTTTTGATTTAGGCCTTTCGGAAACTGGCCTTCTCTTTGCAAAACCATGGGGCTTAGATATGACGTGGACTGAAATATATCGATAGGGCGATGAGTGGGTGTAAATGATACAGGCGCTCGAAAACCGTGGCATCGTGAACCGTGTTCGCAAGCTCCACGAGTTCCATGTCAGCTAGCATCACGACTGACGGGGCCAAGGAAATAAGATGGCGATGTGTTAGGAGCAGCTAAACCTGACTCCTTTAGAGAGTGGAAATGTGACGTGGGGCAGTGAAAACTGACCACAAACTGACTGACTGATGGGCTGACTGACTTTAAAAGACAGGAATGTTATTAGGAACCCCCAACGAGTTTCTGGAAAGTTGTTGACATGTATGAGGGGGGATGTTTGATTGTAAAGCCTCCCCAACCCGTAGACAGGCATAACAAGTGAGTAGGAATGATGCTTTGTATTAGGGCATGTAGCACCAAAGAGAATAGCTCATCAATTAACAAGTGTAGAAGAATTTTTGTGATGGGGAGTAATCGATTCGGCCGAAGAGATGTTATGTGCTGAGCCCCTTGTAACACCCTGGCCACTTGAAATGATGCAGTTTCGTCAGATGTCCCCGAATGTTCACGAATGAAGGAAAGTGCAGACATATATGATCTGATGGTGGATATTTTGTGGCCTGACCGATGGAGGTGAGCAACAAACAGGGGGTTGTCTCAGAGGAAACGGGAATGGTCAAGTTAAGGTGAGTCCAAACAAAATATGTTAAAGAATTCCAGTGATTGTCTCAGAGAAGATGTTGTGAGGGATTATATAAGTGATTTGAGTTGTGATGCAGAAGATGAGGCGGTATTTGCGAGGGCTTGCATCCCAACTCGGCGTAGCAAAAACCATTTCACCTGTTGCCATGGTCTACTTTCTGTTTGGCTATTTGTAGCTTGCTGTGAACTGAGCAGGAATTTTTGGAGATGAATGATGCGTCTTCCCCATCAAATTTGAGGATTAACCCATAGGTAAACCCTTCAGTCAGATACTGGTCATGGCTGTAACCCACTAGAAGTCTAGCAAGCGTTTTTGGTTAGACCAGGCATGGTAGCTGATAGGGGTGGGGGGGGGGGGGGGGGGGGCTGCAGTTATCGGACCATGAGAAATCCCTTTCATACTTAATTATTGTGATTTTTTTTATGTAAGGGAACATTGGGGTCAACTTATTGGGTAAGTGAATTTCAATTGGTGAAGGCAGCTGTTAATATAAGGTATGTCATATCTGGAGTGATTCAGCACGAGGCCATGAATAATCATAATATGCTGCAATATTGAGAGGGTGTTTACAGATAACCGATGTACAGTGCTTTTTGCTTATTAATTCCAATACTGCAAATCAAGTAGCTGATCGGGAAGCAACATAATGGTGACACTGACAATGTCAGCATTAAAGAATATAATCTGGCGAAGTAACTTAACTTGCAATAAAGCAGGAGAGCAATGGTACTTAGGTGAATTCATGATGCAGAACAAACAACAATTACAAAGTGGTTGCAATGGAACAATGAAAAGTTTTATAAAATATCAAAACATACTATGCAATGTTGACCACAACTTAAGGAATACAACCACACATATCAAAATCATTTAAATCCATACTGACTAAACTCAATTTAAATCGATATTGACTGAACTCGATTTAACTCGATATTGACTACATTCGTGGAATCATAGAGTGATCTTTCACAGATAAAGGCACAATACAATCTGTATCCATTCACAACACCGGAATAACAACATCTTTTATTCAAGCATTTTATACAAAGAAAAACAACATTCACTTTCTGGGTGGTTTGAGATAGGCAGCAGTCACTTGATTGACAGCGATGGTGAGGAGAATCACAGGGCAGACAGCACACGTGTACCACGAGGTGCCGGTGACCAGTCCAGTGAACCAGTTACTGTACAGACCCAGGATGAGAGTACAACAAGCCAACAGATACAGCACAGTCCCAGAGGTGGCATGCATCATCTTCAGCTGGATCAACTTGATGTACTTCATGGCAATCTGAGGGTAGAGCTGGATGGTTCCAGCCATGCATTGTATGATGACGTAAAGCACAGTAGCATATCCCAGGGTGCCATGCCACGAGGTCATATGAGGGGAGCCATTCAGTTCCTTGTTGTACCATATCACAAAGACGCCTGAGAGGACATCAAATCAACAATTTATTTGTAAAACTAGCGAAACGGGTAAATGACTTGACAAGAGACATATCCTGTACTCATTTATTAAAACAACAACATTGATTATTCCTGAGTAAAAAGTTAAATGTGGTATGAATCACAATTGTTAGGAAGTATATGTCATGGAAAATTTACCTCCTGTTGCACAGGCAAGGGCTGAAACCATGGTAATCCAGTGGAACTTAACCTTAACACTGCGTTCTGATTTGAGCAAGATGGAACTGAGAGGTGAAAAGACGAGTATGCCCTGGGCCATCAGCAGCATGAACTGTATATCATAACGTATCAAATCACACAGATCAGTTTAGTATCATATTCTCATTAAATGGATACCCATTTGCGCCTCAGTATTGAACAAATCACACTGTAACGTGGTTACTTCATGTCGAAAAGTGAATCACAGAGCATACCAAATTTCATACTCACTGCAATAGTCATCAAAGTTGGATGCCATGAAAATAGACCTAGATAAACAGAAAAGTCAATCGATGTATCTAGTTTAGTCAACCAATATAGTCAACAGTCAACGACGCTTCATGCGGGTGGAGGATTTGGGGCAAATTAAAACGTTTAACCAATTAATAAATAGTCTGTCGTCAAGAGAGCGGAAAATTACTTCATAATCTAACTCCAGATTGACCATGCTAAGCCTTGGCTTAGGCTAAGGGTGTAAATTGACAACTTACCCAGTTACCAGCTTATGATTATTAAAAGCGGTTGAATGAAATTTAAATGAATATATTGATATCGCAACGATATTATTTCAATACACTTACTAGTCCCCGGGCTAGATGTGTATATCATAAACCCAGTGAACAAGATGCACACAAAATGGGCAACCATCGTGACACTAGAATGATAGAAGATCTCAGGTTCTCCTTCCAAACCGATCAACCTTTCGTCACCGACTTTCGATGTCATCTAGTCTTGGACTAGTGTGTCAACACGGTTGTGATCGCTTGTGCTGTTGTGGTCTCGAAAGAATGAATATATCGTGATAGATTGTTCACAAACAACCAAGATGGCGACGGCTCCAGCGCCTGCCTACTTCCAGCCCGGAGCTGGGGCAATTCCAGCTACCAAAGTAGAAATCAGTGTAGCATGCAGGTATAATTATGTATTCTTACTTCACTGATAGAATTTGTAACACCAGCAATATGAATTTGATGAACTGAGGGGATATCAACTTTTGAGTTGCATTAATTAACCCATTATCGCTCACATATCTAGCCCATCCCCCCCACTGACTAGGCACTACTGAACTTGACCAACAACCGGTTCGATTACCTTGTTGCACTGGCTCCCGAACTTGGTTCGAAAGAGCCACCCTTAACAGATCAGGGCTATGGCTATTGTCGTCATGTCATAACTCGTGAGACGTGACATAAGTCATGTCAATTGGCTCTTTTGAACCAAGTTTGGGAGGCTGCTTGTGTAGTACTAGTAGGCAAAGAAACTTCGCCTCTGACAGCGTCTGCGCTATTTACTACTTTCGATCTCTCACATCCGCGCTGTAGAGGCGAAGAGCTGCCTGCAAAATATCTAAGGTTCCGAAGTCAAAATGACAGATGAACTCGCTAAAAACTTACAAAGCCCTTCAGGCCATGAAATTTGTGACAAAATGAAAGAATATATCAAAAAAAAACACAAGGACTGTTTCTATTACTACAGTATTATTTTATTGTTCAGTTTCATCACAAAAGTGTGGCACGTCGAGAAACTTTGTTCAAAACCTCAACATGGCCGACTTCCACAATGCAACATGATTTGGTGGAGCTCGTGATTTCCAACAGAAAGCCGAACCAATACAGGCCATTGTAATATTCAAACCTGCAGTATGAAACACTATTATATCATCTCTGACCCATCATCACCCATATACGCGCGCCCAATTGAAAAGCGTGAAGTTGCTTGCTGGCTCCTCCACTCGACCTCACCCTGCAGACACAACACTCTGCTACCTCTGTGATATTGGTCTCTTTTTTGATTCTCATGGTAGCCATGTTGGACAACAATTCTTAAAATTGTGTTGGATTTTGTTGATTCTGTTCATAAAGGAGTATGTCTGTTGTTCCAATTGCAAGATTGATGTTAACCATTCCCGGATGTGAAAATGTATGCTTTTTGAAATTTGTCCCTTGTCTGCATTGCGAGGGTAGCATATTTTTATATCCTTAAAGATTCTGCCATGCCACCGCCCCTAAGGCGGGCCCATCATTCAAAACACCAGGGGCGAGTGCCTTGCCTACTTGTGTGGAGACTGTTGCTTATCTTATGCTTTTATGATACAGGGTAGCTGTTGACACCCTGGAACCCGACAAAAACAGGTTCAAACAAAAGTTTCCCATTTGGCTGGGCAAGCAGCAAGTCCAGTCAACTATTATCCTCCCGGACAAGTGATTTTTATGAGCCAGGCCTGCATATTGGAATAATAGTTTCACACTAGCGGGGCCTTTATCACTCAGTCAGTGAGACTAAGAATAAACCGATGACTGCGTTAAGAAATTTGATCGATAGATAAGAGATGACAGTCTTGTTGTTTATGGTTCGAATTAGAATTTACGCAGACGCTAAAATGAGATTACAGTGCTGGGACACATTATGTTTTTGCTCATGCTCGGATTGTCAAATTTGATACGGGTTGCGGAGCAATTACCATGTACCGCAAATAATTTAGAACCATGAATAAAATATTATTTGGTTTAGCAGTGTTTAGGGCACTGAAGTAGACCTGAACCACAACAAGCACGGATGTATCACCATGACTTTCAGCAGTACATGAGCTTGGTTCGAGATTTTAAAAAGCAAACTTGACAGTGATCAGAATGAAGTCCACTATTTGATTCAATTACATTTGATGCAACGGTTATGTGTGTATAGCTACATTTCTATATATCCTGAAAGATATTGTAGCTTTCAAAGAGTCTTGTCTGGATTATTGCATGTTTGTAATTATTCTGTGATAAGGTGCCAGACACGAAAAGAATGCTATGTGGAACGAAGAACCACTTTTCGCTTACCGTGCTTTTTTAGGACACTTTACAGTCCTAGATGATACCAATTAAGAGTACAGATAACTTACGATATTACATGCTTGTTACTCAACTCACGCAGGAATAGAAGCAAAGCATTAGTTTCATATTTAGTAACTGTATATCTAACCATTTATATTTAAAAAAAAATACGCCACCGTTGTCTACCTGTCGTTTGGCCCTAGCATTCTCGCACCGATCGGGCGTTTCTTAGTATGCACTGACCAGTGTCAAAATGTTATTCAACAGCACATAATCAACGCTATTTTCAGATTATGTTCTATAGATGTCTTTATGCGTGTCATGTCAGAATTTGATACAAACTAAAAGGTACTCGGCGTTAACCTGCAGGCTTTCGGTATTTGTTTTTCTAACAAATTTCTCAAAACTAACATGATATAAACAAATGAGCGCGCCAATCTATGATGCAAACGTCAACGACACGCGCACCTCGACATCGCACGCGCTGCCAGAAATGACGCGAGCTGACAGTGAATGCCACTCAACAACCCAGAGTGTGGACCAACAGTCATACGATCAGAATAAGTGGGAGCACAAATTCTTGCCCACATGGAAAGATGCGTTTCCAAGGGTGGACTATTGATGATGAAGAAAACGGGTATGTTCTGTACTGTACTGAAATGCTGGACAGATTGATGTTTTTTATCTATTTGTGGTCCAACTACAGAAAATTATGTTTGCCCAGCGGTCTGTTCAGCTCTGGCTGACAGGATCAAAGCGGCTTAGACGTTACCTGGGTTTGATTGTGGCTAATTTTTAAACTGAATGTAGTGCTGTCATATTTGTAGATTTATCATAAGAAATTAACTGACAATAAACTGATGCTTTTCAAACAGTCCGTTTCTTAAGTAACATATTTGCTTATAAAATTACTTAATTGCAACTAGAACTTTCCAGATTTTACGTATATAAAAATTAAAACGTTTGGGACGAGTAAAAATTAGGAATCAAGTAAATCCGACTGTTAAGCACTTAATGTCCTACAGGACAGGGTCGTCTGTTTAGAAACCTTAGTGTCGAACCCTGAAAAAGATGAGATTTTGACTCGCACACAATGACATCACTTTTTCTGTTTCAAACCAGAATTAAATTAAATCGTGTCTGCAACTGTTAGCGCTTGTTTATTTATTCTCTTGTCGCCAACTGTTGTTCGACGGTCAAAGTTCGGCTATTGAAAGAACCTGATGGAACTACACAAATGTTCTCTAGTTGATTTCAATTGCATCAGACTGATTGAGAATGCTATGATGTCTTTTATCTAGCATTTATATTTTCTCAAATTGTAACACCAAATATCTGATGCTAGGGGACAAACGGTTGCAATGGACATTTGACGTGCCATTGTCATTGAGGCGGCCATGGCCCATAAACCCAGGTTCTGGATCCATGGGACAGAGTGCATCACATCTCCTTCACACCTTACCTCACATCCATGTGCTCTAGTCATGCATAACCATGTGTGAGGCCCGGGGGGGAATATGTATAGAATATGTGCTGCGCGACGGGGTATGTTTTTTCAGCCTCTCGACTTGTACGACGGTTTTTTGGGCCTCATACTTGTATGACGGGGTATGTTTTTCAGCTTCAATCTGTACGACGGGTTATACATTGGCATTATACCTTGTACGACGGGGTATGCTTTTGGCCATTTTGACCTTGTACGACGGGTTCGGGGTTTCGAGGTCCCGCGGCACACCCCTATCCAGAATAAGGCCAAGCCCCCCACTCCGGGGTGTGAGGTCTCTGGCAAACCTAGGCCTCTTTGATGACCAAGCACCTTCAACCACACCAAGTTCCACTTGATAATTTCCCATTTGGTTCACCAACAGTCGTCATAGTGTTTGATAAGGAAAGCAGAACAGCTGTAGTATGTGCCGGACAATTCAAGTCAAGTTTAGCAGCTAAAACTATTCCATAGCCATTCAAAATCTAAATAATTAAATTTAATTTGAACCAATAGTTTGTATCCCAAAAAGCTCCCATAGCTGTATGCCCACTGTGCAGCAATAACACTGTACTGGACATTCTAATCAGCACAACTAATGGATTGTGCATTGATTTCAGCGCTGGTTCAAATGTTTGTTTAACTGGTCGATTTGGTCAGTTACCACCCGTACACCAATGGCAGTCTTTCATCTTAAGTGTTGACATTTAACTTCAGTGAACTATTTGTATATTTCAGAAATCTGACAGACAAAGATACCTTCTCGAAATCAGATCCTATGTGTGTACTTTACTGTAAGAATATCGGCAACAAGAGTTTCCATGAGGTAAGCAATGTATATATAGGTTACTATTTTTCAACCTCAATGTACAGAGTGATAAGTTTGTTTCCCTGGAGCTGATGTATTTCAAGTTTGATTGTTTGAGAGTCTTGCATTTATCAATTTCCTACTTAATTTGTAGTTGTATCATCAGTTGTTGTTGCACTGCAGATCGGACGTACTGAAAGAATTATGGACACGCTCAACCCAGACTTTGTGAAAAAGTTTATTGTTGATTATTTCTTTGAGCAGTCTCAAAAGCTGAGGTTTGAAATGTGAGCAGTTTGGTTATTAATTTAATTCTAAAAGCATCTTAATTCCTATACATAAGACTGTAGAGTGTGGGATATATATATATATATATATATATATATATATATATATATATATATATATATATATATATATATATATATATATATATATATATATATATATACTATACTATTTGTCCTCCAGGTATGATGTTGATTCCACCAGTGCAAGACTGGATAAGCATGTAAGTAATAAACATAGCTTGCGCGTTGACATCCTTTTCCATGGATCAGATGACAATTATATTATGATAACATATTTTGTAGGATTTCTTGGGCAGCTTGGATTGCACACTTGGAGAAATTGTTGGCTCTGTGAATGGGAAGGTAGAAAGGGCACTCAGGTATGTAACCGGGGTGTTATTTTATCATAGAATTTCAGAATATGCTCCCTTAATAGATATTATTGGTACCCTACTTATTTTTTTATTTTTGTAACTTGCAGTGGAGTTGGTGGCAGTGGTGGGAGCATTATAGGTGGGCCTTTTCAAAGAGCTTCTTCAGCACTTATTATGTAGTGATATAATGTGTTATTGCGTTGTTACATTAATTCTTGGCTTTCGTTTCAGTCAGAGCAGAAGAAGTTGCTAATTGTAAGGAAGTGGTGACTCTTTATTTTAATGGCCAAAAGTTGGACAAGAAAGACTTCTTTGGAAAGTCAGACCCCTTCCTCGTGTTTAGTCGCTGTAATGAAGACAACAGGTATATAATTAATTTAATTCTCTTTACAACTTTATTATTTTATTCTTTAGATCATGTATTAAGCCATTTTTGTTTTTGTTACTGTATGAAGTCTTATCAACTTTCTCCAGTTGCTCTGAGTGATCTAAATTATTCTGTTTGTTGATGCTTTTGAGCTTTACTGTGGTGCATCGAACAGAAGTTATCAAAAATACTCTCAACCCAACTTGGAATCCTTTCACTTTACATGTACGGACACTTTGCAATGGCGACTTTGACAGGTAATTTCCAAGAAGCATAATGCGTTGTGATTTTTCAAATTTTATCAAGAAGTACTTATGGGTTGCCCTCCCAAGTGGGATCAGTCAATTTGATATTAAAAGATCAAATGATCAGTCGAACTCCTATCAGACAATTTACCCCCATTTTTCATTCATAGATGCACTAAGCATGTACATACTGCTGTAAATAAGAAAATAGATCTGCACATGGTATAATTTTACGTTGTCTGAATTCTTCAGGTCAATCATGGTGGATTGTTACGACTGGGACAGCGATGGCAGGTTTGTGTCCTGCTCTCAATGAGTTAGATACTGTATGCGCTTAAACAACAGCCTGTGCTTGGGAGCCTGTTTGTGATGTGTGTGTTGTGTTGGTTCAGCAGTCACGACTTTATTGGTGCTTTCTCTACCAACTTTCGAGAACTCACCCGTGGCCCAGGGCCCAGCAATGAATACGAGGTAAATATAATGGATAAACACTTGTTATAAGATTACAAAGGTATAGGGCTACAAACAGACAAAGTGATGTCGTCATAATCCCATCCGACCCCTCATTGCACCCTCAACAAGGTGTGAAAACAGCCAGACTGGCTCCACCCACAGAGGGTCCCTACAGGACTTTTAAAGCCCAGCATTTTGTCCTTAAAGAGATTCGAGTGAATCATCCATATGTTATAGCCCCTGTGATTCTCTAAATAACCCTGCAAGTCTGAACTTTCTCTGATCCATAATCAAAATATTGCCTCCCAGACATGACTAGAATGCTACAGCTCTCTAGCCCTATAAGAAAGGGTTGAAGATGGAAAATGTAGTTAAGATTGCAAATTGTAGGGAAAGCTGGAAGCTTACATAGAAAGGTTGAGGTGAGTAGGAAAGAACTGAAAAGACTCATATGTGATATAATAAGTACCTACAGCTATTGTTAATCGACCATTTATTTGACTGAAGGTATTTAATGCACCAATCAAGAACCCACTTAAAAGCTTCATTGGTGAATATTGGATATTTTAGTATGGATAATGAGTTTATTTGGAGTTTATTCGAGCATGATGTAAAAGAAAGAATCCAAGTTATTTTTCAATGATTGCAAGGGGAATGTTTAGAGGAAATTTTCAGCATGAGTTTTGATATTCAAAACTTGAATAGTTTTGCCTCCCACATATTTAAATGCATGGGGAAATTCAACTTTTGATTTACCATTTGATCACTAGATATTATTTGATCTATTGCTTATTGACATTTATTTAAATATGTTATTGTATATCATGCTTCGGCCCATGTTGTGTTTTACTTACTGAATCCATATTGATGCTGTCTGAGACGTTTAAAGGACTTTAGCTTCATATTTACTTTGAACCGATTGTGAAACTACTCTCCAATGATTTTGATTCTATCAATGTCCAGCATTGTTGTTCATCAATTGAATTTGATTACCCCTTTAACAGCTAATAAATGAAAAGAAGAAGTCAAAGAAAAAAAGCTACAAAAATTCTGGCAAGGTGAGACTGAAATGAACATTCGATGGTTGAAGACATATCAGTGATTATTTGCTATCAAACCACGGAAGCTTTTGTTGTGTATGCTAATTTGTCATGTTTTTGTTTCCATCAGATATATATGACTAAGTGTCATGTTGAGACGGAGCACACTTTCCTGGACTATGTCAATGGAGGGTCAGTTGAATTATTGATGGAATGTCAAATAATCGGTTAAGTAATAATCCCTTATAGAAATATATGTGTAGACTTGTTAAAGTGATGACTGTTGAATGAAGAACATTTCAGTCTTGACATAACCCATATAACACACAGTTCGCTGTTTATTCATTACATACATATCTAATTGTCCATATGGCATAACTTGGCAACATATTTCCATGTATCTAAGCCATGTTGACCTGGATGTTGTAGTATGGAGCTGAACTTCACTGTGGCTATCGACTTCACCGCCTCAAATGGGGACCCCCGATCATCTACATCGCTTCACTTCCTCAACCCCTACCAGCCGACACAATATGCCCGAGCTCTACAGTCGGTCGGGGAGATCATACAAGATTACGACACGTAAGTTTTGAGCACATACCAGATTATGACAAGCAAGTCTCAGATTGCGACATGTAAGTCATCAGATCATATAAGATTGCGATATGTAGGTCATCAGATCAAATAAGGTTGCGATATGTAGGTCATCAGATCAAATAAGATTGCGACATGTAGGTCATCAGATCATATAAGATTGCAATATGTAGGTCATCAGATCAAATAAGATTGCGACATGTAGGTCATCAATCATATAAGATTGCGACATGTAGGTCATCAGACCAAATAAGATTGCGACATGTAGGTCATCAGATCATATAAGATTGTGACATGTAGGTCATCAGATCATATATGATAAGGACACAGAGTAAATTAAGTTTGTATTCAAAATAGTCTGTCATATGTCATGTGTCAACTTGATATAAAGAGCTGGAGATTATCAACGTGATCATATGTTTGTTGTAACAGAGATAAACAGTTCCCTGCTCTGGGATTCGGTGCCAAACTTCCCACCGGAGTTGTCTCTCATGAATTCCCTCTTGTAAGTTTTCCACCTATAAATACAAGCAGACAAATGGCAAAAAAAACCATGTTAAAAACTCAATCATGCATATATCATCAATCTTATTGAAGTTTATTATGACGTGAGCTTATTTGGTCATTGCAAATCCTGACTAAACATGCGACTATGTTACAAAACTGAAATTATAGACGTAAAAATAATCTACCGACACTGATCTTACTCGTGCTGTCGTCGTAGAATGGTAACCCCCAGAGTCCCTTCTGTAATGGGATACCTGGTGTCCTGGACGCCTACAACAGGACTGTACAAGCTGTACAACTCTATGGACCCACCAACTTCGCCCCTGTCATTAACCATGTTGCTAAGTAAAGAGGATTTTACTGCTCTCTATTTCACCCTATTTGTTGCTCGTAAAATTCCAATCTTTTGTCGTCTATTTCAATGCATGTGATATTGACCTTTGTGTGTGTGTGTGTGTGTGTGTGTGTGTGTGTGTGTGTGTGTGTGTGTGTGTGGTAGGTTTGCGTCGGCGTATCCCAATGGCTCCCATTACTTTGTGCTTCTCATCTTGACCGACGGAGTCATAACGGATTTCCCCTACACAAAGGATGCCATCATAAAGGTACTGGCCAGCTTGTCCCTTTCAGAGCCTCACTGTGGTAGTGACACGGTGGATGTCAAGTGATGATGCATGTCAGAAAAAAAAGACAGATGTGGGTTAAAGAGATATAACGGAATATATTATGTGGTCTAAAAATAGGGTATGCAGGATCTCATATTTTAAACATACTGTGATGATTCAGTAATGTGTAAGACCTGATTAATTGTGATCATAAGAGTTTGGAGTGTTCACAGACCTGTAGACATTAATAAGCCACCAACTTTCTGTGGCGACTTCACATATGTTGGGGTCATGTTACAGGCATCCTCTCTGCCTATGTCCATTATTATTGTGGGGATCGGCAACGCTGAATTTGATGGTAAGTCACCACTGTACAACACTATCACATCACAATATAAGAATGAGGAAGGTAATGACCACAATTGGTCAGAAAATGTCGCTATATAAAGGGACTTTTCGGCTTTCTGCCGGGGTGCCAACATTAACTGTCCTTTTTTGTCGCTTAAATGTATATAATGAGGATTTGGGAACTGTGCTCTTAAAGTTGAATGGAGTTCCGTCTGTGCGGATATGTGTCTGGTTGATTGATATTATGGTGTGGTTTTGCAGCAATGGAGGAGCTCGATGCTGACAACCAGCGCCTCTCATCTCACGGTCGCTATGCTGAGAGGGATATTGTACAGGTGAGTGCGGAATCCTGATAAATCATTCACTCTGAGGACCAGGAGTCTGACACTGCCTAGGTTCTCACAGCTAGCTGCCGATTCTAGGCGCTACTCTCAACAATACATGGCAATGATAAACGTGCATTTTTTTCCAGTTCGTCCCGTTTAGAGAGTTTATTGGGGGACGTTATGGTAATGACCTACAGATAAGTCAAGCCTATCTTGCAAAGGAAGTGCTAGCCGAGATTCCAGACCAAATCCTGGGGTATATGAAGAAACGAGGAATTAAGCCCCGCCCTCCCCCTGCCCCGACAGGAAATGCACCACAAGCTTCTGCACCTACAGCTCCACCTAGTGGACCCATGTGGTGATGGATGGGTTTCAACTGCTGGAAGAATTGCTCCCTTGATCACCATTTTTGGTTACAGGTTAATTGTTGACAGGAATTTCAAGATGCGTTTTCAGCTGACTGCATTGTGGTCCTTTCCTATTATATTACCAAGAAGGTAGTTTATCAGAATCATGTGTGAATGTAATTGTCTAAATGCTTTGATTATGTGTTCTATATTAGATATTAATCTTTTTTTCATTGTTATTAAATATCAGTATTTGGACATTTATCCAAGTGCAGTGCACTCACGTTTTGTCATTGGCTGCTTATAAAGATTAGATTATTTCCTCTCAAGCAGAATATGTCATTTGTATTGCCAGTTATGCTTTTCTCTGTATTGTCTTGTACTGTTAATATACATAGTTAGCTTTGTTACATTATTACATAATCACAGATGTTTTGTACTCAAGTGCTTTAACCATTTATATCAGTGGGTATCTATCACATTACTCCCACCATCAATCTCTGCTTTAACCTGCGCTGGTGTCCACTGTACGGGTCAAATTGCTTTATGCTTCTCCCCTTAAACTTGAGCTTCTCTCTTCCGTTCATTCCCCGTAACCACCCCACGACTACAACCCACTCAACTGTTTTGAAATTTAATATTCGTGATATTCAAATCAAAGTTGGATGAAGTTGGGTTTAAACAGAAAACCAGATTAATATACAAAGTCATTCATTTCCATTGATTCTTGGTATGACCATTTTAACATGGTATGTTTAAACAAACACAAGCCTGTTGATTGTTATTTGTCAAGTCATCACACTGCCAGTCCTGGTGAGAATGACCAGCTTACTATGTTGTAATGTCGTAACTGTGATGGTTGCAGAAATAAATTCCCAGGTTGAATCCAAGACAGTTGTTCTGAAGGCACGAGTAATAGCTGCAGCCATTGTTTGATCTGCGTTGAATTAGAAATTAGTCTGAATTATTCGGAAGTAAATCCAGAATAACTTGACGAAGCACCGATGACGTCGACATCACACAGATCTTTATTACGACAGAACCTTTTTTTTTTTCAAAACTGTAAAGACTGAATATTAAATAGAACAAGCAGAAGATATGGTCCATTTGACTCTATGGGGGTCAACAGTCGGTCCACAGGCCAGCCTGAATACAGGAATTGTACAACTGTTATAAGGATGCATCTGACAAACAAAGGTAGTCTAAGATTGTTAAAATGGTACAACAAAGTGGCCATTATATTGCATGGAGAGAGAAACTTGTTCCCTGATCAACAGGTGAATATAAGGAATATAGAATGAGATGCACATTCTCAGTGACTGGTCACAAGACAACACAGAAATTAAATAAGATTATTTATCTATACACACTTCACAAATAGCCTATATATTCAATACAAGACATCACCGACATATAGATTCCACATAATCACATTTAAAGACTAGCATCACACAATATACTCTGAAAATATTCATGGTATCTGTAGAAATGTACCTGATGACCTTAATCACCTCCAGTGAGCAAAGCTTAAGTTTTAACCAAGGACTTTTTATGAACAATTGACATTCTGTATCATTATTATGATTGTTTTGATTATTATAATGATTATATCAATGAATAATAGAAGGTATGAGGGTCCTGATCCAATTTAACTTGCGGAAATTGAAATAAAACCATGAAATATGATCAGAGAAAATAGCGTGTACAAGATGACAGATCCTCCTCCTCCACAAGGTCATAGACAGGGGTCAGTCCACATCAAAGTCACTGTCTGAATCGACAGCAGCAGCAGCTGTACTTCTGACGATGGATTCAGCTATAGTCTTATCAGGGAGCATACCATGTCTGAATAGAAAGCATAGAACAACAGCGCATTCATTCAACATGACAAGCTACTGAACAAGATAAATAGATGATCAGAATAACAATAATAACAATGCCAATGAATTGATGGATTTGTAGCACCCCCCCCACACCCCAACCACAACAGACATGGCTTTATATTGTTGAAAGTGCATGGTTTACCCGTATCAGCAACATATTATCCATACAGTAAACACAGACTGACCACAGACAAATATTTTGCTGAAATGGATCAGGGAAATGACATTTTTCGCTTGCTTATCAAACCGTCCCCATTGATTAACAGGTAACATTCTGGCACCTGTTATCCCAAGTAGCACTGTTGCTCTAACATCTTCAATGTGTTTTCAGGACTACTATCATTGGACCAAAATAAGGTCATCCACTCTATGATTAATTTACAAGCATGGAAACTAATAATAAATATTTCCAAAACCAAGGAAAACATTGTGGTTGTGTACTGCAATAGGAAAATACAAACTGCTGATAGATCAATGGCTACCATATTGGACCAAAAAGAACCATACAGCCCCTACTCAGTCAACTAAATAACTAATATATTATTCTCAGATAAAAAAAAAACATTACCAAAAATCTTGTTCTTCAAGTCAATACACGGCAAAACAAACATTGACAGGATGTGTTTATCATGATATTCACACAAAATTGTCAACTCACTCAACCAGAAAGCCTTCAACATCGCTGGCATAAAACTCATCCCCTAGATCACTGGTTATCCTGACAAAGTTACCAATGAGTTCCTTGTTTTTGTAGATGAGCAAAGCAGGCACTCCACTGACAGACTGCAACAGGTTAAATGCAAATATTACAGGATTAGCTTCAGTATTCTGAATTGAAATGAAAGTCACTTTGAACCATGAATATCCCAATACAGATTACAGAAGTTCAGAATTAGACCTAAGATTTTACAAGCAAACCTAAATTTTGTGTAAAATTACATATGAGAAATCACTTACAAATTTGTGACTTAGGTTGGCGTGGGATGCCTTGATCTTGCAGAACTTGACGGTGGGGTATTCGTGAGCCAAGCAAGACAAGCTTTGGTTCATGTCATCACAGCCTGGTGCTCTCTGGTATCACATAAGATCACCAACATCACACATCACGATAAGAACAGCCAGACGATCGCGGAGGATGAGAAGTAACACACTTACATCTTCGTACACGTGAACCACCACAGTGACATTAGGCTTTTCCTTGTCGATTGACTCGGAGAAGTTGGAATTTCCTAGTTGATACACCACACCGAATCTGGGTCTGAAATCAAAGAAAAACCCTCATACCTCATCACACGCACCCCACATTTACTGCCTTGCTCATAACAAATAATCCCATCTTTATGAGAGTCCGTGATGAAGTCAGCAACCAAAACCAGTTACTTATAAAATCATGAATAATACATTGCTGGTAATATCACTGATATCTCGACGCATCCCACATGTGAATAAATCCTATGATATCCAACCTCTGGTCACTATGACCTGCTGGAGAGACAGACCTCGCGGCCAAGACTTACACACTCTCCATGGCCCCTCGCATCTCGTCGATGCGCCTCCTCCGGTATTCCTTGAGGAACTCATCCTCCATACCCTCCAACTCCAGCTCCACTTGCTCCAGAAACGCTGGTCCTTCTCCGCTTCACGCTCCTCGTCCAACTGCAACCACAGCAGAGGCTCATTAGCATACTGTTAGACACTCATTAGCATACTGCTAGACACTCATTAGCATACTGCTAGACACTCATTAGCATACTGCTACAACCCAAACAGAATGTCATTGGCTTACAGCCCCAACACAACAGAAGTTATTTAGCATACAGCTACACCCAAAACAGACACTCATTAGCATACAGCTACACACAAAATAGACACTCATTAGCATATAGCAACACCCAAAACAGACACTCATTAGCATACAGCTACACCCTAAACAGACACTCATTAGCATACAGCTACACCCAAAATAGACACTCATTAGCATATAGCAACACCCAAAATAGTCACACTCATTAGCATATAGCTACACCCACAATAGAACATCATTAGCATACAGCCACACCACAATATACACTCATTAGCATTTAACCACACCTACAACAGACATTCATTTGCATACAGCTTCACCCACAACAGGCACACAGCTACAACCATAACAATTGCACTAACTAACAGCCATACCCACAACTAAACCCCTGTAGCCTACAGCCATCCTGTCAAGCTACACCCACAACTAAACCACATTGGTTCTGCATAACAACAGGATATCAATGGTGACCTACAATGGTAAGCCTATCAGACAAGACAGCCTCTGTCTTCAACATGGATTTGGGACAACATTTTTCTGTACATTAATCAAGCAATCTGTACAGTTACCTCATAAATCAGTGACCAGGGCTCAAACCCCTTGAAACAAGCCGGACAGACTAGGCAGTTTGCCTCACCTGAGAACGACATGTCATCGAGAGTTTCTTGGACAGTTCTAGCCTCTCGACTTCCTGTTCTTCCCTCTTCTCCGTCTCCAGCTGCTTAAAGCGCCGCCAGTCCTCGATCACACCTTTAGGTCCAGTCTGACGGAACATCACACATTCATCATTCAAAAGTGGAAGTCAACAATACTGACACCACACATCACGAGGCAAATGAAGCCGTGCCAACATGATGGAGCATGGATTACATTTGTACAACTGCCATTGTAGTTGTGTTTGGGAAGGTCTTCCTCTGCTGTGAACTTCAGACCAGACCCCCTCAGTGCTTCCTTGCTCTCCGCAGCATCTTCATCCTACAACACAGAGGAAGTTAGTACAAGCTGCTTGGGTACAATTCACTGAATAAGCCAGAATAGTTAACGATATCAAATGAGATGACGAATAACGAGAAGATATAAACAACTTGTATGTCGAAGGCGGTCTAACTCGTTTCCGTAGCATGATCCAAAAAGAGATGAATCAAAATTATTGGATGCAACATCATACGAATATGGGTGTACGACAAAGTGGTGTAGCTGTGGTACCTGGTCGCCTTCATCTTCGCTGCTGCTGCAGTAATAATGTGTCTTCTCACCCAGAAGCTTGTCATCCAGACTCAACGCCATGGTGGTCCACCTCTATAATGAGTAGGTTAATCTGAAGAGTAAAGGAAGAGTTTACCGTATGCTTCAGGTGATTTTCCCGCAAATTAGTTACCAACCGAGGGAGGGTTATTGAATTGTCACAAAATTAACACTGACATAAAAGTTACCTGATACAGGAAAGGTTCATATGTACATTTGTTCCTGAACTTATACAGAAGAAAGATATTCAGTCAATTTGAACAACTGGTAAGATTATCTAACCATTTTTGGCAAGTTTAAGCCTGTTAGTGTTAGTTTATGTACCGTAAAATCTTGACTGCAAGTCACAAAACATGAATCTTACGAGATAATTGAAAGCATGCCGTTGAATCTGAACATTGACATTGATACCAACACAAACCACTAAGAGTTCCACCAAATTGTGAAACTTGTGGTGAATACTGAATGCATGTAAAGTCAAGTAAAGCTCTGCGGCATCCGCATCATAATCGTTATATGAAACCAATTAATGTGGCAATGCCTTGTACAAGCATAGCGAGTCAGGCACACCGGGTTTAATTTGCAAACTTGATTTGCCTAACAGCTCCACTAGCACAAACTCATCAACAGAAATATACTGCAGGGAAGGTGTGAATTTATTAACCAGTATTCAGTCAATGCACTTCCTTTTCAATTATGCACCATCTTCTTGTAGCGGGTTTATTGGTCTGTAACCCTGTTACTGTTGGCGGGACTTGATTATAAATGCATAAATGTGGCTGATTTTAGCTTGAAACCAACCTTTAGCATATTTACTGTGTGTGAACTTGACCACAGGGTCATCAACCATGGAATTTTCTATAGTAAAAATTTTGACACAAATTTTAATGTCAATGAAGAGGTGCATCTTATACATGGGTATGACTTGTACTCATGGTTTTACTGCATATACAGTTCACTTTATAAGCAAGCATAACAACCTAACATGTGGTGACAGCATCGTCCCCGGGTTGTGGGGCACTTAAGTGTATAGTGGTATATTAAAACGTGCCCTGTGACAGGGTATGTTTTTTTTTGGCCTCTTGGCTTGTACAACAGGTATTTTTGGGCCTCGTATAGTACGACGGGGTAATCTTTTTTCCATTTTCACCTTGTACAAAGGGTACCGCTTCTCGAGGATCACCCCCCCCATCCCCAGGCCTCATCCTTTGTGAGTGAATGGATATATGAAATGAGATTTTTGGGCCTTGTGTTATCACCCCTCTTTTTTATTTACACCATTATACCTTTTTTCAGCTGTCATATATCAATGTTTATTGAGATATGACTTTGATAGTTTGGATTAAAACTAGACAACCTCAGGGGGGAAGGTTTTTTTTTTTTTCACCACTGCATGGTGATACAAATATTACCAAGCTAACAACGAAGTCCAGCTTACAGTTAATTCATTCACCTCTTCACACACATTCAATGTGTCGGATTTGAAGAGTGAATTGTTGCTTTGTGTTGTATGTAGCCAAACAAACCAATAGTCTAGCGGATGGATTACCTTGTTGAGGGAGCACTGCCACTGGCTACTGAACCTGGATCAAATCAAAGACAGCCATCAAGCCATCATTATGACGGCCAATTTCAAAAGACGCCTGTCTTTTTTTGTTAACAAACGATGGCTTGTTGTTTTAGTATTATTCTAGGAAGTTGCTATTGGCACGGAAGCCGGGCCAACAACAACAGAGTCTCGCGATGCATGCACGGAAACCGTGCACGGAATGCTCTGATGGCGTGTTATTCGCCCGGAAACCGTGCAAACAACTGAACTATCATCTTTATGCATGGGACATAATATCTATTGGTTGTGTTGAATAAATCCAGTTCTACTAGACAATTTAAGTCAGCATTTGACTAGGTTCAGAATTTGACTAGGTTTGAATAACATTACATTTCATGCCATGAGTTTATTTTTACTTTTGATTTGAAGAACGAAATGGTTTGTTCAGGACGTCCTTATCGTTGTGGAGAACCATGTGCTTCTCACACATTTCCAAGGGGATATTGCCGTATATGTACATGCATGCATGCCAAATGTACAAGATATGCCAGTTTAATAGGTTATTAAGACTAAGTGGTTGTTTTTGTTGAGCCTTAGTACCTAGGTGATTCACATCTGGTTCTTTGTCAAACCATAATCTTGTATTTCTTCCTGTTTTCCCTAAGCTATAAATATCCAAAATCGTCAGGGAGATAATCCTAGTAATCTGTTAGGTATTTATGATGTATAATCTTTTTCACACATGTACTTCTCATGTGATGATAGTGACGTCATGTTATAATAGTAACGGTGCGAATAACAAATAAGCTTATCTTTGCGTGCACAGTAACCCGGCAAATGACTACTAAGTCAACCATTGCACGGCAAAAGATTTTTCAATTCGGCGTCAATGTTCTTGGACCGAAAGACTTTCAGGTGTTCGACAGTCTGCATTGATTTGTTTGATATTGGTGAAAGACTCCTTGTCTAATCAGCTGTTGAAGGTTGACAAATACTGAAATGTGATTAGTTGTCCAAAATAATAGGTAGTCTATGTTGAATAATTAAACAACTGATAAGGATTTTGTATCCTGGCAAAAGTTTACTCAAAATGTCTGTATTTATGACGTCTTGGCTAGACAAGCATCATGTTCATCGTCTGGCGTTGACGTGCGCCGTTTCTACTGTCTTACTGTCGTGTTTAACGAATACAACATTGTTTTCTTGACCAAACACTTCAACTCCCTCTACCAGTGATTCAAAAGAATCAAATCTCGCTCCAATGTCCATGGCATCCTTCCATCTCGGCAACGGAAACGAAAGTGAGGAAAGAATATCCCGCCACAGGATGTTTCATTTGAGCATGCGTATCTCCCGAGCACTGAACCATCAAGCGGATGGTTATTGGCCCGGTTTCCGTGCCAATAGACAATACGATTATTCTATTTTTTAACAGTCGTATCTTATATTATGAAACAAAATGTCAGTAGTCCAGGGCGTCATGTGACCCAATGTTTTCGCGTAGTTGAGTGAGTTTTTGTATAAATCGACGCGATTTCAGTCGGTCTGCGATCTGATAGCCAGTGTTGGAAACAACAACACCCACATGGAAATCTATGGCTAACACTTTGGTTCAAAAGAGCTAGTTTTAAAGTGTCGCAGTGACGATCATTTATTCATCTATAGAGTACGTGAAAACGAAGCCATTTCGTCATAACGTACTTTGTTATCCGAAACAAAAATGGCGATAATAGGAGCAGCGTAAATGTTTGCGATATGTTTTTGATTGATTTGTGTACATGAAGAATGATGACGATCTGGATTTTTCAGTGAGCACCATAAGATGTTGAAGAAAAACCAGATATGGTTCATCTTTGTATTTGTTTAACTATGAAAGGCGGTGAGATTAATATTTGTTTTTCAACTACATTTTGACTAGGCCTGTCACCAACAGGTAGTAGTTAGGTCTGATAACCGGGCTAGTAAACTACAAACATAAAAAACCCTATTATCGCTCAGATGTACGACTATCAAACACAACCAAATGAAAAGAAACATATTGTTAAACATTATTTTATAAAAAGTTTACAAGCTTACATGTGCGTCTGATATTTGTAGTCTGGCGTACTCGCGAGTTCATGTAGTACAAATAGTGTTTTTAATTCATAGATCACAATTTTGTCAACTTTAGTCGGCTCTTCATAACGACAAAATCGGCCCGATATTTCTCAAGACCTCACGCATGCTTCTAACCACAACCAACCACACTCCACATCAAATCTATGCAAACATTTAAATTCCGTTCCAAAGTGAGATATTTCGGAAGATTCCATATTGTAGCGCATCGATAAACATGTAATTGCTTGGATTGGAAACCATTAAAATCTGCTTCGTGCGACAGGCGCCAAGTTACCTCAGACATTAGGCCTTCTTAGCAATTATCAAATGCGTACATGTAGGAGTTTACACGCAATGCATTAATAGATTAGGGTAGTTACAAACATACGCTGGTCAATCTAAAGCGGCTATGCGCGTAATGCTCTGGTTGAAATGCCTACATGGTGTGTTGTTAAGTTATAACATCCATTCATGGCGAAGCCGATCATCGTGATATAAATATCCATATGGTACGACAAAATATAGGTTAACAAATGGAGTGTTATTTAAGCAATACATTATCAGAATTCTGAAACCTGTCGCAGCTAATTGATGGCTGTAGGAAACCCGAGACAGGAGCAGGGCCAGTGAATGAATGGCTTTCACGCGGGCTCTGGGGAAGGAATGAAGTACATGGATATTCATTACTTTCGAACGCACCACTGACTTTTCTTGGTTACGGGATTCGTTGGTACAAATATACATACGGCATATCAAGATGGCATTGATAATCAAAACCTCAGACCGCGATCTGGTGTAGCAGTTTACAACACTTGCGCCAATAGTCACAGGTCCCATCTTTCGGGACGGCTAATTCATATATGTCCGCTAGTGTTATGGAGAATTTGGGTACAAAAAGACTATTAGAACACTAGCCGCCCTAGAGGAGGGACGTTTTAAGACTCGAGTGCCTGTGCCTATGGCCACCGCAACGGCATTGCTATATAATGAACATATGTTCTCAGCAATAAACCATATATGCATGTTATGGTGCACATGCAACATAAGTAAACATGACTATAAATACAAACTAAACGATTACTAGTAACGAGACATATTAATTTATAATTACATGTATATTTTTACAGTACAACAGGCTAACAATTTTGTACATTGACGGATAGGTATCATAATATCGTGGAATTTATTTCTCTCTGCTGTTACGTTCACAGAAACACAGCGATGGCTCGAATTTTTTGGCACAGCCGGCTTTTGGCAATAGTCACAACACGCGCAACATTCTCAAATGCAGGAAGTAATTGGTATATACTTGACTATGTCCTTGATTGTAAACGAACGCTGCTGTCAAATCGATTCAACAAATACAGCGCAAAGCACCATTGCAGTAAAACCGGAGAATTGAATTCGTGCTACCATGGTGCAACATATAAAGAATATATGTGAAAAAGTGAAGGGTAAAAAGGAAAATGATTTAATACTCACACCTTACTGTTATCGAAATATGAAGTTGTTAACATGTCTTATGATGGAAAATTCTACTGGATCCTGTTTTAGCTACAGTAGAAACGAACGAATCCGTAGTAATGAGTCAATATATATTGTATCCGTGTAAAATAGAAGAGAATTAAATATCGTTAAAGTTGTGATAAGATGTGATATTAATCGAATTTTACAATTGGTTGAATGTCAAATGAGTTGGAAGACGATTGGTTGGTATCGCCATAAAGACAGCAATCCGTAATAAAATGATCGATTTTTTATTCATTTGTTGTGATTGAGTATGATAGCCAAATCGTGGCAGCCACTGCAACATTCGCCCTGCGTACTACCAAGTGGTGACACCCAAGCCAGCTAAACGAAACAGGACGTGGTCAGGCCTATTACACGACTCAATTACATCAACTGCATGCTCCTGTATTTGGTAACAGACGGTGTTCTGATCCAGCTCGTGCGAGCTATGCGATGTGAAGGGTGTGGTTAATTCAATTAGAATGAGTGGCGATACAAATCACACACACACAAAAGACTTATTCCATTCTTTAACTCTGAGCCAGGTGACACCAAATTGTGCCCGATTACACTGTCGCGATGATTTTAACATGAATACATAAGATTTATAAATGTACGTCAATAAGAGTGAATTGTCCTGATACAAGCGGATGCAGCATACATCGCATACATGATCCCTTCGATTCATCCGGTCCTGTGTAGGCAGGCTATGAAACTTCCGCCATGACATGGGAGGACAAAGTTCGCATAGACACCTCAAGGCCCTTCCACTGACTCCAGCAACCGTATCACATAGCTGTCGACGTCTCCCGGAACACTGAGAATTAAACCCGCCCATTATCCAAGCCAGCTTTCGTGACCAGGCATACGCTTCATAAATAGCGTATCAATAGACAATTTTGCTTGAACAACGTTTGTGGAAACTGCCTGTTCATGTTTGGATTAAGCGCTCTCGCGCCATCCGCCAACATGTAAGTTTTTGCTGTTTGAGAAAGAATTAATGTTTGGTAAACAGAGTTTAACAGCAACCAAAATAGGTTTGCCGTCTATTTGTTGTTACTGCTCTCAAGCGGCATCAAGCAGCGTCGTTAGAAGGAGCTTCGGAAATTGATGCAACTTAAGTTAACGCTAAAAAAAATTTATCTGAAGTAAATCATTTGTAAATTAGGTTAACTGTTGGTACAATAATGCGGGCAAAATATTTGTGTCATGTCGTTTATAGAACAAATTGTTGCTATAGCAACTTCAACTTGAGCCGCATTTTGCAGAGCACATGCTAGCGGGACGGTAACTTGATCGGAGTTAATTATAACTGTAACGCATTCACGCATCAATCTACCATTTATCAAATGGCAAAAATATGGGCATAGTTTTAGATCAATTATATCGCTAGGAGCCACTCTGTTGTTGTAACTTTTTTGTTTTGCTTCAGTGTAATGTTTGCATACAGTAAGCAGTCACACTCTATTATTATGAGCGACCTCATGGGCAGAGATCGATATCATCGAATGATGCCTTAGATTGTTTTGTGTTGCAAGACGTTCGAATAATTTCGTAACGAATGTTGTTCAATTTCACATGCATTCACTAACATGCTATAGAGCCATTAGCGTTTGCATAACCGAGTTGATATATGGGTTTAATGCTCTCCCATATACTCTGATAACCAATTGGCACTTGATACGAAATTCAATTGGAAAAGAAAGCTATACATTATGAAGATGAAAATAGTTCTATGACAAGCGTTCTTGTTCAATTCCACATTTTGTCTCCGCAGGATGGACAGCAATATGACGAATGAAAGTACCCGTACGGTGAGCTATGAGGTGGCCCAGGCGGTCTACTACACAGAGGCTGTTATTCAGCCCACCATTCTGGCCATTGGCATCCTCACCAACAGCATCAGCATCTATATTCTCAGTGGCGCCCGAATGCCGAGTAACCTCAAGATTTGCATCGTATCACTGACGATATCGGACTTAATGGCGACCATCGTCGGATTTGCACAAATGATGGTGGAAGTGATCGTATATGATGGTCAGATGCCGTTTGGTTACTGGCAACCTGCTGCTATCGCAAGCTACTCTCTGTACTTCATCTTCATGATGTTTATGTCAACCTCGGCTTCATTGGTTATTCTACTGGCATTGATTAGGTGCCTCCTGGTCCTGAAGCCTGTTGCATCTCGGCGATTCCTCACCTCAACCAAGACGAGGTGTCTGTGTTTAGGTGTCACCATTGGAGTATTCTTGCTCTTCATCCCCATTTCGATGTTTGTCCTTTGGCAGAGTTGTTACAAAGACCTCGACCGTTCAGTATGCTCCAAGCTCTACAAGGACATCCCGAAAATCGAGAGCTTTGTCAACAAATACCTCTACTTCCTCCTGTTCCTCTTCGGCCCCGTCCTCCTGATTGTATACGTCGTCTGCTTTATCATAATTCGGGTCACTCTTGGTAAATCGAAAGAGTTGGTGCAATCGATGAGTGAGCGGAAACGCGGTGAAGAGGACCAGTCAACTCGGCGCCGCGGCTCAGTGACGGCCAGGATCACCAGGACACTACTCTTCATCCTCCTACTGGACACCATCTGTACGATTCCAACCGTGGTGCAGGGCGCCTTCCTGATTGTGGCTCCCAAGGTCACCGTCATCAGCGATGACAACCCAATCCAAGAGATCCTGGACATCATCGCTGAAGTTTTTCTCTACATGAGGCCTGCGTATAACTTCTGGGTGTACACGTTCACTCATAAAGAATTCCAACACAGGTTCAAGATGCTAGTGCGCAAGGTCCAGATTCATTGCCTCTGCTTACCAAGGTCGTATCGTGACAGGAAGAAGCTCGAGGAACTCAGCAGTTCCTTGGCGAGTAGGACAGACTCGACGAGGATTCATAACAGCAGCAGGTATACTCCTCCCTCAACTCTGGGCAGACCAAGTATTAAAATCAGCGCTCTGGACGCGCAGGCCAGAAAACAACTACAGGAAATCGCCAAGGACATGGATGATGACAAATGCAATAGTCCATCACCATTACTGGAGCGACCGGCCATGAAAATCAGTACTCTGGACTCACTGGCGAAGAAGGAGCTCGATGAAATCTCACAGGAGATGAACTCCAAGCTTTAAAATCCAGCGACAAACCGCTACTATGCTAAAAGCTAATGCCTACCGATTCACTTCGTTAAGGTTTCTCCTTTTGATGTTACTACTTACTTAAACAGAATTGTTTGACATTTTATTTGTAAATATTTATATGAAACTATGCAAATTTAGTCTAGCGGATCGTTGCTTACAAATGAAGTAATGTTAGTTATTTTTTTGTCAGTTAACGTTGAACTTTGGTATGACTTTAATCTGATGCATACGTCATTCCATAGACATAACTACCTAAGTGCAATACACTTCAAAGCTTATATCCAAACAGACTAATTCTGCGTTCTTATTAATGGACTGTCGCGATGCGGGATGTTACATGAGAAGACTCGGTCATATTACCGGATGGAGTGAAATATGAAACACGAAATTCGCCACAATCTAGTATCGACCTTAGCTGCACGATCTAACTACGCAACAGTTACATATACCCTTATATCGTATCAAACTGTACAGTGAGAATAAATAAGTGATCTTTTCTTTTGCTTCCATGTAAGCCATAACATTTAGGCTTGTGGTCCAAAATAAAATACTCCAGTGGAAGTGGGAGTTTTTTTATTTGCTTAATGAAGCTGTGTTCAGTCCGTTAAACTGCTCAAGAAATGGTCAACAACATCCTTGTAGTGGGCAACATACATCCCATTAGGGGTTCAGTAACTTGATATTTTTATATTTCCCACATTCAACAAATGGTAATAGACGTACAGCGTACATGTCTCCGTACGAATCTCCGTATTTGTAACCCCTATGGGGAAAAAAACTAGCAATACACAATATTCGCATCCGTCTTGTACGTTATGCTTACGTCCGACAAGCCGGTGATTTCACCTCGGTGCTGGCCCCCTGCTCGGTGATTTACAGTTGTTTTGACAGAACCGTAAAACAAAGAGCGGATGCACGTGGTTTGACAAGACCCATATGCGGCTCATGGATCAATGAACAAGTCACGTAGATCAGTCCTCTTCTCTATTATGTATATCCTTCTCAGAGCAAACACAAATCCTGAGCAAAACTGATGAAAAAGGAAGCCAAATTGATATTCAATAATAGTGCGCGTGTGCCACCAGTCTCACGTGACACCGGTGGTTTACTCTTCCCCTCATGAAACAACAGCATGGAAAACGCACCGTTTACAACGACGTAGAAAATATTGACGCACTTGCAGTTATTCCAGCCCACCGCCTCCCCCCCCCCACCCAGAAAGCTGACGAAGGATTATTTATTTATACTTACAACAGGCGGGAAGTATAGCATGTCACATGATTATTGATGATGCACATACTAAGTTGAATGATTTTAACCAATGAAGCCCTACAGGGGTGTAATACATGGAGTGGAGTGTTTTAGTATACTTTCATTTGCAAATATGTTGGCTAAATAACAGAGAAACAGTGAGTCAGATCAAGAAACCGTCATTGTGTCAAAAGTGGGCATCCATCGCCCGACTCCCATACGCAGAAGGTGCGGTATTATAATATTGAGATATTTCACCTCTATGCTTAATCTTAACATGCATGTATATATATATATATATATATATATATATATATATATATATATATATATATATATATATATATATATATATATATATATATATATATATATATATATATACACACACACATATATATATATATATATATATATATATATATATATATATATATATATATGTGTGTGTGTGTGTGTGTGTGTGTGTGTGTGTGTGTGTGTGTGTGTGTGTGTGTGTGTGTGTGTGTGTGTGTAGGCTAGAATCTAGTGAAAATATTATTGTCCAAAATAAAATAGATCCTACCAAAAGCAGCACTAGATACATATCAGACACGTGGAAACACTGGTATAGGAGTATATTCACTATATATGGCCAAATTATGTGATCTCAAACTATCATCTGTAAATATTGTGTATTATTTTCTGCCTGTATATACATATTATATATGAACATATATATATATATATATATATATATATATATATATATATATATATATATATATATATATATATATATATAATATCATATATATATATATATATATATATATATATATATATATATATATATATATATATATATATATATATATATATAGATATATATATATATAATATGTATATATGTAATGACAGGTAGGATCATCGCAAAGTAGCTGCTTTACGGGGTCAAAGTTAATGGTTACACATCAATTGCAATAGTACATGGTAAGTCCTTGTTCAGCTCAAAGTTCATTATTATTTAAATGTGATACAAATGGCTGCTCATAGCCTGGAACTTGGAAGAATCATCAAGCGTCTTTGGTGGAGTTAACATTGCATTGACTGTCGAACGTCCTGAATAATTCATAATGATGGGCGGTCGAGCAATATTATCAACTGTGGTCAAATCCATAGCCCTAATATTCGCCGCTTTGATCGTATCTGTTGCAATTCGTACATTATCATCTGGGCCGAGGACGATAAAGGCACCCGAATGCAAACCGCTCGATCGGGATTTTATCAAGGCAGATCAGGATATGGTATCGAGATTTCAGCAAGCCTTACGTTTCCAAACTGTCTCTCTAGCACCGCATGTTTACAACGCCCAGGCTCTGTTAGACATTCGGGAATTCATTTATAAAGGTATTTTTTTTTTTTTGCATAATTGTTGGCGCAGTATTTTGTCAAGACATGTTAGCCAAAAGAAACCTGTGTTGGATTTAATCAACAAGGTGCTTTGATTTATCATTGCAGCGTATCCTACAGTTCACTCGTCGGCCTATGTGCAGCATGAGGTAGTTGCCAACTACAGTCTCTTGTATACTATCACAGGATCCGATCCTAGCCTCAAGCCCTACCTTCTTATGGGCCATTTAGATGTAGTACCCGTGGAAAACCCGAATATCTGGGAGGCACCGCCGTTTGAGGGCATAATACAGGAAGGATTCGTATACGGTCGTGGGGCTCTTGACGACAAGCATACTGTGTTTTGTGGTGTTCTTTCTGGTTGACCGATATTTAACCCTATGAAGGATCCCACATTATCATTATTACTCCTTCGAGATATCCACTCCTCAAATCATCACACCTTGTCTTTATACTAATGATATTTGCAGGGAATCTACGAAGCACTCGAATTCCTGTTAAAAAGTGGACACAGGCCCCGCAGGTCATTTTATCTGGCATTTGGTCACGATGAAGAGGTGATTCGGTCATAGCATGTTGACTTAATAACGCTGAATCATAAATAGTTATGTTAAATTTGCTTTTGTGCCACTGTGAGGATATTTCCCAGGCAACTACAGTTCAGTTTAACTATAACAGTTGTGATATGTATGTATGTACCCATACGGCTCATGCTCTATTTGTTCGGTGGCCTGATTGGCTTTGGTATAATTTCATATTTACCGTTGGATATTTATATCATATGCTCGTCCATCGCAACAACACCGTCTGCAGGTGGCTGGTGTTGAAGGGGCTTATGCTATGGGACACCTGCTCAAGAGCCGCGGTGTGCAGGTTGATTTCGTTTTGGATGAAGGGCTTACCATAGTAGAAGACGTTGTACCAGGTCTCCCTATACCGGCTGCATTGTAAGTGCCTAGCCTTTGCCTGCCTATGCTAGCCAAGGTCATCTTTATTTCCGTTGGGTTTTTTCATCACTTTATTTCCGAGATTTACGGTGTCGGGTCCGTAAAAATAGATTACAAAATCAATCACTTATCGGTACTTGCACCTGTAGCTTGAAAACATGTTGATTTAATAATTTATTTTGATTGATAGTTGAATCAAATTATTTATCCATTAATGATAAGTGACATGCCAGTATCTCGCTCTCCATCCCTTACTGCACACCACCTATTAGTAGATCCGACTCACACAGCGCCCATTCTGTTTGCACCATTGAAGACGGGAGGGGACGAAGGGGCTGGTGGAATAGCCAGCGTTTTACGGGCTCGGGAAGTGATGGGGCTGCACTTTATTTTAGACGAAGGCATGACTGTGATGGAGGGGGTAGCTCCGGGTACTTCAATACCAGTGGCTATGTAAGTTTCGCGGCTTTCACTGAATATTTATCAATGATATATAATGATATAACGGTCGCCTCGAGATAGCATAGTAATACTTTGGACATGAATGAAACACCATGGTGACAAATACGACTTGGACTAGGTTTCAATACGCGCTACTATTGTATATAGTTAAATATATGCTCATCCTCAGTACATGCCAAACACAAGGACAACTTAATTACACCAGAAAATAATTTTATTTGACCCTTTCGAAGTATCATTTCCCGTTTATATATATATATATATATATATATATATATATATATATATATATATATATATATATATATATATATATATATATATATATATATATATATATATATATATATATATATATATATATATATATATATATATATATATATATATATATATATATATATATATATATATATATATATATATATATACATGTGTGTGTGTGTGTGTGTGTGTGTGTGTGTGTGTGTGTGTGTGTGTGTGTGTGTGTGTGTGTGTGTGTGTGTGTGTAACAAAACAGGATCGGTTCATCGGAAAAGGGTGCCATGACTTTACGCATTAGCGTAAACTGTACGGGAGGTCATTCGTCCATGCCCCTGAAGGAGTCATGTATTGGTATATTGGCCAACGCCGTGACCAGGTGATCTACCCTTTGTCCCGCCCAGGTGTTATGCATTACCATTATATCTACTGAATATTGCTGCAATGAGAAGAATATTTTCTTATAACAGATTAGAAAACAACCGCCACCCTAGCATGTTTGGACTTGGCCCAGAACGAGCCATGTTTGAACATCTAGCGCCTTTTGTGAGGAAATATAATCTGCTGCTCTCATTTTATTATGATATAAAACAAATAATTATAGAAGTGACATGATATGATCCCATGTCTGTATGACAATGTGAACTTGTACATACATCCAGATGAACTTGCCGTTCCGCGCTGTCATGAGTAACCTTTGGCTCTTCTCACCCATCGTCAATATGTAAGGCATCTTCCTCGTACGCCATCGCCATAGTGCAATACCATCATCTAAATGTTCAGTGCAATTTATCACATGATAAAAGTCTTAGTGGGTAAATATTTGACGCGCTGGACGACCAATATATTACGCTGTAAAATGTCGCATGATCTATCTTAATTATCACTGATTGCTACTCTCTCAGCTGTTATTTTACAAAAATGATCCCAACATCTCCCCGGGTCTTTCACATTGTCACACGAGTTGCGGTGAAAGTCTCGGACGTGTATTGCATTTATTACCCAGACGCTAAATGTTGGTGTATTCTTCATTAGGATTATGTCGCGGAAACCGGAAACAAACGCATTGATCCGTACGACAACCGCTGTGACTATGTTTAATGCTGGCGTAAAGGTAGGTTCAGGATCAATAATGTAGTTTCTACAATAATTTATGGCCCTCATACACAAATACAAGGGTAGGCTTTTTCGGCACGGTTACTTTATTGTGGTTGCACCATGATCCCAACATAATCCACGCATGACCCCACCATTGTAAACTACATTGTACAGCAGCATACTCCTGGTTAAAAGTTACACACACACACGCGCACGCTGTAACACACACGCACGCACACACAATCATATATATATATATATATATATATATATATATATATATATATATATATATATATATATATATATATATATATATATATATATATATATATATATATATATATATATATATATATATATATATATATATATATATATGTATGTATATTTATATTTATATAAGCTCTGATGGCCATTGTTTTGGTTTCAGGAGAACGTTTTAGCTCCGTACGCTTCTGCTGTGGTCAACCACCGCATTCATCCGGCACAGACAGTGAAAGAGGTTCGCGATTACCATCAGTGTAAATGTTTTTGCGTTTCATCTGCTGAGCAATGTCATGTGATGGTTTTAGAAGCACATTTCTCATAGTTGATTATCATTTTGCCAGGTGTTGGATTATGACAAATACCTTATCGATGACGATCGAATTTCGTACGAAGTGTTATGGGCATTCGATCCTCTCCCGAAATCCCCTTATGGTGACGAAGACTTCGGATACCAAACCATCAAGACGAGCATATTGCAGGTCTGGGGTTACAAGAACCTCGTGGTGGCACCAAGTACGTGTTAGATTGAGCATGGTGTTGTAACAACATTAATCAATTAACGCGGGTAGAGAGACGTCTTGTAATGCAGTCACTCAAAGTGATTCCATTGTTTATTCACGAATGTGTATTTATAACATGACTTATGTTATGCTGTGCTTATAACATATACTGTCCTCTCTGTAAATAACAACATAAGTTATATTAGAAGACGTCAACTGCGATGGGGTGTATGATAATGATGGACGAGTCATTTGCAGGCACCATGATCGGCAACACGGACACGTGGCATTACACGGACCTCTCGGATAATATCTACCGCTTTTCGCCGACCTACATGTACCCTCCTGACCTCAAACGTTTCCATGGGGTCAATGAGAGGCTCTCTGTCAAGAACTGGGAGGAAGCTGTAAATTTCTTCTATCACGTGATGGTAAACGCGGACAACGCTGAGTTGGAACCGAGGCACAAACACGGAGAGGAATTGTAATATCGCCCGATTGATACCAACCACATTCTATGATCCGCTAAAGATGTTAAAAGAACTGTATCGATCACCTTTGTATCCAGCCAAGAATGTGATCTCACACATGATGCCACCACATGAGGTCGTTTTTGAAATCACACATTGATCTCACAAAAATATCATGAGCTGATATCATGGTGTGAGATCTCTGTGAGATCACATACTGGTCTCACAAAGATATCATGAGCTGATATCTCTGTGAGATCACTATGAGATAATTATATCTCTGCATTTGTTCAGCTAAATTCCAACTGACAATGGTAAAATCATGATTTTATTAATCAGTTGTCTAAACACAGTTGCTCAATAGCTTTGTACAATCTGTTATCACAATTTATTTTTCTCTTTCTTGTGACATCTTGTTGGCCCTCTTCCTCTGAAGTCTAGTAGCGCTGTTGGATAGGAATATTTCCTACTGTTTCTGTGTCTCACTTTTCACAGTGGTTTTGATCTCCTCCCTACCCCTCTTTACTTTTATTTCTTGTGATTCCCTATGAAAGTACTTCACAGTTGCTGAAAGACAAAAATACAGAAATGCTCACATAAAATGCAATGTTCAAAGGTGTCTGGTAGTTTTCTCATTTTTCTTGCCCCCGTTCGGTTGTACCGAGTCATGAGCTGATCGGTCACAGGGTCTTAGCCAGGATATGAAAACTCCCCGTCCATCCCCACCGCAAACCCGTCCATCACGTTATGACCTAATTCCTTGTATCCGGCCTTGGAGGCGCGTAGACGGGATGGCGAGTGGACGGGTGGACGGTCTATAGAGGGAAATTCCAGCCCGTCCAAATTTACTACTTACCCGTCCAAAGGACGGGTGGACGGGTCTCTGGCTAAGACCCTGATCGGTCATTGATGCTTTTAGTATTGATCGCACAGTGTCTCTGATTGACTTTGGGCCGTAAGTGGCAACCATGTACCTGATCTTAAATCAACAGACAAATGGGAAGAAGCCGGGGCCAAGTTATATGATAAGTTCACTATCCTTTTATGAATTTAAACTTAAAAGTATGTAATGTCATTATAGCTGTAATATTATCCACAATTTTGCCAACGTGACAGGTTACTAACCACTGGCCTATCACGAAAGCCCTCAAATTCTTCTGGGGTGTCAAAAAGGGACATAGTGAATAAATCTTGTCCCTCCTCTTCTGGAAGTTATTGAACCAAGGCCTTTGCATCTGCCTTTGTCTAAAATTCATACAAAGACCAAGCTGATTTGTCATGGTTTTCCTTCAGAACAAATTTACTACTATATATATAAAACACAAAAGCAAATTGATAAATAAACACATACCACATGATATCTTCAGGCAGTCTCCCACATCGCTGTACATGTTTCCATCAGCTAAAGCATAGGGAAAATAAAACAATCTAATGCTGAGTAGTTTGAAAGTTTTACATCACGCTGAATAATTTATACATAAGTATACATAATTAAATGAGTTTATTTTAAAAACACAAACCCACACACGCACACACACACACACACACACACACACACACACACACACACATATATATATATATATATATATATATATATATATATATATATATATATATATATATATATATATATATATATATATATATATATATATAATAATAAATACACCCACTTATTGGGGATAGCAGATTTGGAGTGGCACTTTCCATCACAGCTGGTCTTGCCTTTTCAAAATACCTAGGTGACTTTGGCAGTTGTCTTTGGACTGTACTATGAGAACTTACTAAATATATCAAGACATGGACTAAAAATAGTTTGTTGCTTAAAATCAAATATGTGCTGTCAACTTATATCCACTGATCTCATATAACAAATCCTATTTCTTGCATGTCAAAGATTAAAATTATGTCTATTAGCCTGCAATTAAAATATCTTTGTTCTTACCAGGCAACGGGCCTTCAGCAGAGGCGACGACAGGGGTAGATCTAGCAACTCGATTACCCTTTTCATTATCTGATAACAATAATAAAAGCATTAAATAGAATGAAAATAAACCTGAAGTATGACAAAGATTTTATAGTTTACACAAGTGAATCCATCCATTTGTGATTCATGAGTGACATGTACAGTAGTCGCCTTTCTCTTTGATGATGGTTCATCATCACTGTCTTTGGACATCCTGGGAATTTCATCAAAAGGCCTCTTCTTCTTGCGAAGACGCTTCAGTGGAAGGGACGGAGACGAAGCAGTACTCTTTTCAGACTCGGGTTCTGTGGGCTCAGTGCCAAAAATTAAGTCAGATAGGGCTACATCTGAATTACCAGACAATTGTCAAGCATTATTGACTCAAATGAATCTCCAAAAAGTAAAAAAGTAAGTCTTATAATGATTGGGTTAACTAGGCTATAACCTTTTGCTTTCTCCAGGGACGAGCTCCATCTGCATCTCTATTTGCCATTCTCCAGAAAGAGCCATGTCTTTCGGACATCCACTAGCTTACCATCCTCCAATTCACATGCATAAAACTGTAATCAAACTTTGTTTGTCAATTAATCACCCAGTAAATGCAAATAATTCAGCATAATGAGTTAAATGATTCAATGATAAATAATTAAGCAAACATGCTGCTATGTTAGTTTGATACATGCTTATTAGTTTTGACACAACATGCTTACTTAACAAGAGTGAACCAGCGATATGATGGCAGCAGACATCGATTCTTCTTGATCAAATAGGGAAAGAGGGATGTATATGGCTTTGGACTCTAATCACAAAAGTTGAAGTATTTCATCTCAGTGTTGTGGATCCTGACTTTGTGGATGCCTGCTATTCTGGAGTCACATGGAGGTGAGAAGTATTTCCTCGTCTGTGAGAAGACTTCACATAACACATTGCAGTCCCTAGCTTGTACAATGTTGATGAGACAGTATTTTCCATTTTTCAATTGGTAACACTCCTGTTTCTTTGGGAATGTTGGCTTTCGGACTGTTACCATAGGTTGATTAAGGTTCATTTCAGCTAACCTTCTGGCAACTTGGACAAGAGGTTTTGCTGCTCCTCTTATAATTATCTTGATTTTTGACATATTATTTTCAAAAGAATAGGCTGTGCAGTTTTCAAGTGATCCATAAGTTTCAGCAATATCAAACATGTGATTCAGACAATGGAAATTATACGTGAGTAAATGGTCAGTGTACAGGAATTAGAGCATTGTCAACAAAGAAACACCGCAGTTCATAAGCGTACTCTTTGTGTTCCCTCACATAGGCACCATTATACTACAGCCGAATGGCTACACTCAAACTCAAGAAGTGGATATATTTATCATTTGGCAGAACATATTTTAGAAGGATAGGACCGCAGTACAACAGGAAGGTCCGGAACTCTGTTGCCTTCCACATTTTCAATTCATTCAATGTTCTGGGTTTTCTGTTGAAATCAGAAGGAATGTAAGGTTTGAAGGAATGGTGGCAAGTGCTTATAACATTTTGCTGTCCAGCAGAAAGCCTGAATGGCAGGGGACCTTCTTTCCATGTTAATAACAGTCGCTTTGTCACTCCTAGATCAATGCAATGCATTGGATCAATGGGAAATTGCCTTATCATATTTTCACCGTGAATGATGCGGTACTGTTTATGGTCGTAGTGATGAAGACGAGACGTCAATTGAAGGGTAACTAGAAAACGGATGTTTATTTCTGAATGTGGGGGTACGGATTCCGTATCCCGCAAGTCCGAAAATAAATTACAAAACTGTGGTATGTGGGGTAACCTTGGTGATGTCCAGAGGCTACTGCTGAGCTGGAATTCCAGACTGCTACGTGCCGTACGGAGTTGGCCTTCCAACTTTGTCCGTTCGACGGAGACTGTATCATTTGCCCGAATACTGAATGTCTTTAAACATCTGGTAAAGTAATGCCGATGTATTTATACAAGTGTGGCGTGGCCGATATCTTGTATTTGAAGCCCATTATTCATCAAATTCTTCAATTCAGCTGTAAAATCCTTTAGAAAATCTAAATTGGAGGGTTTATGATACCCAGAATATGATCCAACTATGAATGGCTTTGTCTGAGGAGGATTTGCAATCCAGCACTGTATTGGCCAAAGTGAAGTATTTGTAGATTTGTAAATGGGCAAACCCGTCAATATTAAAAGAAAGCTCGAGCTCTTGAACATCACACAGTAATAGAGGTAGCAGTGTTGTTTGGAGACCTTTGGCAAGACCGAAGTAAACATAGTCCCCACCTAAAAACAGATAATACATTAAATATATCACTAAGATTAACTAATGTGGCAATAATCCACAAGTAATCATTTGAAATTCATCTCAGCATATCTTTTACTACAGTTTTGTCTAATTGTTCTGTTTGAGCACTAAAATACGGCATATCAAGAAACTTTGTTCAAAAACTCAACATGACCGACTCCTACAATGCAACATAATTTAGTTAATTCGCTGTGATATCGCTCACTTTTTCGATTCGCGCGGTAGCCATGTTGGACAACCATTCTTAAAATTGTGTTGGATTTCATTGATTCTGTTGATTAAGGAGTATGACTGTTGCTTCACTCTAGGCAAGATTGATGTTGAGACATTTATGGAAATGAAAATGTATGTTTTTTTAAACTGTCCCTTGTCTGCATAGCGAGAAGGAGCATATTTGCTTATATCCTTAAAGATTCTGCCATACGGCCCCTCGCCTCAAAGGTGGCATCAGATCATCAAAACACCAGGGGTGAGAGCCTTACCTAGCCACAAGCATGCATACACACCATATTCATACATGCCACATCGACCCAATGTATACCCAAAACATCAAATATGTCATTATATCGCCCATGTATTTTTATAAGCTTCAAATAGCGGTTCCGGCGCAGGGTGGGGGGGGGGGTGCAATCTTGAGACCACCTCACCCACCGAAGCATATCGCCCACACCCCATATATCCAACCAGCCAGCAACCATATTTCCAACAGACTAAGTTTCGGGCAGCAATGAGTCGCGGGAGGCAGGGGGCCACGAGTCGCAGGGGGCAGGGGCAGGGAGCCACGAGTCGCAAAGGAACCCCTATTACCTATACTACCAACCTCCAGGGTTCTTATCCATAGAGGTCCTTAAGCGTAAACATTCCAAGGCCGGGACCACCCGCGTAAGTTCCATTTTTCACGCAGTCGAGGTCCTCTATAAACTGGGCAACCTTAGCATTGTTCTGCTCAATAAAGTCGGGATCAGGACGAGCAGTTATCAACCTCATCGTAAAGAGCTTCCAACAGTAGAACGCCCCCGTCGGCCTCTCAACGGTCCCACTCGGTGTTCCCAGCCAAGGACCGCGATGCTCCTGTTCCACGTCCAGGCAACTATTAAACCTCCCATTCGCGCCATATTCGCCGTCTTCGAGGCCCTCAATCGACTCCCATCCCCAACCCACCGTCTCCTTATACTTCTTCCGATCCTTGTGATACACCTGGTTATACGCCTCAGCCCTCCCCAGTTCCTCGTAGGCGCACAACCTGAAGACGCAGTCGACAAACACCCCAATGGTCGCCACCGGACTGTGGTGTAACCCCAACAGAACCTGAGGCTTATACATATTCGGAATCACCCTCCCAGAACTCCGATGCCCCCGACAGACAGCATCCACCCCACCCCCAGTCACCCCACCACGCCGGATCGGGAGGACACAAAAGCCATCCGGAGAGTAGGCCGTTGCACCACCCTGAATATAGATATTAGTTCCGTAGACCTTGGTGTCATACACCTTCTCCAATACTGCAATTGCAACCTCCTCAAAAGCCGTACCCCAGAGGCAGGGCGCGCTAAAGCGAACACCCTCGTTGCTAGTTTTTTTCAGTCAGCTTCTTGCTATAGCTGCTGAAGTAGTTTTGACCTATAATGGCGGAGTAGTCACTTCCTCCAAAGCAGCCCTTCCTTGTGGTCTCCCACTGGTCCGTATTTTGCTTGACTCCGGTATGATCGTTTCAGAAAGATTTAATCCCCCATCCATTATACCCCCGGACTCATATTTAAAATAGACAGTCGGTTGTCTTGTCTGGGGGCTCTCTACTGCTTAAATAGACCGGCAACTGAATGTCTGTCTGCAAATAAGGCCCTCTAAATGCTCCAATCGCTCCATAAGATCATCATTCTTAACCTCCAGATCTATCACCAGTTCCACAAGGCTATCATACTTGGTCTCCATATCAATCAGTTTGCACTCCAGGTCTATTTTTTCGCCTTTCATATAATCTGTATCTAACATCAACTCTTTCACACCACCCTCAAGTTCAGTAATACGCTCTTCTGTATTCATTTCTATACATTATCCCCTTGATTATTCAATAGGCTGATTCATATGCGCACGTGATGATTGGCGGCTGTGATTCTTATATACACGTTATGATTAGAGCATGCACCTGTTTTGGGTGCACACAGCATATTTCAAGCTAATTAGTCGCTGCAAATGTAATTACCAGAAATCTAAAAAATCTTAAAAACAACCCATTTTAACGGTATATTGGGAGAGCCAGTCTTTCCAAGTGTCATCCTCAATTAACACTCTAAAGAGTGAACAGAGAGTGGTTTGTTGTTGTTGTGAATACCCGTATTTGTTCTACGCTCAAACACTAATCATTATATAGCACCAAGTTATCGTACTAAGATTGTCTCTTAGTATGACATTGCAGGGCTCGCGTTGTCAAGTGCCACTGTATTTGTGTATTGTGAAGAGGTTACCCGGGGCCTCTATACCATATACATCTACACCTACTTCCAGTACTGATTCATATCCTGGAGGGGATAGGAATGAGTCACGTGGGGTAGGAGCCGGCTAGATAACATACAGCCCAATCTTCGGTGGAGGTGGGGTCGCGCGGGTCGCGCAGGGGAAATCCTGGGGCCTGCTGAAACTGGTCTCGTCATCCCGGATTGAAACAGCCTGCCGCGCCTTTACAGATCTAGCCTTAAATTCACCCTTCATTTGGCTATATTTTGATAGCTCAGCTAAAACGAGCTTAAACTCATGATCCGAGATATAACCATCTTCAAGTGCCGCTGATACAATGTCGGCAATGGTATTCAATTTGCTCTGCGCTAGAATGCGGATCTGATCATGTTTTTTCACCTTAATGGTCATCCGCCGACTGATGAATTTTCCAGCAATTGCAACTAGCCCAAGACTGTAGCTATAGGGGCAGCAACCACCGTAGACATCAGAACTGCACCACTTGCGCCAAGACACATACCCACAGCAATTAAAGCAGTGTCTACAGCGTCCATTGAGTTTACTTACTGCAGACCTATATTTTTTATACATAGCACCATATTTTTCAATTTCTTTCTCAAGGTGTTGCTTCTTGAGACTGATCTCATTTAGCCAATAGGAGTGGCTTGGATTCTCATCAGGTGGCGCAGTTGGTTGTTGTTTCATGCTACCATTATAGGCACATAAGTCTATAAGTCAAGTTCAGTTAGGAGTGATACTACAGACCAAGTCGCCCCTCTGTTTTTAGTGGTTGTATAAAAGTTAATAATGTTGCCTTGTTCTAGCTGTAAAGGCTGGTCTAAAGATATTACAACAGCCCGTTAGTCAGTAGGCTTACTTATTCCTACCTCTTGATTCGTTCCATTAATAACAGGGACGACTGTTATAGCAGCAGTATCAGCGCCCACACCAGAAGACAACCCCATTCGAATGATCTTACCATTGGATAACATGATATATCCACAGTTTGTGTCTTGTGAGGTTGGACCCCTGGCCCCATGCCCAAACGACCACTCATATCCTCTGCGAAGGGGGCCACTTGCTTCTGCCCATATAGTAATGAGATGGTGTCTGTGTCTGTCATCAACATACTTTTTATTAGCAGCATCTTCAGGCGATATTGGGTCTCCCAACTGAACGATTTTATTATCTCCCATTTCAAGGTCACCAGTCATAGTACCGCCACTTTTATCCATTTTTTGTGAGTCGCCAATAGATACATAGGACTTTGTAGCATATTCCGAGAGGTCGGCGCCCTGAACAGTGCTTGCCGGTTTTTGCCTAGGTCCATAAATACTCATTTTTATTGACATCTTGTAAATTCAAGAACAAGCTAACAGGTAAGTTGTGGTTATCCAATGGCTTTCCTTTATTATCACGTAACTGAACCTGTAACTCATGCACTGTTCCACTAGTGACACGCTTACATACAGGATTAGCGATGTTCGTGGTTATAATATCACCGAAAGAGCCACCTTCTAAACCGACAACTTCAAGAAGTGTAGTGGGCGCACCATCTAGCATGTTGTGCGTGGTGCTGACTTGATCGACGTGAACGTTAATTCTGTTAAAGATGCTAAAGTTGATGGGCCGGACACCAATGTGAGTACCTGAAGGAATGAATTGCCTACCCTGACCATCATCAAGACCCAACATTTTTAACACTGTCTTATATGCGCGCAGCCCCATTATCGGGAATTGTGAGGGTAATAACCCCATTCACAGCATCAACATCTAAACCAAGACCTATTGACTTTATCTGCTGCTGAAGAAGGCTGAAACTCCAGAGACCAGGTTTTAATTGGACAGATCCTCCCTCTTCTGAAGTTCTTGACTGCCATTGAATGGTCTCGTTTGATTCGAGATTGTACCAGCTCACAGTATACGTGATTGACCTTAGGCCAACACATAGATCACCTGCAGTGTTGTCAATAGGATTTTACAGGGACACAGCATCGCCGCTTTGAACATTAGACAGAGTGTGATACATAGCACTATGAATAAACAAGCCTTTAGTTTCAATACGAATAAAACGTACAAAATCGGGTCGGTCTACCCACTTCATATTGATCCTGAGGATCTGACACATCTTCTCATCCAGGTTAAGGCAGGTAAAATTACAGATGCGTTTGGGGTCGAATTCTCCAATCTGTTCGATAAATACGTGGTGCCAAACATAAGCGACGACAGCCTTGTAGTTGGCTGGAGAACCAACCACATGCAATACTGGCAGAACCAGGTAAACTTTGTTGTATGGTGCGCAACCAGCGGCTGCGGAGTTTCTGCCCTGTACCACCTCAAATCTAACTCCTCAGTACTAAGTAACCTCTACAGTTTCCACGTCTACTACACCATTCGGAGACTTTTAGACGAAATGAGAATAGCACTCCCGGACGACGCCACATGGTCGGCTACCAACAACACCTTCGACAAGAGAATCTACCTCCGGCTCTGCCAGGAGTTTGGGGTTGACGAAAACAGTGACTGGAGGATAAAGGGCGGTAACAAGGGCCTAGGGCGGGTCTACTTCACCGACCCTGAAACACATGAGGTAGGGATCATCACTCATTATGGAAACATCCACCTCTACGAATCCGTCAGGCAAACCTTTGAGAAAACAACCAATGGGTTTGTTTTTCAAGATGCACAATGATTTTATAAAGCAAGACCAGGATGGAGCAAACACCACCTGGAGTACTTACATCCTGTATAAATCAGCGGGGTTCACTGCTCCAGGTATCGCACGGATAAACAACAGCATTTTGACCTATGTCTGGGCCATTCTTGGTGCTCAGGCGCAGACCAGCTCAGAGATACTAGGCGTTGGCACGTCCGTTGATGCTAAAAAGCAATTTCAAGCATTTCAACTCTCCAGTGGACATTTCGTCATCCATCCGCAGGTATCAGAACGTCCTCCAGAATGCTTGCTCAAAGGTTGATTATGTGTTTGGAACAGGCCTTTACATGGCTCCGTCGGATATGAGCATCACCATTGGACACGTTGCTGGGTACAACAACCTGATTATCATTGCAACTGAGGAACAGCAAATCGGCAGCAATACTCATGTCAACGCGGTTGTTGTACCTCCAGACAGAGGAAGATTTGACCCTACACCCGCCGCGCCATCATGGGACCCTCCGCCCGCCGCCGAAGACCCTCCACCCACTGCTCCACCATCTGCGCATGAGGATGAGAAAACCGCTCTTATTGTATGCGGAATCGTTATAGGCTTAGCTGTGCTTTGGTTTGCTATGTAGTAGGTCGCGGAGTATCAGTAGAATAACTCCCCCCACCACAACAGCTGCGGCCCACACATGTTCTGCCATCCAACCAGCCACCTTTGCAGCTGACATAAGCAGCTATGATACGATGGAGCCAATGATTCCTGGAAGGGCGGATGCGGCCTTACTGGGTAGGCTCTTCAGGGCGTTTGCCAATGAGTTCAGCTGCTTTTTAATCCACTCCTTTAAGCCGGGCGGCAGCCGGGTTGGTGCCGGGGTTGGACTAGTGCTCCCTCCGCCCGTCAAAGCAACTACCAGGGTCAAGATTGCCAATCCAACCGCAGTGAGGATTGAGGCGATTGTTAAACCTTGCTCCCGAAACCAAGCTAGCGTCTTGTCCTCGTTAAGAATTCTATCGATCGTTTCCCTGATGCGGTTAATCTGGGTTCGTAGATGTTCGCGGTTTACAGACAACACGGACACGGTGCAGTTCCTGCAGATCTAAGTGCTTAGTTGCTATGAATCTCCATCAGCCACTATCACCCCTCCCCCTCCCATTTTGGCCTTCCGAGCTGCCATATCCCTTTCTATCTCAGTTATCTGAGCTAGGTTGTTGACCAGCTCACCCCTCTGGGTCTGCATAGCCTTGTCAAGTACTATAGCTCTCTGAGTGGTAGTTCGTTGTCTGTTTGTGTACCTAGGTCTTGGATTGTATTATGAACGTCCTCTATAAAGCTTGTTTCTTCCGTGCCACCCCCCGTCCCGGAAATGGCTTCAGGGCCCCTCATTGCCAAATTCTCTGCAGCTTTAGCAGCTGCTTTGTCAACGCCTTGGAGGGCTGTTGCTTCCTTTCGTGACACTGCTTTTCGGGACCACCCAGTGAACCCCAAACCATCACGGACGGCCTTAGGCCCCCCACCCTGTCTGCTAGCTAGTGTTTGAAGTGAAAGCGGGGCCTTAGTACGAGAATTTGCAATACTTAGGTCAGGGTAGTCCTTCAAACGTAACTCTCCTCTAACAAGTTCAAACTTTGTATAATCGCGGCCGAGAGACAGTGTGTAACCCTTTTCAGCCAATGCATCGTAATAATCATTAACAGCGCTTATAACGAGTCGGCCTTCCTGCGGTATAGACCTATCCATCCCAATGTCCCCTTCTATAATAGGTGGGAGAGCGGCCGGTTGGGGAGTCATCCTCTCCTCCTATGGGCCAATCCTCATCCCCTCTTCCAGGGTCTTCCTTCATTGCGTCATCAAAAAGCTGGGTTATCAAACTCTATGTCTATGTGTTAAAGATATAACTGCAATTAAGAATTCAACATGACGAGTACTTACGGACGCAAACTAAACCCACACCACCGGATACACGAACCCCAAGGGGTAAAGGGCGTGCGGCAGTCTGTAGTTATTAGAAACAATCCAAGCACTATTGATCAGAACCAACAACTGCTGGTTCGCTTCCCCAATCTAGGTGCAGAAGACGTCATTGTTCCAAGGACAGCATGGCTGGCCTTTACAATCACGCTGACCTCGACTGATGTTAACCGCAGTGTTGTGCAAAACCTCGGTCGCGCGGTTGTTAAGAAATTGACAATCAAGATTTCTGGCAATGAGGTCATGTATGACAGCGTTGTGTACCACTGTTACCACGACTTGTGGTGGACTGCACAGGAGAGACAGGGCCTCCAGTACCAGGGCATTGACACATCAGATGACAGAAACACAACTAAGATACAAATGGGGGCAGGAGATAAGGATGAGACCGAGGAAGAGGACAAGGCTGTAGCCGATGTGTATAGTAACAAGTTCTAGTTCCGCTTGACTTTGAACTCCTCGAGAGCCACATGCCGTTCTACCAGAGCGCGCTTAATGACACACTGGAATATGAGCTCACGTTCAACGTCTACAACCGCGTAATACACGCATCAGGTGACACCGCTGCCAGCTACAAAATTGATGGCATCTCGCTGGAGTATGACATGGTTACCCAAACAGAGTTGGCCCGCATGATACGCACCCAGTACACAGGTCGGCTCTCGATTCTGTATGACTGTGTACTTCGTCACAGAAAGCTTGTAAACAATAAAAGAGATACACTGTTGAACATCAATCTTAACGTGCCGGCTCGCAGCATGAAGGGCATCCTACTGCTCTTTGAAGATCCCTAGGGCGCCTCATTCGCCAGGAAAACAGAGTCGTTCTACAACCCAAAGATTACGAAGGTCGAGGTGACCATTGAGGGCATCCCCAATCAGCTCTATGCCCAGGGCATGCGTGGCTACCAGCAGTGGGATGAGGTGAAGAAGGCCTTGCAGCAACGAGTAAACGAGACCCCAGTGTAGCAATAGCAGTAAAAGACTTGGCATTGTCGGACGTTTCCCTAGGAGAGTACCTAACCAGTAAGTATGCTCTGTGGCTCGACTTAAGGACGAGTGATGACGACCAGCTGCACGGTAGTGGTAGGGCCGTGGAGAATGCGTCTGAGGGTGTCACCATTCAGATCACAAAAAAGGCAGAGGCGGCGGGTGCATTGAACGTCTATATGTATATTGTTATGGATGCACAGCTTAACATTAAAGAACTTAACATCCGAACTGGCCTTTAGCAGCCGACATGCGCATCAAAGTGTCTGGGTCCTCACCCAAAAATTCAACTCTATGCTGAAGGATTTACGTGAACAGACCCGTTGGATGGCACTTTTCCACACCAAGGATCGTGACTCTTTTGAAGACGCCCTTAGAGAGAATGATGTGAGGAACGTACCACAGTACACCATCTACTAGCAAAGACCAAGCACGCAAAACTGCTGCTGAAGACTGATCAACCCACTTGATATGCTGTCAATTGAGGTGCTATTGGCTTTAATAGCAGCCATTGCTTCAGTAACCAATTTAGGTTTCTTCATCTGGGGAGCAGTGCAATATATTAGACTTCGAAGGTGTATACGTATATTCATGGATCCTAATACCATTATTGATCAACTCCTTGAACAGGACGCACCTTGCCCACCGGCCACAAAGTCTGAGCGAGCAGAACCCCACTGCACCCCTGGTGAAGATGTTTTCTAAGAGAGATAGGCTTGCTGCTGTCAGAGCTGGGGGTCAGGCCCGTCAGTACCTCGGCGATCAGCACCTGTTGACTGTAAAGATTGAATCAATGTCCGAGGAAGAGATTACAAAGCTATATGCGAAATATGAGGCTCGGCTGGGCGCTAGCAGGACGCAGACTCTGGGGCAGTCGGTTCTCCAACTGTTTTCTAGCCTTGCTTGTATGTTTCTACCAATCCCCCCAGAACATCAGCCAAATCTGATCACGGACCTCTAAACTGACTCGTTTGCCGGGCACGCGGGAACTGCCACATGTGAACTTTATCATCGCTATGGTATGATGTTGGCTCCGCTTACCGTGGCCTTAACAACCGCTAAGTACTGCCAATTTGGAGTGAGCACCCCCGCCATCCGGGACCGGCTGCGGGAGGTTAAGTCCGCCCAACAGTCTGAAAATCTAGTTTGACCGGGACGGTGAAGGGGGGTCCGCTGCAGGGCAGATGGGTTCGACTCAGTCTTGGCCAGCGTGGGCGACATCACCTTTGTTTTTTGGCGTATTAGGAGTGTTTGGACTAGCATTGTATTGTAACAAGCAGAGACTAGTGGCCTCCATCCCTAAAGGCTGTGGCTAGGGGAGAGCCAGCAAAGTCCTCTGGACGCTCATTTACATGGAATAAGATGACAACACCAATTACTGATGGAAAAATGCTCGTCAACGCGTTGTACCACGGTGCAGTTGTTTCCAGTATACCAATAGGTTATGCCAGATTTAGTAAGATGCTTCTGGGTGGCGGGACTCCACGTCTTGACATGCCGAGCATACTTTTCGTGATGTGAACGAGGCTATGTGTGAGTACTACATCTTGACATGTAAATCCGTTGACAAGCTGGACTCCGCCACTGCTTTCAGACTTCTACGAGCCTTCAGATGGTCAAAAGGGTGTGAGGTGGCATTCATTATACTGGGTATGGCTGCGACTGGGCTGGTTGCATACAGGCTTGCTAAGTAGGTCATTTGGAGACTCGGACGTTTACTTTGTATGGATCGTCACATGCAAAAGATCTACTATAGTCCTGAGGGCTACTGTAAAGGCATTACAGCTATCAAGAAGCTTGCAACAGAAGCGAGGGTTTCTGAGGAAATTGCCAGGGGGTGGCTAACAAAGCAAGCTGTATGGCAAATCTACCTGCCAGTGCCAAAACACATTCAAGTTTGATGTCCCTGCCCCTAATGAGGTTTACCAAGCCGATCTCTTATTTCTTCCTCATGACGTTGTAAAGCGCCGGACATACAAGTATGCCCTAACAGTGGTTGATGTGGCCTCGCGCTACAAAGCGGCCGAGCCATTGACTACAAAGGAGGCTAAAGAGGTCGCAGGTGCACTCGAGAGGATTTACAAGCGAGGACCGCTGTATTGGCCTAAACTACTTCAGGTGGACCCTGGACGGGAGTTTATGGGAGCAGCGAATCAGCTGTTAGTAAAACATGGAGTATCAGTCAGGTGTGGCCGTGTGAATATCAATCGAGACCAGGGTATAGTGGAACGCATTAACCGCACCCTTGCTGAGCGGATCTTTGGACACAAGTATGCCATAGAGTTAAAGGATACTGGATAACGATCGACTGAGTGGGTTTCTCGACTGCAGGCTGTAGTCTCTGCGATAAATAATGAGGTGACCCGCTTGACTGGAAAAAAGCCCAAAGATGCTGTAGAGGCTAAACAAGTTGCACACAAGCCCTCTGCAGTCGTACCATAGCGGCCGCTGGAGGTTAAAGATCAAAAGCTTTTCTCTGATGTTGGCGTTCGCTACCACTACCAGCCCGGTGAGGCAGAGCAAGACCAGCGCCTGCGGGCCACTGACCCTGTGTGGTCACTCAATGTTTACCGGATTGGACGCTTTGTCACTAAATCTGGTGAGCCTGTACTATACTATTTGTTGGATGGACCACTCCGTGGCTTTGTAAAGGAGTAGCTGCTTGTGGTGCCGCCCGATACCCAGCTGCCACCAGACGGTATTACCAATTAGATAAAAGAAAGTTCGGTAGTAATGGAAGCAACTGGAAAGTTTCCCTGGATATTACTTGGAAAGAGAGACCCTTGTGACAGGCCCTGGAAGTTTGACTTTTGTGCAATGCACAGGTTTAAGATTAAGCAGGGGATCGTAAATCAGCTTTGTGCATAGTGTCAGAAGGGCATAAAATATAACCTAAAATTATGTATGGGCTGTGGATATGAAAGGGTTAACCACAAGCGCCTTTGTGAGAAGAGGAGGCTTGAGGGCGGTGAACCGGGTCGCAGGAAGGCAAGGGTGGCGACTCATGTTGAGACTGAGGAAGGCGTGCTAGATAAACCTTCTCGAGCTAGGAAGACCAAGCCCCCACGTCCGCCGGCTGCCCCGGTCACAGATGGTGGTGCTGCTCCCACACTCCCCAGGCCACCCCCAGTCTCACTATAGCCGGCTTATTTGAGAAGGTGGATGACCTCCTGATCACGTAGGGTGAGGTGTCCAGCAGGGATGTGCGATCGGGTGTCCAGCATTGATGCGGGAAATTCACCATCAAGGATCAGTGGCCGGTCGTAGGTGGAAGGTGTGGTAGGCCTGGGTATGCCCATAGGCCAGGGTGTGTACACCACCCGGAGCTATCCATCGCTTTGTATCAAAGGGGGATAGAGACACCTTATTAATGTGCAGCCCATTTATCTTGTGGCTGTCACTTCGGAGCACGTTCATCCCATGGCGGAACCGCTTCTGGTCGAACAGCGATTCAAGGTATTGTGCGTGGCACAGGTGTTTATTGACCACTACCTTTTTTACGCCCTTTGCTTTCTTGATTTTCTCCCGGGTCGACATCAGGATGGAGTACATCTTTGGGCGTAGGCCTACATACTCCCTGATGGGTACAGCGCCGCACTCATCCTTCATCTTTCCTAGAACCTTCTTGTTCTCGTTGCTGTGGAGCGGGTGGGCTGGGTCGTAGTTGCTGGTGTTGAATAGGGCACTATACTTTTTCATATCGGCGTAGATGTATGGTGTGCAGATCTCTAGGAGGAGGGAGTTGGTGTGGGTGTAGAGTAGGGTGAGGTACCGGGGCTTCATGGTGTTGTAGTAGAAGTCGTACATGAGGTGCTTGGACAGGTCGAGTATGCACATCCCCACGTAGACTGGGCGGTTGAGGACCAGGTGGGCCTTGTGGATGTGGATGGTGGCCAGGTCGTCGTCTAATATTTTCTGCCGGGCGAAGGAGTGGCTGGCGATGAGCTTTCATATTTTGTTGCCGTCGTCGGCTCGGACCAGCTTCACGTCAACCCGCTTGCGGAGGTTCTCCATGGTCTTGCCGAAAACTGAGTTGTTCATTAGTTTGTAGAGGTACTTCTCGAAGTCACTGGTTGCGGCTTTGTGGAGTTCGGTGTTCTTCTGGATGTAGGGCTCCATCCAGGGGCTTTGGGTGAAGGATAGGGCGCGATGGATCTTGGTCTGCCTCATCCCCAGGGCCAGATACAGTTTGAGGTTCCTGTAGTGGATTACGTACTTCTCGTTATTCCTCAGGTTTGGGACCACCTTCTCAATGCCGATGCCACTGTACTCGTCAAGAAGGTTTTGCTGGTAGTCTGAGAGCCACTCGTTCTGCACAAGGAGTTTGGGGGCTACTCTAGGTCGACCTCAATTCTGGCTCATTCAATCCCAAAAAGCCTCCCCCTTTTATTATCAGCACGAGAGCCCGGGTTACACCACACCACTCTTTGGGAGGGGTGTAACCCTGATTGTAGCAATCCTTACAGCAGGGCGAGTCCACCCTCCAAGTGGACTCGTCCTGTCACGCGGGGATTGTTTTAACCTGGCCTATCATGTGGACCCTTTATAAGGAACACGGATGGGTCAGGTAGAGGGAGACCATCTAGTCAGGGACATCGGTCTGGAGGTAGAGGTCATGGTAGTTGCCCATGTTCTTGCAGCCGAACGCGTTCCAGACCTTTTGCGCGTGGGCGTAGTCTGTGGCTGATATGCCCTGCTCCGAGAGCTTGCTGTAGAAGTCTTGGATGGGCGGGAGGAGAGAATCAAACTTATCCCAGCTGTCCATGTACTCGTAGGGGAATACCCCTTTGCGTAATAGTAACCCTCGCTTTGTCTGGTCTGGTTCATACTCCGCCGTCACGACTGGGGGTGAGGTCTTCCCGTCGAATCGGACTACTATGTAGCCGTACCCGCAGCCCTGGTGTTCCTGGGTCTTCTGGGTGTTGCTCTTTTCTGGATTGAGGGCTGGCCCTGGGAGCTTTACTGTGAGCGCCTCGAAGTCTGCGTAGATAACGTAGGGGGCCGGGAGTTGCTTTTGCCAGTTCTGGAAGGATAGGATGTTTTTCCCCTGCTCTGGCATGTCTACCCTCACGGCTGTTTGGCCGACCTCTGCACACTCTGGCTTGTGGGCCTGGATGAGGGCCGAGGTGGGGTAGCCGTTGAGGCAGCGTTCGCAGAAGAATTTGCGGCCTTCGTATTTTGTCTGGTCATAGTTCAGGTTTTTGATCCAGCTGTAGTGGCACAGGCCATCTTTCTCGATGAGCATGAGGTTTATGCAGTTGCCGGGGATTTTGCTGATTCGGTAGACCATGACTGCTTTCCCGTCCCAGCCAAATACGTTCAGGCCTCTGTCGAGAGCGGTTTCGACTTTTCCAATGTGGGCGACTGGGGTTGGTTAGGACACGCCTGAGCCCTCTAGCTCATCCTTGAGCCACTGGATGCTGTACTTTGATGCCCGCTGCGGATCCTTGCTGGCTTGGTTGAGGGCTGAGACGATGGCACATAGGATGCAGAAGACTGCTTTCCCGTCCCAGCCAAATACGTTCAGGCCTCTGTCGAGAGCGGTTTCGACTTTTCCAATGTGGGCGACTGGGGTTGGTTAGGACACGCCTGAGCCCTCTAGCTCATCCTTGAGCCACTGGATGCTGTACTTTGATGCCCGCTGCGGATCCTTGCTGGCTTGGTTGAGGGCTGAGACGATGGCACATAGGATGCAGAAGTCGTCTTGATTCTTCACGTTTATGATGGCCCCTTTATTTGCCAGAGCTGGCGGTAGGGGGAGGTAGGAGCCACCTTTGAGTGGTTGATACTTTGCGATGTCGATCCAGATGGTTTCTACCGCCTCGAACACCCACCCAGAACCTAGGTTAACCCACTTCTCCAGCATCTCCTGGATTTGGGGGCCGGCCGGGTCTATCACGGAGTCAATGTCGTCTTTGCCTAGAACCACCTGCTGCTTGTTTCGTAGGACTGGCTCTGTGTACTCCGTGACACCATCTTTGTCGGTCTTGTAGAGACTTACTGTGAGCTGGGTTTTGAGGCCACCTTGCAGGTTCAGCTCCTCGGCCAGAACTTTACGAACCTGGGGTCGCACACCTTTCTGGAAGGTTAGGAGGTCCGGGACGTAGGGTGAGTCATGGGAACATTCATGACCCAGCCTCGCAGTTGGTTTTTAAGGGCCGCTTGGTTCTCCTGAATTTGAGGCGGGGAGTGGGGACTGGTCTGGGTCGCGTGGTGGTTGACCTTTGCCGGGGGGTTGGAACTGGTCTGGTGGTTGTTCTTGGACGTGGAATTGGTTTTATGGGGGCTGACCTTGGAAGTGGAACCGGCACTTTCACCACCTCAGAATAGAGACGTGGCTGTCGGGTCGGCACTGGGGGAGGTGGTTGGACTGGTTCGCCCAATACCTTAGCCCTCATTCTTGCGTAGATCTTCTTGTACGTCGTATCGAATGCGTTTTTCTTTTCGAGTGCTGCGAGGGCAACCTTCGTGCGTGGGTAGGGCGGTGGGGCTTGGCTGTGGATCTCAGTATAGTCGGCTTGGGCCTTTCGGGTGCGTGTATTGTGGGACGTCATTACCTATACTGCGCAGTTACTTTAAAAGGGGTGTAAAAATAACAAAAATCAAATCGCGACGAAATCCCCACCTGCGCCTCGTGGCCTGCTAGATCTCTTAGCTGGCTGTTTCCTTGCGACTCGTGGCTCCCTGCCCCTGCCCCCTGCGTCTCGTGGCCCCCTGCCCCCCGCGACTCATTGCTGTCCGAAACATAGTCTTTTGGAAATATGGTTGCTGGCTGGTTGGATATATGGGGTGTGGGCGATTTGCTTCGGTGGGTGAGGTGGTCTCAAGATTGCCCCCCCCCCTGCGCCGGAACTGCTATTACCTATACTACTAGAATCAAGAAGAATAATAGTTTAATAAGATATCAAATGAATTGTAAATATATTTAAATAGCTTACTGAACTCACCTTTTTGAGAGACATTGCCGGGATCGAATGACTCTTTGTTATAAAATGAATTCCGAGGAAAAAAACAAAATTTGTCCAATTTGCTGACCAAAATTAATTAGATGCCACGTGCTGTCTATACGTCATGATCTGAACATTATGATCAATGCGCGCATGATGATCCCACACTAATATCATGGTGATCTTACAGTCTATGATGGCAGCTTATGAGATCGCTGTGACATCATGATGAGCTCAATTTGTGATCTCACATTCGAGATAGATCATGCCTTGACTGGGGTACTACCAAGTGGCGAGACCCAAGCCAGCTAAACGAAACAGGAACACTGAGAATTAAACCCGCCCATTATCCAAGCCAGCTTTCGTGACCGGCATACGCTTCATAAATAGCGAATCAATAGACAATTTTGTTTGACCAACGTTTGTGGAAACTGCCTGTTCATTTTTGGATTAAGCACTCTCGTGCCATCTGCCAATATGTAAGTTTTTGCTGTTTGAGAAAGCATTTATGATTGGTAAACAGAGTTTAACAGCAACCAAAATAGGTTTGCCGTCTATTTGTTGTTACTGCTCTCAAGCGGCATCAAGCAGCGTCGATAGGAGCAGCTTAGGAAATTGATGCAACTTAAGTTAACGCTAAAAAAATCTATGTGAAGTAAATTATTTGTAAATTAGGTTAACAGTTGGTACAATAATGCGGGCAAAATATTTGTGTCATGTCGTTTATAGAACAAATTTTTGCTATAGCAACTTCAACTTGAGCCGCATTTTGCAGAGCACATGCTAGCGAGACGGTAACTTGGTCGGGTTAATTGTAACTGTAACGCATTCATGCATCAATCTGCTATTTATCAAATGGAAAAAATACGTGCATAGTTTTAAATCAATTATATCTTGTTGCTAGGCGCTAATCTCTTGTTATTACTATTTTGTTTTGCTTCAGTGTAAATGTTCAACGAATGATGCCTTAGATTGTTTTGTGTTGCAAGACGTTCGAATAATTTCCTAACGAATGTTGTTCATTTTCACATACATTCACTAACATGCTCAGAACCATTAGCGTTTGCATAATCGAGTTGATATATGGGTTTAATGCTCTCCAATATACTCTGATAACCAATTGGCACTTGATACGAAATTCAATTGGAATGGAAAAGAAAGATATATATTATAAAGATGAATCTAGCTCAGTAAACCTATAAGCTTATGACAAAAAAACACGTTCTCGTTCATTTCCACATTTTGTCTCCGCAGGATGGACAGCAATATGACGAATGAAAGTACCGGTACTGTGAGCTATGAGTTGGCCCAGGCGGTCTACTACACAGAGGCTGTTATTCAGCCCACCATTCTGGCCATTGGCATCCTCACCAACAGCATCAGCATCTATATTCTCAGTGGCGCCCGAATGCCGAGTAACCTCAAGATTTGCATCGTATCACTGACGATATCGGACTTAATGGCGACCATCGTCGGATTTGCTCAAATGATGGTGGAAGTGATCGTATATGATGGTCAGATGCCATTTGGTTACTGGCAACCTGCTGCTATCGCAAGCTACTCTCTGTATTTCATCTTCATGATGTTTATGTCAACCTCGGCTTCATTGGTTATTCTACTGGCATTGATTAGGTGCCTCCTGGTCCTGAAGCCTGTTGCATCTCGGCGATTCCTCACCTCAACCAAGACGAGGTGTCTGTGTTTAGGTGTCACCATTGGAGTATTCTTGCTCTTCATCCCCACTTCGATGTTTGTCCTTTGGCAGAGTTGTTACAAAGACCTCGACCGTTCAGTATGCTCCAAGCTCTACAAGGACATCCCGAAAATCGAGAGCTTTGTTAACAAATACCTCTACTTCCTCCTGTTCCTCTTCGGCCCCGTCCTCCTGATTGTATACGTCGTCTGCTTTACCATAATTCGGGTCACTCTTGGTAAATCTAAAGAGTTGGTGCAATCGATGAGTGAGCGGAAACGCGGTGAAGAGGACCAGTCAACTCGGCGCCGCGGCTCAGTGACGGCCAGGATCACCAGGACACTACTCTTCATCCTCCTACTGGACACCATCTGTACGATTCCAACCGTGGTGCAGGGCGCCTTCCTGATTGTGGCTCCCAAGGTCACCGTCATCAGCGATGACAACCCAATCCAAGAGATCCTGGACATCATCGCTGAGGTTTTTCTCTACATGAGGCCTGCGTATAACTTCTGGGTGTACACGTTCACTCATAAAGAATTCCAACACAGGTTCAAGATGCTAGTGCGCAAGGTCCAGATTCATTGCATCTGCTTACCGAGGTCGTATCGTGACAGGAAGAAACTGGAGGAACTCAGCAGTTCCTTGACGAGTAGGACAGACTCGACGAGGATTCACGACCAGAACAGGTATACTCCTCCCTCCCCTCTGGGCAGACAAAGTATAAAAATCAGCGCTCAGGACGCGCAGGCGGCCAGAAAACCACTACAGGAAATCGCCAAGGACATGGATGATGACAAATGCTATAGTCCATCACCATTACTGGAGCGACCGGCCATGAAAATCAGTACTCTGGACTCACTGGCGAAGAAGGAGCTCGATGAAATCTCACAGGAGATGAACTCCAAGCTTTTAAAAATCCAGCGACAAACCGCTACTATGCTAAAAGCTAATGCCTACCGATTCGACCATGTTCGTTAAGGTTTCTCCTTTTGATGTTACTACTTACTTAAACAGAATTTTTCGACATTTTATTTGTAAATATTTATATGAAACTATGCAAATTTAGTCTAGCGGATCGTTGCTTACAAATGAAGTAATATTAGTTATTTTTTTGTCAGTTAACATTGAACTTTGGTATGACTTTAATCTGATGCATACGTCATTCCATAGATATAACTACCTAAGTGCAATACACTTCAAAGCTTATATCCAAACAGACTAATTCTGCGTTCTTATTAATGGACTGACGCGATGCGGGATGTTAGATGAGAAGAATCGGTCATATTACCGGATGGAGTGAAATATGATACACGAAATGCCACAATGTAGTGTCGACCTTAGCTGCACTGTCTAACTACGCAACAGTTACATACCCTTATATCGTATCAAACTGTACAGTGAGAATAAATAAGTGATCTTTTCTTTTGCTTCCATGTAAGCCATAGCATTTAGGCTTGTGGTCTAAAATAAAATACTCCAGTGGAAGTGGGATTTTTTTTATTTGCTTAATGAAGCCGTGTTCAGTCCGTTAAACTGCTCAAGAAATGCTCAACAACATCCTTGCAGTGGGCAACATACATCTCCGATATTTGGAACCCCTATGGGGAGTACGAAAAACTATGGGAAAAAAAATACACAATATTCTCATCCGCCTTGTACGCTATGCTTACGTCCGACAAGCCGTTGATTTCACCTCGGTGCTGGCCCCCTGCTGGGTGATTTACAGTTGTTTTGACAGAACCGGAAAACAAAGAGCGGATCCACGTGGGATGACAAGACCCGTATGCGGCTCATGGATCAATGAACAAGTCACGTACATCAGTCCTCTTCTCTATTATGTAAATCCTTCTCGAAGCAAACACAAATCCTGAGCAAAACTGATGAAAAAGGAAGCCAAATTGATATTCAATAATAGTGCGCGTGTGCCACCAGGAAGGGGGCGAATACCTCGGGCATCTACTCTATAACCTTATAAATCGATTTCCGTTTTGCCAAAAGTGCATTTCGAACGCTTTAACTGTAATCCCATCTCACGTAAACGATCGAATATCATGCTGAGATGAATCTTGCGTTCTAGTTTTTGAGTAAATGACTATATCATCAATGTGCACCATACAAATCTTGCCAATTAACCCATGTAACGATTTCATCATACTTCTTTGAAAAACAGCTGGGGCATTTGTTGAACCAAAAGGCATTCTTTTAAACTCAAAAAGTAAATGCGGTTTTAGGCATTGATTCAGCGGACACGGGGACTTGCCAATAACCACGTTTGAGGTCAATGGTGCTAAACACAGCATTACCCTTTAACGAATCGAATACTTCTTGTATTCTGGTCAAGGGATAAGCATCTTTTTGAGTAATTGCATTCAGCTTCCGGTAGTCAACACAGAAACGTGTTGTACCGTCTTTCTTAGGGACCAGTGTAATAGGACTGGACCACGGGCTATCACTTGGCTGAATAATATCATCTCTCAATATCTCACTAATACAATCCTCCACTATCTGCTTCTTAGTGTCAGGAATGGAATATGCTCTTTGCTTAATTGGATCAATTTTACCAGTGTTAATAACAACGGGAGAAATATTAGCAAGCCTAATTGGAGTGCCTTTCACACTAAAAATATCCTGGTAATAAGTGAGGATTGATGCTAATCCTTCGTTTCCAATTACCTTTCTGGGACTACGCGGTGCTGACTTGCTTATTGTTTCACCAGGAACTGAAATATGATATGAAGTACCATTGTTAAGACGCATGTGATTTTGTCGTGTGTCTAACAAGGCTTCTGCTTTATGTAAGTCTGGCATATCGACTACCATTACGGTTACCGGATACCCTATCATAATATAGTACACACTCCGTATATTTTTAGTGCATGTCCTGTAATACTGCTTAAGTGACTGGCAACATTAGTAAGCGGCGCTTTACATACAAAATGTTTGCCACAGCGATAGTATTCTAGTGGGGCTTCCGGGGAACTTTTAGTTGGCGTTTAATAACAAATTCTAGCAACTGTCCGCTTGCAGTTAATTGCGCTATCGAGTTTGGATAAGGGGTAATATGCACAGCGCGCAGCCAAGCTGATGCTTTGGTGGGATCTTCACCGTCGCACGAAGGAATGTCCTTTGCAAAATGGGCCAGGAGTTTTTAGAATCGGAGAATAGGGACGAGGGTTCACAGGGGGATGGCTCTCAAACATCAAAAGGAGAAACCTTAACCAATAGAATTAGAACATGTTCGTTCTGGTGAATCGGTAGGCATTAGCTTTTAGCATAGTAGCGGTTTGTCGCTGGATTTTATAAAGCTTGGAGTTCATCTCCTGTGAGATATCATCGAGCTCCTTCTTCACCAGTGAGTTCAGAGTACTGATGGTGACGGACTATTGTATTTGTCATCATCCATTGTGTGTGCGTGTGTGTGTGTGTGTGTGTGTGTGTGTGTGTGTGTGTGTGTGTGTGTGTGTGTGTGTGTGTGTGTGTGTGTGTGTGTGTGTGTGTGTGTGTGTGTGTGTGTGTTTGTGTGTGACTTTACGCATTAGCGTAAACTGTACGGGAGGTCATTCGTCCATGCCCCTGAAAGAGTCATGTATTGGTATATTGGCCAACGCCGTGATTCACCCTTACTCCCGCCCAGGCGTTATACATCACCATCATATCTACTGAATATTGCTGCAGTGAGAAGAATATTTTCGTATTACAGATTAGAAAACAACCGCCACCCTAGCATGTTTGGACTTGCCCCAGAACGAGCCATGTTTGAACATCTAGCGCCTTTTGTGAGGAAATATAATTTGCTGCTCTCATTTTATTATGATATAAAACAAATAATTATACAAGTGACATGATAAGATCCCATGCCTGTATGACAATGTGAACTTGTACACACATCCAGATGAACTTGCCGTTCCGCGCTGTCATGAGTAACCTTTGGCTCTTCTCACCCATCGTCAATATGTAAGGCATCTTCCTCGTACGCCATCGCCACAACCTAGTGCAATACAATCATCTAATATTCAGTGCAATTTATCACACGATAAAAGTCTAAGTGGGTAAATATTTGACGCGCTGGACGACCAATATGTTACGCTGTAAAATGTCGCATGATCTATCTTAATAGTCTATTTCCCGGTAACCCCGATTACGCATGCACGCATGCGCAACAGCGCACCTGGCGTAACCAGGCGCGTGACCCCGGTACAAACAAAGAGGTTCATGTTCACAACAATGGCGCACAAAACAGATTTTTCGCGTTAGAAAGTCGAACAACTGATGAGTTTTTGGAAGGATAGAGGGGTTACAACGACGGATTACCGACGTCAAGATCGAGTTAAACTTAATTTGCCCTGTGATCCTGACTTTAGTCGTGCGAAATTGGTATAGCCCCCGTGCTCGGAGTCTAGTTTTCAGTTCTCCGCTGACTTTTCTGTGGTAATCCGGAGATTACTCTCTGCGATATTTTCAATTATTTGATAGCATCGCGCTCTGACTTCGACAAAAGGAAAGTGAAGAGCTACAAGTCTTTCGAAGACTACAGACTTTATGCTGCTGGCCACGTGCTCCACCAGAGACGTTCAAGACAAAATGACTGTCTTGTGCCAGTACAGGATATGGCAATTAGAAGTGCGAGGTGAGACAAATATTTTGGTTCATATGAGATAATATTAGCCATATTTATCCCAAGCTAAAGTTGTTAGTTAGGATTATTAAGTCCATGAGTAATTTCTACTATCATTTTTGTATCTGTTCTAGGTATAGAACCACACTAGAGTCATCACTTGGTAAACAAGTTGATGCCTTTGACCCTTGTCACCCAAGTGAACAGCTACAGGGCCTGGTACACAAAATCAGACAGGTATGGAAATGCTTCAGTTTATTGCACATATGCTAAAATGAAGCCGAATAAAGTGTAATATTTATAGAACTGATTGTACAAAACAGACAACTGGGGTATGCAAACAGAATGAAGTCACTTTATTGATTCTTTCTGTTTAACAGAGCAATCCTCAGGCTCAAGTCCTTGAACTACTCGAAAGACCCAAGTCAACCTTCATCTCAGTCTCCAGAGCCAGAGCCAACATTCCTCTCACTGGGTGTGGTGGATAGAGCAAAGGAGTTTGTCGGGCACATCATACAGTCTGCTCAAGCCATACCGGGAGCCACCACAGTTGCCTGCACTGCCGATGATTTTGTCCGATTTGTCAAATACGCCCCTGCTGATATTGAACTCATTGATTCAGATACTAAAGGGCAAGCCAATAACTCAGCCTGGCATGCAATGAGGCTTGGACGAATCGCAGCCTCGGTGTTCCAACCATCATGAACAAACCAGATACTGACCCGTCTGTGCTCATTTATAAAATAATGGGAGAAAAATTTACCCGTTACCACTCCAGCTCTCGATTGGTTTCCAAGAAAGAGAAATGTGCCCGTTCTTTATACACTACGGTTAATTGAAAGATACACAACTTCTTCACCTCAAGCACAACAGTGCTTATTACACTCAAGTGCAGAGACAAATGGGAATTTATGGTGTACAGAATTGTGACATTGTGTTGTACACAATAAAAGGCTTCCACATTATCAGTGTACCCTTTGATGAAGAAGTTTGCAGAAATTGTGTGTAATGTGTCGCATTTTTCTTTTCATCATTTCTCTTTCCAGAAATAATCAAGTTGGCACAGCAATAGTGTTCTTATTTTTTCTGTGCATTAATGTTTTGATGAATAGTTTGTTTTAATTGATAATATCTCTTTTCATGTTCTCGTTCATTGTAGCCATAATGTTTATAAATGAATGGTACTCGGTTAAATGCAATCAAGGAGTTACATAACTAAAGAAGGAGTGGCAACGCCCTTTGAAGTCGCCGCCGAGGCGCTCGCGTGCGTGCCTCGGCAGCGAGTGTTTTCACAAGCTAGCGCTTGGCGGCGCTAAGTGAACTTCGTGTTGCGACATCAAGCGAGCCAGCGAGGAAACCGGAGGCCTTGACCCGAGGTCAAGTTCGCGGGGAAAATAGGCGAAATGGCATGGATATATTTGCAAGTGTCAATAGACGAGTTAACAACAGTAGGCGGTGTACTCGATTGCACAATGTCATTAACTATGTCCTGTACGTGCCTTGTCATCACATTGTCCGAGTCTGAAGTAAAATATCAGTACTTGCGCGAAAATTGAAACGCGTTAGCATGCCAGGAGTTTCGATGACACACAACGTAAATCTGACGCGCGACTTCAGCTCTTGGAGAGTTCATTTTGATTTACTCGGAGCACGTATGGTCCGCTTGACAGTGGATATAACTGTTAAAAAGACGCCATGAAAGGCTAGAGAAAATGGCAATGAAATGTTCAAAGGGCTTAAGAAAAATACTTAAAGATCTCGAACCATATTAACTGTGATTTGTGTGCAGGGTTCAAATGAATGTACCACTCTCAGTACTGTGTTGAGTGATTGAGATGCAATGTAATGTTGGCCAATCATTGTTTTCCAACTTTTAAATTTGTCATACTCATTGTCAGCTAGTCAGTCATATTTTGTTATCAAATATATTTATAAACTAGGTTATTTTCTAGTTGCCTGTATATCCTAAATTGATATTAACGTTGCATAATAAATTGCACATTCATGTCACTGTAGGTTTATGTAAACAATGAGATCAAATGAGAACTATTTATTAGCACTTCAATATGACAAACATATAAACAGAATAACATAAATAAAATAGAGAACAAGCTTACACCAATCTATATCATTTAACAAATAGAGCTCATAAATTCAACTTTTTAGTTAATAAGTGGTACAAAAATCAGATTTTTTAAATCCCAAAAACAACAATGTCAGGCAACAAACTGTTACCTTTTTTCTCTTCACATTCAGCTGCATAGGCATGTTCAGAAATGGAACGCTTTCTGTCAGTGATACTTCTCAGATTTAAAAATCTTCCTGGACCTTTTCCTTTTCCTGCCAACTGGAAAGGTTTTTGCCTGCAAAACGTAATTGAACTGGATATGTAAAGATTAAAAATATGTTCTCAATACACAGTTACCAACACCTAATATTTATCAATTAATCATTCAACGAAATTAAATTCATGATTCACATGAGTCTACAAGAGCACTAGACACAAAGTACAAATTTGCTGGGACAAGACTCATATTCTAGGTTATAGTTAGTTACATATAAGTATTCTGACATTGCATAAGTATGCCACCGGTAAGTAATATCCCCATATTATCGCCCACTGTCAGCCATAATGGACTGACGAATATACGTCGTATTTGGATGCGATTTGGAGGTAAACTGTAAGGAAATTTACAATTATTGATAATGGATTCTGTTTGGTTATTGGTTAAGGCATTTGTGCCGCTATCTGGTCAAACAATACTATATAGTTTTTGATTAATTTGAAAAATTCTGGAAGCTTGAGATTCGACGAAATGTTCGAATTCAAGGTATTATTGCTCACGTATTTAGCTCAATACAATAAGAGTACGCATTTAACAGCTTAATAAACGTGACCATTAGATTTGTCTTTGTTCACTCAACGGATCCCAAGAATATTTTTATGTGAATATTTCACAAATTTCAAGAGATTAAAAAATATATGTCGAAGTTCCAAGCCGAAAATATGGCGTCTCGATGCGGAATAAACACTTACAAACTTTAATCGAATAAAACATATTGATTACCCCAAAAAGGAAACTATGATAATCAGCGTGTTTATTGATGTATAATTAATTACCTCATCGGGCAAATCCATCAGGTTTGGTGATACCGGTGAAAGTTTTCGAAAAAGAAAATGCCGAACTGAAATGTGAGCGAGACACAGATCTCGTGGCGATCTCGCCGAGGCAGGCACTGCGCGCGAGATCTCTTTGATCTCGGCGTCGTTTCTACTCCTGCTATTGGTTATAACTCCTTGATGCAATGGAAGTGTGTTTATCATTCTTTATAGTAAAATTAATCAGTGTTTTGTAGAGTTGGCAAGGAACTGTCTTGTTGCATTCTGGGGAAAAATATAAACTGGTCTTCAACAAATAGATATAAACTATTTTTTTCTTAACTGCAGTTAAGAAAAAAAATCATAATGTTAACACAAACAGATATTTGAGTCTTGAGAACCTGTTTATGTTTTATTATGGTTACTTGGTTCTTGCTACACATACCAGCTTTTTGCTGCTGTGGCATTGGGGGGTGGTCAACACAGGATGTTTCTTTAGGTGCAGGCCTTTGTTTTTTCGCATGAAGCGCTGAAGTTCAGTTTCTGATTGGGAAGTAACAGGTATTGAGTTAGGAAGCTCAATTGTTGGACCGTTTCCCCCAATGAAATGCTTTGTACAGATAAAGGTGCCCTCATTAACCTTCTCTGGCCCAAAATTTTCCCGTCCACTAGCCGCGCACGACGGTACTATAAATATATCAATAAGACGTCTTGCACGGCTACCAGTCCACATGCCCTGGTCCACTCTCGGCATTTCTTTGGATTGGAGCGTAGCGGAATGGTACATGTATATTGGGGTTTAGAAAGGAGGGGAGTGGGGATGTAGGTTACTGATGCGCAACGAAGGGGTGTCTGGGAGTGTATTATGTGGCGTTACAGTGGGATGGGGAGGGTCCAAAATCGGCCACAAAGAGATGGAAGTGTAAGAACGATTGGAAATCGCATCAGTTAAGGATGAAGTGGGTCGGGTCCTTGGGTAGCGACTATGAAACAGTTGTCACGCTGACCAACCGATCGTTATGTTGACAACAAATGAGATACAGTCACGATCCCATTGGCATGCCGGTGGAGTTTATAATAAAAAAATATTGCGGCTTTAGCAGAAGACGAAAGTATGAATAATTATCTTTTGGCGAACCATAACTTAGGGAACACAAGAATGTATTGTGTAATGTTCGATGTTATAACTAATGTACATGAGCTGTTTGTCCATTTGGTAAGAAAGTAATATATTCTTTCACTAAGTAAGCATATATACGAGTCGTAGATGCCGATGCTTTCTCTGTTGTTATTTGGTTCGAGCATTTACGTCTAGCCATGCAGCGCTTACTGTACGGCTATTTTGTCCTCGTTTGATTTCATTCGTGTATGGTGCATTTTTGTCTATAAACATTTATGTGACGCGTTTATAAAAAAAAATAGGGGAATGAAACATTGTAAGTAGCCCAATAGACCAACGTCAGGTTCTATTTATCACCTTGTCGGAGAGGGACGCATGCAGCACTACCCGTACTTTATTCAAAATAGCTAATTGTAAGGATTATAATTCTCATTGTTCTGTTTCTAAATCAGAGTGATTAATTAACAAATGGTAATAGTGCATTGGTTTAGTCATAACTTATTCATATTTATAGCCCAGTGGTGCAGCAAAATATTCCTTTAGCTATAATTTGTAAACTCTTAAAATACTATTTAATGTCATATCTTTATTCGATTGCTGATTTCCAGAATGCCCGTATACTCGAAGATGAGCTAGATGAAATGTGCAAGTGCATCTGACGTTCATGATGATAGCAAAGAAATCTTTGAAAATCATAACGCCGTGTCTACGCCCTCAGTTGCCTTGGATATTATGCAGACCAAAGAGTTATCTTCTTTGTAGTCATTCTCGTACAGTGTGCAAATCACTCAAAATAAAATTGAGTGAAATACCTTCTAATAATGGATACCTAACTTGTCAAGTATTCCATCATAATGGACCCAATATCTGTGGGGTCACTCTCCAGGAGTGTATCAAGATATTGGCTGAAAAATTTGAAGACTCTTCTGTCTCAGAACCTGAAGTATCAGCAGAGTATATTGTAGCTTATGTATGTGGAAAGAAAAATGTAAGTTATTCTATTTCTACCTCCCCCAAATACTAAAATTAAATAGTTTTTGAACATTTTGTGATCTAATTTGATATTTTTATTTTTTCTATATTTTCATTTTAGATCTCACAAGTCTCTCCTGGCACAATTATATCATCTCAGATGTACAAAGCTGCATTGAAACTTGGAGAGAAACGACTGAAGCACATGCCCATTCAATATGTTCTCGGGGAATGGGACTTCAGAGAAACCACTCTCAAGATGAGACCCCCTGTGTTCATACCTAGGCCAGAAACAGAGGTGTCAATGATCAGACAATATCTTGTTTGGATTATTTCTGTTGTGTGATATCTGCCTGTCATGTGTTGTTGCCCATCATGTGTATTGTATTTTATGTGTGTTCAAGGAATTGGTCAGCCATTGTCTCACCAGTGATCAAGTTTTACAAGCAACCAGATTCTTGGAGATAGGCTGTGGGTCTGGTGCCATTTCCATATCACTGCTCAAACACTTACCTCATGTGTGTGGCCAGAAATTTTTAATATCTGTTCCTATTTATCAAATGTGCTCAAGTTTTGGCAGAACATGAGTCAATGCTATGAATTTTTTTATTCAAATTGTAGAACCCCTGATTTGAATGAAAATTTAAGTTGCTTGTCATTCGACTCTGAAAGGCATCATTGCTGTGTTTAGAGCAAGGCCTTAGCCATTGACCAAGGTGAAGCCGCTTGTAATCTGACGTTGGAAAATGCCTACGATAACAATGTTGCTGACAGACTTGACATCAAGAAGATTTGTTTCACATCAGGTGTGATGCATGCACCAAAGCAAAATGATCAAGCACAATTATTTGTGTTATTGTGTAGAAGTTGTGTGAAGCATTTGATCAATGGCAGTTTTTTGATGATAGATGTGGACTTAGCAAGGAATGATCCTTTTGATTTCATCATCAGCAACCCTCCATATATTCCTTCCGGACAGATCTGTGATTTGGCACCAGAAATCACAGGGTATGCAAATTGACATGATATGGTGGCCATTATGGAACCTAGATAACATTAACATGGATTTTACTAGAGAGCTGAAGTAGTCTTCCATTGTAGCAGAACACCAAAGTTTAGCCAATTGCCAGAGTTCTATAACTTTCCGTTTTTTCCTGTGAACTCCTCAGATATGAAGACAGGAGGGCTCTCGATGGAGGAGTTAGTGGTATGGATGTTGTCATCCAAATTCTTCAAGCCTCACCAACTCTACTCAAACCTAGAGGGTGAATGTGCTTCATAGTTCCACCCCTCCAACCCTAACAGCTCCATCGTTTTAAACCATGTTAGGGGTGAATTGTATCAATATGGTTTGCACCATATGATGGTTATTGAGGAGCGCTGTTGAATCACCAAACCATCCATCACCATTGTAATTCGACCTTTAATATGATAAGAAATGTGAAGCATCATTTCCTCCTTATCATTTATTGTTTGGCTTATATATCCCCAGTTACCTTTGCATCCCATACATATATATATATATATATAGATATCATTTATCTCACCATACATCATTCATTGTGCATAGTTTATCATTCATGGCGATTGGTTGGTTGAAGCTTTATTTGGCTTGAGGTCGACACATCTCACCCGGAAACAATCAAGAGATTCACACAGGCTCACCCCCATCTCAGGCTTGTATACGACAAGACTATCAAGGACTTTCTTGGAAAGTAAGATTTGAATTGGTTCATTTATAATTAAATATATTCAGTATTGCAGCAATAGACATTGTTTTAAATGCTTTATCGGTTATCAATTTGTAATTAAGAAACAAAATCAAGCTATGCATGGTTGCTTTCAGTGAAAGATTTTGTCAGCTTCATTTGGCTTGAGATGGATCAAAGATGAAAGTATTTAGTTTCCAATGAGACCACTGCCATTGGTTGATGATTGTCAAATGAAAGTTAACATTAAAATTTAAAGGAATCAAAACAAATTTGAAATATTTTCTTGTTTATTGCTTTGACCTGTCCCAGAGAGGAATCAGTTCATAAAATAAATTAAGTAGAATATATAATGACATACAATGTATGAAGTCGAAGTACTATAAATATAACACACTGTAGGGCAACACATACACATTTGAGACGATACTTAGGACTGTCAACAGTATCTACTCTATGGTTTCATATATATATATATATATACATATATATAATATATATAAATATATAATATATATAAATATATATATATATATCCCTTAGTCATTGTTTATCTAGCTACCATACACAACAAATTGACAGTCTAATCAATCAGGTTTAAACTACCATTCTACAATGCACACACAGATCACTAGCACACTAATACAGAGCTTAAAACAGGAAGAACTACTAGCTTTGGCAGTTGAAGAAATCTGGTTCAAGTTCGAGGAATCACAGCCAGAGTTTTGTGTCCCTCGTAAAACAACATCAGTCAAAGAGAAAACGAGGGATTTCATCTGAAAATAGCGACATAACTCCCATCTTAAACAAGAGCATTTAAAATTGACACATTTCTACTTGACTGGCATAAGACTCCTCAAGCACCAAATACACACCCACACAATACACAGCCCGGAGAATACAGCCGTACTCATTAGGCAGGATTTGGGTCAGATCCATCAGTTCAGATCCATGAAAAGACTTGCCTCGGTAATTACCTGTCAGAGTGTCAATTGTGATTACCTTGTTATCTCCAGAAAACACCTGAACCTTTAAGTCCCTCCCTCCTCTCCCATTGATTTGGGTTAGGTAACCAAAATACCAAGTAAGGATTTGTGCGAATTAAAGTTCACATTTTCCACAGAGATCATGGAATGTCACATTTGCACTGGCAGCCAAACATCATCACAAAGACTTAAATGTAGTACCTTAGTAAACAGTTTATTACCAGCCTCAATTAACCACTGGCATGATTGAAGGTCAACTAGAGGTCAGAACATATTTGAAATGCCTGCTTGTAAACTTCTCTAGCTTCAGCCAGGTCAAACAATGAACCCCTGGCCCCGTGTCTGTCCTCGTTCAATAGCCCAGAGTCTAAATCAAGGAGCTTGATTTTCTCACAAACATCAAGGTCTTGACTGTCGTTGATCAGTTTCTTGTCAAGCGAGGGCAAAACAGTCCTGTTGTCGAGGAGATCTGCTTCGAGCATTGTGACTGGCTGAGAAGTAGGGGGCGGGTCTTTTGGCAGTGGAGGGGGCGGGCCATATTCATCGGCACTGTCATAGTCACACGAAAGCCTGCGATAGTACTGCACGCCATGAGGTGTGTTGGGCTCGTTTTCAGAAAAGGACAGGGGAATGGATACAGCCGACAACTCGGTGTGAAACATTTCTCCGTCAGCACTGTCGTAAGAGAAGTCGAGGACGTCCCCCGATGATGTGGAGCCATGGCTTCCGGAACTGTACCTCCACGTAGGGTCGGGTTTACCTGTTTTCCCTTGCATTCCCAATTTGTTTGACTTCTTAAGAATGCCCCTAACACTCCCACGTCTTTTACTTGAATGTCTTGGCGTTGATGTGGTAACTTCTCGTTTATCAAAGATAGCACTAGAAAACTGCATATCCTGAGATGAATTATTTTCTTTACAAATGTCTGAGTATTTCCCACTGGCCAATAGAGCCAGCTCTTGAAATACCTGCTCTGTTTCCATTACAATGCCACTGTCTTCCTGTGTGTGATGACGAGATGCAGAGGCGGAGGATGCTGGTCTGTTACGCCCGGTAACATCCTCCTCCAGCGCATTCAACACGGCCTCTATATCGTCAAAATCATAAACGTCAGCCACAGGCGTGTGTGCGCTATCACTGTCCGCCGATGTCTGCCTGCTGCAGCTTTCCAAGGCAGCAGTGGCGCTGTGAACACTGTCATCAGCATTGTCCGTCGACACACTCACCTTAGCACCTTCATGTTTTGATGCGTTCCCGAGACAGTTCTTGTTTTTAAGGATGCCCTTGCGCGGTTTCTTGTCAGGATCACTGAGCGAATTTGCTCCTGTGTGGTTGTGACTCACCAGACAAATCTCGCTAACTTTGTTGCCGTTAGCTTGCTGTAAACTGTCATCACTTTCATGGCTGTGCGACGAAGATGTGCATGGTTTCTTGAGGATACTCTTGATAGGGGGACTTGTGTCGTGCAAGCGCTCGGATAAGCGGGGCAAGTGTCGGCTTCGGATTCTGCATCCGATGTGACCGCACTGGACGACTGACTAGTGGAGGGGGATGAGGATGAGGGCAGCAGGTGGGAGAGGTTCATACAGGACCTCTGAGGCACCTCTTCAAACGGAGGGCAGTCATAGCCCTCGTTGACCCACCAGTGATGGGAGACGTCGTTGAGCGTGGCACGTTTGGCGGGGTTGGGGTTGAGTAGAAGGTGGATCAAGCCTGCTGCTTCTGTAAACAACAAAACGTCAAGCATTCAATCCACAGCATCATCTTAATCCACACATAAATCAAATCAGTGAGCTACCCACACCACTCACACCAGATATAGAATATGATTCTGATTTCAGCTACTCTTATCAAAAACCCAAACTTCATCCATCGCTACATTCTTGCCTTACGTTACTGATGAGATTACCATGACGACCATGTAGAGCCTTACCTGCTGGCTCCGGAGGCTGCTGGTACTCTCCTTGAGTGATGAGGTTCTTCAGGCGACGGAAGTCCGAGCCGTCAAACGGCATGGTACCGTACACCATGGTATAGAGCAGCACACCCAGACTCCAGCAGTCCACCTGGTCACCGTCAACAAAAACCCAACCATTACAGACGGTTTGCCACACCTTCGCCAATAAAACCACTGAAAATCACTTCCCGATTTGATGCATTTTCAAACCATTAAAAAAATGTCTCCACTTTACAGTAGGTATTCCTCATCACCAACAGTATATCACCATAACACATGATATAATAAGCATGGATTTGTATGTGTACCTCAGGGCCCAGGTAGGGCAGGCCATTGACGATCTCGGGAGAGGCATAGAGAGGACTACCACAGAAGGTACTCAGTAGCTGGTCTTCACGATAGATATTAGCCAAGCCAAAGTCCGCTATCTATCACACATCAACACAGCCACATTAGCTACCCACTCAACCATTATCTACTTCAACTTTATGGAAACACAATCACATCAATTACGGGACATTGTTTCTGCGTGGGTTAAGGAAAAACACTCCAGATAGACACCAGGATTTCCAGGAACAACTAAATCACTAATTGGTTCAACTGAACTCATCTTCAGTATGAGGCACGGTGGTTTTGAAAACATTTTTATCAGATTATAATTCCCAGAGCTTGGACGCACAAAGACCTACTATTGGCCGCTGTCATTAGAAGCAGATAAGTCTGATACATGGATAGGACCACCATTGAGATAACAGGACTAAGGTACAGGAATCACTATTAAATGGTCAACATGGCAATGACCAATGAATGCTGATGGGGTAATTTTTGGGGGAGTATGAGAAGTCTATCAGAGCAGAGTAAAGTGCCTCTCAGTAGTTTAACACAGCAACGACCCCCAATGGAGTAATGCTGTCAAGCACCACCCACACTCGTGAATAATTCATGAGGTCGAGCTGACAGCCAAGTACACTAAGAGCATTTTCCCCACTTCCTAATTTTAACAGCCATTTGGACATTGATGTGCTGTTAATAGACCAACTTCTAACAGTGGCTTGTCATGCGATACTCCATCACAACACAGGACAGGACATGGGCGTGTGTGGGGATGACAGGAAGTGGAACACAGCTCCTCATGTATTAATCACTTGTCCATATTGATTCTAGCAACACCAGACAACCTCTTATGTAGGTTAGGATGTTTGTTAAAAAAAACACCCGTGTAGCTGGCTTTAACGGCAACCAGCCCCCAACACCATGCAGTAGATGAAAAGCCATTGGTGTGCAACACGGCTTCTGAGTCTATAGCCTACAGGGAAGTTCTGATATCAATCACGATTAAGACCCATAGCCAAGTGGTGGGGTGATCTATTAATCCAGGTAAGAGTGCACCGAATCACCCCTTGTGTCACCTGCAGCATATATGACACCAGGTGATAACAGTTTGCTACGTGTCAGGTACAATGTACCAGCAGCCGGTGACAAAACAACACGACGTCTGCTTGATGAAACACGGGTCGACGTCAGTGAACTCAAATGCACTCACTTGACATCATTGACAAACGCCATCGCCGCTTAGAAGCATGCTATCACTATCAACGTGGCGAAGGCAATGGGATTTGTTCCAATGGCCTTTATCAAAGATTGTTGCCCATGTAGGATAATAATATAGACCATATAGACAGTGCATAGGCCCTCCACTTAGATTGTAAATAATGGAAAATTAGACTTCACACGGTCTAGTACGTAATCGTAGGCTTTGCAGGGGGGTTTGGGAGGGGGGGGTGGTGGATAAAGTGACTATGACAAGGACGAGATGAAACCTAACCATCCATTGAGTGACCAACATCCTGAATGCGTGCCCAGAACAAAACCTAAGCCTGCATTAACAATGACTGACATATAGTAGTAGTGACAAGCTTAGATGGCGTCTCGAGTATCAGTAGTTCTGACAGATTTATTCACTGGAGGGCTCTTATTCACAACCGAACGGCGCAATTTCTATTGAGAGTGGCTTTTCAAACGCAATAAAAAACATGAACTATGACCTACTGACCTTGACATTGCCTTCAGCATCCAGCAAGATGTTTTCAAGCTTGAGGTCACGATGTACAATCCCATTCTACAAAACAATCATAGATGAAGATCGATGAGTCAACCATGACAAGCTATATCAGCATGGTGTTTTCACAAGAGTAGGTGGAATGACTTACTGAGTGCATGTAGTGGACGGCTGAGATGATTTGACGGAAGAACTTGCGAGCTTCGTCTTCGTAGAGCCCCATCTTGTCATTGATGTAGTCGTACATCTCACCCCCGCACGCATGCTCCATCACCAGAATCAACTTGTCCCGGTTCTCAAACACTGACACACACAAACACAACACATGTCATTGTGCCTGTCAATAATGTCACATCATTGTCACTAATGACACTATTATCACACATGACGTGACCATCGTCATCAATGACCTGACCATCGTCATCAATGACCTGACAACGTCATCAATGACCCGACCATCGTTATCGATGACCCGACCATCGTCATTAATGACTTGACCACATCATCAATGACCTGACCATCGTCATCAATGACCTGACCATCGTCATCAATGACCTGACCACGTCCTCAATGACCTGACCAATCACCAGGGCTATGAGGGCTATTCATGGTTGACATCACTCATTGTGAACACAGCAGTCGTCTTTAATGGATATAAACACAATCAGCACCAAGGCTGGCTCACCTTCGTATATGGAGACGATGTTGGGGTGTTTGAGTGCCGACATGATGTCGATCTCGCGCCACACGCGACTCATATCATGCTCGGTCCTGCGCTTCCGCCGGATGGACTTGATGGCATACTGATACACAACAAGGTCACACAGAGGTCATTTAGTGGTTATGCGCACGCTGGGAGATGGGTGAGCAGGCAGCTGCACTAACCGCTGGTGACATCAGCGGTTCCTTATGTTGTTAAGTGTGAAATGCGAAGCATGGGCGGCTGTAAGCGCCGGCCGAGCCAATAATTCGTGACCAACATTCTACTCCCCCCACCCAGGGTGCTTTATTTTTCATTTTGATATGACGGAACGCAGCCGATACCAACAGACAGCTTGGTGTCTGTCATGTTGATATCGTTCGAGTAACGACACACGCGGCCATCATCATACCGCATCCATATGTTGTTCACGTTACCGCGGCGCTGGTCAATCAGGTGGTCAATCGATAAGAAAAGATACCTATTGACCAGTGTGAAGTGGGCCATTATCACATCTGTTAGGAATTCAACACTGTTGACGGTGATCACAGTTGGTTGATATCGGCGTGATAATTCACGTCAGGGTGTGTCTGTAGCGACAAGAGGCCATCGACATGAATGCGCCAGACAAGGTGTTAAGGTACACCGGGACTCGAGTCATAAAACGCCCCTCTTCGCTGATTTCGAGTACATATATAGTCAAACACTTATGTTAAAACGTTGGCAATATATAAGGAACTCACTTGAGATAAGGAAAGTGGCGTTAAATGGCCAACAACCCTCAGTTGCATGTGTCTCGTTTAATGGAACTATACTATGCTTTAATATCTACTGTTTGCATTAATATATTTCTAGTTTTGCGGTAGAATTAGTTGCATTCCTGTTGTATTTCTATTGTATTGTACGTTGCACTATGTGATGTAAATAACTTGATTGTATCTGCTCCTAGAGGGCGCATGATTGCCAATAAACGTCATTTCCATTGTCACTTACAAGCCAGAGAGGATGGGCGTTTTACGACCCACGTGCCTGTATTCGGGTACGGGTTCCCATGGGTGCGGGCTTTTTGTGCGTATTTGGGTGCATTTGTTGGGTGTGCGTTTGTAAATGTGTCAATAGTTGTTGGTGCGTGTATCCGGTGCGCGCGTGCGGGTCTTGTATTGCATCGATGTTAACGACGCCCTTGCTTCGGAGAGACCGAGTGGGGTGCGGGGTGAAGAGGAGGGTAATGTGTTGTCAGACATCACAAAACATGATGATAACTTGCCAGTTTCATCAGCTGCTGATGTCGCAGCGATAACACAATAGCGAGCAGTAATTACCTCAGCTCGATGACATGCTGTTAACGAGTTAGCGACGGCGTGAGCGCTCGGAGACAGTCACGGTCACATAAGCGTGACTGTCTACCCACAACCATCAGGCCTGAATCATCACGTCGCTGGAAGCATTCAACCAAGCCCCCCACCCCCACCGCCCCCACACCCAGCTCTCATGGTCGAGTCTTATCGGACGTGATCTCAACGAGACACACCAATAATGGGCTGATGTTATTGTTTCGGGATAAGTCACTTTGAAGTGTATGGCACATGAAAAGCAAGAGGCACGGGGTTGATATGATACCCCACGCCGAGATTACATAAGTGTGTTTTGTTTTGGGGAAAGTGGTGTCAAGACACGGCCACGAAATTACAGAGAAGTGTTAGGATCGCCGAGGAGGTCCACATGAAGAGGTCACATTGAGAGGTCATTGGACGGGACATGGTCCAGTGGGTAATGACTCCTCCCTGGACCACCACAACCATCCACCCATGGGGTCCACACAATGCATTCACTTATTTGTTCAATGCATTTACTTAAAAGACCCCCATAATGACTTGCACAACCTCAAACCCGTCACAATGTCGGAGTTACACAATCATAGGACATTGGCAGATGTCAACAGCGTCCCTGACCGGGCCTCGCCTCTCAACCATATAAGCACAACATGGCTACCACGCACAAGTAGCCCAATAGACCAACGTCAGGTTTTATCACCTAGAGGGAGTGCATGCATCACTCCCGTACTTAGTTCGAAAGAGCTACGCACAAGGTTTTACTTCAAACCTGGTGCACTTAATACATACATAGAAACCCCAAAAAGCCTAGCGGACCGAGTACAGCCATTTGTTTACCATATGGGGAGGGCTGGACAATATACCTGATAAAAAGACCTCTTGATAATTATATTAACCGTCAGAGAAAATGGGGATTTTTAACACAGCATACCTTGTCTTGAGTCATAATTTACATTGGAGGGCGAGCGCTTACATCTTACTGCTCGCAGGACACACTTAGCGCCCCAAGCATAGGTAACCTTGTGGACCATCATAAATCCAAGGATATTACATGGCCAATTTCCTAAGAAGAAGCCTTCAGAATCTCTTGCCACAAAGAATATGCACACATAACTCGTTAAAAAATAAAGCTGTTAAATGCGCCATCGGCCTTGATTGAGTTCACGTCAGAGGCTTGCATTCCTATGCTGGAGGGCTGTATAAACAAGAAACCGTTAGCCCTGGAAATCAGGACAAAAGCATCTCTGACATCTGTTTGCCACGGGGTCAATTGCCTTGAACTGCCTACGTAATAAACACATTCCCTCGACTGGGATTTCAATGCAGGTGATCAATTTGCGAGAGGAACTGACTTCTGTCAGTGAAGTGAGATCGTAATGTTGTCCACACCGGGTGACATCGCAATGGACCTATTGTTCTCTGAGTTGAACAACAACATGTCAGAGACAGACGCTGTCAATGAGTCACTAATCTTCCCTCTTCAACCCCCACACCTCCCCTCACAGATCCTAATGACCCCATCCCGCCGGAACCAATACCCCGCCCAATCACCCGCGGCCCTTTCCTGCCTACACCGATCAAACAGTTCGCAAGCGGCCATTTTTACGCGCTGTCAGACTGAAGTGAATTCCCATTGCACTGTTGGATCTCAGATATTCCCACGTACCCAGCTTGTATATGTATACAAAGACACATGGTGCATGGTCGCCAACGACGACAAGACAACCCCCCAATCATAGAACAACAGACCTACTGTCACCTTACAGTCGCGCGAAGCAATGTAAGACATGGTCACGAACAACTAGCACCATTGAGCCTCTGTTCTCGGCTATTCCCGATAACCACTTATCATGTGGCCCTGTTTGACAGAGTTCACATCGCAGCCTCGGCTGCAGACCGTTGCCAGCAGTCACCATCTGCACGATGAGAAATACATTCTTCTCGGCACCCTAGGGGGAGGGAATGTTAGTTTGTTTGCGTTTCGCGCAAAGACACTAATAGTCAACGACTGGGCGAGCAAATACAATCCTTCTGGTATCCGCCTCGCTCATTATCACAAACAAAAACACAGCTACACATTGTATCTGCTCATTCGACCACCTGCGTTTTCACATTACTTGGAGAACTCCTTAAACCCACTCATTGAGGTCGGGGCGGAATGCAGACGTGTTGTCACGGGACGCTCGTCACGACTCACGAACACTTAACCATACTTCCTCATACAATTACTCACATTATCAGATAATTAACACAGACTCCCCCTGGGGGACTTAAGCCATCAGAGCTGAGAAGTGAGAGGAATGTTCCGACATGGGCATATACATGCCGCGTATGATTTAAGTGGAATTGCAAAAAAAAAAAAATAATACCCCGATATTTTTATAGTATCCCTCTTCTGTCGATTTCTGTGACGAAGAGAAACGTTGAGCAGACGACATAAGGACCCATTTTCCGTCATCGTTGGCACTTGTATTTATAGAATGAACCCTCAAACTTTCAAAGTGTTTTTGTTACAACGCCCCGAGTATAGATCAGCGTCGTGTAGTAACAGATGACGTCATAAGCCATAAAAATGCAATGCAACCATAACATGATAACCACAATATATTTGCGGAATGACACGTAAACATCATAAAACCTTCCTTACTGTTTGTCAGATTGTGAGTGATATCCAGCAGGTATGTGTGAGTTTACGCCTCTGCACGCCCCCCCCCCCCACCCTTCTTAACGGTTCTATTTCAAAAAGGGTAACTCATCTCTCGGTGCTAAAACGAAACAGCGAGTGAGGTATTCAAAAGGGAAAAAAAACAACCGAAATGAAGTCAGAAAACCCCTGTGGGCAAAATAGCTTAACGCATGACAAGTTCATTAGCGTTGGTGGCGACGGTTCCACAAAGGACGCGATTGTATGGTCACTTAGACCACTATATGCTTACGAGTGGCAAAATAAGCACATCCACTGCGCGCAAACATTCCATTCGCGTCAGGTTATATTTAGGCTGTCTGGAAGTTTTCGTTTTATCCCTAGCGCTATTTGTAATTCGAATCGTGACGGACCACACCCCGCAAAGAAACAGCGCCATTCGTGCCAGTCTGAAGCAAACCGACTAACGGACCCCAAAAAAGTCACGTGACAACTAAGAACGCAGGCAAACAGAAAGCGCGCCACAAAGAAGAGTTTGTTCAAAAGACAAACAGTCAGTCAAAGAATATTTCGCTTACACTTCCTGAATTTCATAGTGTTGCCTCAGCATTACAGTGGGACGTTTTTTTGACTAAGCAATACGACTAAGCACTTATCTAATATTGGAGCAGGCACTCCGACTTGAAAGGAATTATCTCTTTAGCAATTTATCGCCTCTTGCCAACAGGTTACTACATTTATATAAGGGCCGGTGGATAACTATGATTACTCCCATACCTATCCGCCCCCACTTCTCTCAATCCACCCCCCCCCCCCTTCAACCGCACCGTCATTTGCCCACGCCAGCTTAGTCGGATATATTCTCCTTTCACCCAAATAGAAACTTCCGGAGGATAAAGTAGATTGTCATTCTTCTGAGCATTGTGGCTTCTTGATCAGAGGATCAGACCAGTAAAAAAAAAGGTCCAGACGTTGGAGATCAGGGGGCAGCGCCAAACAAGGCTATTAGAGCGATCATTGCTCCGTGTCAAAGCATGAATACATACTGCTGCAGTGGGTCGCTATAGCTTAATCGGCCTCATGCAGCGAGATCTAATCCTCTATTGGGGTTTGTTCGCATTGAGGGCCACACGACCGAACGTTCACCCCCCAGGGGAGCGCATCACCGGGGTGTCACATGCGCTTCAAACCCACCTACGTCACCTTAACCACACACCGACAACCCAAAGTATCCATAGAAACCCCCTATCAAATCTCATGTGGTCCCACGTGAGACTTCACTTCACATGAACCAGCTAGTATCAGCTTGTTGACAGAGAAGTGACTAAATACAGGAGAAGTAAATCTCAAACGACTACTCGTCTACGAACGGATTTACTGGAGTGTTACCAGGTTACCACACGCAGAAAGATTACATGATGCAATACATTATTTCAAACCAACCACAACAATGAAAAACATCCAAAATGTCCGACACCCGATTATTTACAACAGCGAATTCAACTACAGAAGTGCACATTGTCCTTAAGAATTCGATGTCAGTGAAACGGTGATTTATATCGACACGATTATCGAAGAACTGTGCGAGCGGCTGTTGGCACAGCCTCAGCACAACAGTTGGCATGGGAGCATGCGCATAGAGGCGCCAGACTTATTATTTTAGACTGGATCAGGTCACCACTTACGATTGGCCATGGCCATGGTCAGACGGTCTTTCGTAAGTCTTGCGATTACCGACTGTCTCCAAAAAGACGAGACTGTTTTCTTGAGATATGTTATGCAACATTGCTTATACACGGGCGGGGTCAGTGACTTCTTGTTATAGTAGACGGTCTTTCGTAAGTCTGCGTTTACCGATTGTCTCCAAAAATACGAGACTGTTTACTTGAAATGTGTTATGCAAATTGCTAATACACGGGCGGGGTCAGTGACTTCTTGTTATATAAGACGGTCTTTCGCAAGTTTGCGTTTACCGATTATCTCCAAAAAGACGAGACTGTTGACTTGAGTTATGTTATGCAACATTGCTTATACACGGGCGGGGTCGGTGACTTATCTCTCATTTGAAATGCTTGCCCCCCACGCCCCACCAGAAACACGACTGCAAATACAGCCGTTTTCTACCGATCAGTCATCTGCATAAAATCAACCCTCATTACAAGAGGCTTATACACGGGCGGGGTCAGTGACTTCTTGTTATTGAACCATCTCTCATTTGAAATGCATGCCCCACACGCCCCACCAGAAACACGACTGCAAATACAGCCGTTTTCTACCAATCAGTCATCTGCATAAAATCAACCCTCATTACAAGAGGCATGTAGGTTAAAGTTTTATCTGCCGCTACTAGAGCCAAGCGCCAACAGTGAAGGAAGCGAGTCCCATAAAATCTGACACTTCGCTCGCGATAGCCCCTATACATCAACAGCGAGACACACAGGACAAAAGCGTGAAATAAATGGGCAGAAAAGTATTATACGATGAGAGAACTCGGCTTCCGGACAACTATACTCAGATGTGGATCACATCGCTACACCAGCCAAGCATCCCCGAGTCCATGTCACGTGACTATCCCAGAGCAGAGACCCGAGTCGCCGATATTTTTGTTATTGAGTTTCGTTAAAGGCCGAGGGGCCTGGCAATATGTTACCGAACGTAATAACAGTTTACAAAACAACCCACAGATACGCGGAACGTGTTCAGATGCGGCAAAGTTATACCTCGGAACGTTGGAATGTTAGGCCTGAAATAAAATTTCATAAAGAATAACGGCGGCCATCAAATAATGGTCCCCACCTTGATGTTCGTCTCTTTCTCTATGGCGAGTTTGACTTTGCCATAAGTTCCTTGCCCCAATGTCTTGACGATTTCAAAGCGATGCTTGAGATTCTTCGTCGCATTCTTGTGTCGATCTGGGTACAGCATGATCACGGTTGTACAGCTCCACCGATGTCCCTAGGATACTGTCTCGCTGTGACCATCACGGGCCGCATCTGATTCTGCAACATAAATAGACTTACTACTATTTACTACCTGTAAGATCGTTCAGCGCGTACGTGTTTTTATCCAATCGGACGTCAGCACTGGGCGCCGTCCAAATTGGACAACAGATATGTGACTGACACCGCAACAAAGCAAGGATTAAATCAGATAAGTCCCGCGAAGACAAACACGGGTGCTGGCTAATCGCAGCACGAACGAGTGAGATCACAACTGCGGCAAGCGATCATGATAGCTGTGTCAAGCCTGGGCCTCACCACCAAGCCGACGAAAAAAGACGGCTATTTAAGGAAACGAGATAAATATTAATAGGAAATCATAGGTTATGTTTGCTCAAATGGGATTTGGGTACTTCAAAATTGCTTGCCCTATTGCCCATGAGGCTCCTAGCTTATCAACCGCACTAGGCTCTTCCAGGAACCATCAATCATTTCTAAAAGGCAGACATAAACACCACATACAAATTGAAGGTCTCTCCTCCAGGTGGCTAATTTTCTGACAAAAACAACACAAACCCTGGCCCCTGGATTATTTACGATTCGAAATCAAGCTGGTTTAGATACCCTCCCAAATTATTGGTTATGACTCGTGTCATGGTGTAGTAGTCACGATGAAGAGCTTGGCGAATAAACCAACATCTAACGGACATTGCAGTTGGACTACTTGTGCAGCATGCGTCAGTCAGTGCGCATGAACAACTGTGATTGAATATTTCTTGATTATCTCCCCCTTGATCTCGGTGAATTAACAGGTTCAATACAAAACCCTCCCCAATAGTCTACAGAGTCGTCCCATCTGCACCTGGCCTTAAACCAACTGACATATATTCTGGAAATAAATCACAGGGCTATACCTGTATACGTGGCTATCTGCTTGCAATAATATCCAGTAAACCGGATTATTTTTTGTTAAACATTGATTTGCATTAACCTTCTGACTAGGACCATCACAGAATGGATATCTAAATTGAGGTCTATTCCAGTTTCCACAAGAGGCGAAATCGGTGACCTACCTTATTTCCTTTGAAATAATCAGTGATTATTATTACCTATGAGAGAACAGACTACACTTTAAGGTAACGATCGATAGCCTGGTATATTTGGTGACGTTGTCTACAAGAAGTAGAAGAATACCTCGTTTGTCGTGGTAGATATCCGCAGACCAAGATCACATACGGTCGTCGACTCGTTGACACCTCAGCTAGGCTCTGACTCAACACTCCTTCGTAGCACAAATCAGCCAAACCAAGCAAGCCTTTATATCTGAATATCGTGTACGCTAATTCGTAGGAGAGGCAGGCGGATGATGAGCAAATCTCAGCATTGCTAGCCAGGTTAACCACACAACTTGGGTATCTTTGGCTTACAACAGTGCAGTCCCAATCGCAGTCGGATAATTGAACTCGTTCTGTCAGTGCACTGGCGTCACTTTCAGTTTTAACTGTACCACTTCAGTCACCACAAAGCCAACCGACCCCATGAGCAAATTATCGGCCTGAATTCGACGCTCATAGCATCAACCTATTGGTGGGGGTACTAATTTTTTCATTGAAAATCAAATAGCATAAAATATGATAGTCGATGAGACTATAAATGTCTGAGCAATCTACCCAGGAACTAACATGTAGTTTCAAAGCTCGTATTAAAAGTCTCTACGTAAAACAAGATATTCATGATCTTGGTGTCCACCCGAAACAAGAAACAAGTGGCATATATTGTAGTATCTTTCTTCTTGACTATCCAAGTTCATACATGATTGCCGTTCGAAAATATGATAGGGTCACTCTATCCTAAGCGCATGTTTCTTCTACTTACTTGCTTGGACAATAACGTATGTCTTAATAATGAACCATAAATTTCGTAAGATATTAAACGATTTGATTAAAAAGGAATATGTAGCACAATGCAGTGTCGATACTCATATCAAAGCACTCTGTTTTTTCTCATTACCACAATTTCATACTCTTGACTATCTCAACATTACTCTGAATAAGTAAATCCAGTTATTGCAAAAAATCCAAGGTCAATTGAGTATTTTTATCAAACCAAGTATAGCAACTAATGATACTTGTTTTGAGAGTACCCCCACCCAGCTAATCAGCCTTTAGTTAGTCTACGCGGAGGAATATATCCACGTTACTAGATATATAAATACATATCCACGTACATAGAAATAAATTTATTTCCACGATATGTCATTTGTGAATGAGTGCAAATGTCATTTATGACAATATCAAGGCAATTAAGTTTGACATTAAATTATTCCACCTTAGAACTGCATTCTGGAGATTATGGCGGCTTCATATCCTGTGCAATTTGTGGTTGTGATATAACTTGTCAGTGCGGAAGTGTATTCGTCCTGTGTTTGGACCATCTTTGATGTAGCTTTGAACTTAAAACATGTCTCATCAGCAGCAGCAGCGCCGAACAAAACTTTTCAACCAGCCTTCTATCGTTTTATCGAATGACGAAAATAACCAGCTTTCTCAAATCATCGGTCCAAAATGTCTAGTAAGCTGAATGTTTTTTACGACTCTACTCCTTACAAGTCACTGTGGACAGAGTGGTTTTAATGACGTGTATAATGACATTGTATCAAAACCTTTTTTAAACTGTCCCTTGTCTTCATTGCGAGAACCCTAAAGATTCTGCCATACTGACCCTCGCCTCTAAGGTGGCATCAGATTATAAAAACACTAGGGGCGAGTGCCTTGCCTAGCATGTCGTTAGAGGCGACTAATAGGGGCAACCTGTTGGCCGTGGGTTGCGACTACAAGGATAATTGTTTTCATTTTTATCTTTTTACCGTCATTCATGTGTTTTCCGTGTTTTCCCAATTTATCCTAGAAGGGGTCTCAGGTTAAACTCATCTATTTACCTTTTGAGACGCCATGTGACACATTAGTTTTGGTGTGCCTTTAAACCCTATGTTCACTCCCTCTCAATAATTTCATATAATTCAATTAATACTAATGGGTTTAACTTATTTTTGTTATAATCCTTGATTTCTCTTTAGCCTTTTGTATTTGTATATACCACACCTTAGTAGGCACCATATAAGACACTTGTGTTGGTGTGCCGTTAAGCCCTATACTAACCTTACCTTACCCACTCAATCAATACCCAGCGGTTGTATTTTTCTGTAAGAACTCCATTGAAATTCATTGATTAAGATACTGCCAAATGGCATTGCCTAGCCCTTTGGTAATATAATGGATATACCATGCAATTAAAAATCAACGGCCATGCAGATCATGTGACTTATGGACAGGAGTGAGACTGTAACATTTCCCAATGCCAAGCAAATTTAAAATGTGCTTATGGGCAGTTTTAGAATGATGGCCAGTACTATATAGAGAACAACATATTTCAACCAGTGCAGAAGAATAGCCATACACTGGGTCTGGTACTTATCATATCAGTTATAAAACCTCTATTTATGTGGGTCAGGTAAGTTACAGAGGATGCACAGTCCCCAAGTAACCAGTCGGCTTTTTCACTGCTTGTTTAGCAGCCTTAGTTTTAAAATTATGTTTCATTTATGTAATTGACTCACAGAGATTGTTTTTGTGTGACAGAGCTTGGCTACTGCGGTAGTGCAGGTAATGCTGGCTGATCCTCCAAGATGCATGACATGGTACAAGAAGTGTTGTGGTGTGGCGTGCTTTGTCAAGGATAACCCCAAGAGGTCCTACTACATCCGTATCTACAACCTGAGTGTACGTTGGCCTAGAAGCAGCTTCCTTTGCTGCTATGTTAAACATAATGATCTTATATAAGTACCACAATTATCATGCATTTACATGCATGATTGCCATAAAATTCACTTAAATTTTCTATCTGTAAACAATACATGTGCAGATTACAGCTCTGATCAAAATATATGTGTCAGTTATTCTATAAGCTTGTCATATTTTCTGACTCCATATTCGTTTGTGATTCACACTCATATCTGCTGATGTGAATATTTTGTGTCCAGACGGGTGGATGTGTCTGGGAGCAAGAAATCTACAACCAGTTCAAGTATAAAACACCTCGGCAGTTTTTCCACACCTTTGACACTGATGTCAGTTTTTTTTCTCTCTCCATTATGTCATTCAGCGGTTTTACACGACTGACGATTGTAATATACTTTGTCATATTTGTTATCAGGACTGCCCAGCTGGGTTGAACTTCTGCAATGAAGAAGAAGCCAAAAACTTCAAGCAGGCAGTGTTAACCAAGTTAACTGAACGCTCCCAACGCCGGGATGGTTAGTTCCTAGGGTCTTCTCTCCATTTAATAGATTTGAAGTGTCCAGTTGTAATATTTTGACAGCATATGTCAGTGTCACAGCATAAATAACGATAGTCCAATCAAGTACACATTAATGTACTGGGTATATGCACAGAGGAACCACTTTAAAGGATTCCATTTAGCGATGCTTATTTGTTATTTGTAGATAGAAAGAAAACAGTCAAACGTCCTGTGGCTCCACCACCAAGCAACAACATGGCACCTCCTGTGCCAAGGCAGTGTTAGTAATTTATTGTGTTTTTTTGTGTGTGCACAAAATGTATATGCCATTGTGCCTCTTCTCTTCATTTTTCTGACCCATGTTGTAGTCTACATACATGGTGAACAGCTGTATAGTTTTCATCTCCATGTAAACATGATTTGTGATTGATTTATTAGCTCCACAGATTGTATCTCCTAGTCTTCCAGTTGCCAGCCTGGACTCTGGAAAAGACACTCTCCGCAAAAAAGAGAAAGATAAAACAAAAAAGAAAGGCAAAGGCAAGTTATCCAAGGACGATATCGGAACTCCCACCAACTTCAGACATGTGGGGCACGTGGGTTGGGATCCAGACAAGGGGTTTGATGTGAGTTTGTTTCCATCACAGTTTCTATGTTAATTAGGTTACAAATACTGAACTACCCCTGTTAAATGAGGTGTGTTTTTCAGATGGAGCAAATGGATCCAGACCTTAAGGACATGTTTGATAAGATCGGAATCACGGAAAATCAACTTAAAGACAAGGATACGGCCAAATTCATCTACGATTTTATTGAACAGCAAGGTGGAATAGAACGTGTAAAGCAGGAAGTGCATCATGCACCGACCCCACCGATGCCTCCCCCTCAGCCATCGTGGGGTCATTCTCCTGGTAGGTCATGTCATTGCTTCATGTAAAGCATCAGCTACTAGGAAGTTCTGACATGAACAAATTGAACGACATGTATGTTGACATGTGGTGTGTTATGCAGCTGCTCCTGCCCCTCCCCCTCCCAGTAGAGGCCCTGCCCCACCACCACCCCCGCCACCTCCTTCTCGCACTGGCCCGCCTCCCCCGCCCCCTCCATCCCGACCAGGAGCTCCACCACCCCCAGGGCGTCCCCGTGGCGGTATGACTGCTCCTCCCCCTCCTCCCCCATCCCGTTCTGGACTGCCTCCGCCTCCCCCTCCTATGGGACCACCAACTACTGCCCCGCCACCACCTCCACCTATGGGTCCCCCATCCTCCTTCCCACCCCCACCTCCTCCTATGAATACCGGAGGTGCTCCTCCTCCTCCCCCTCCCCCACCTCCTCCCCCCTTCTGGAGGACCTCCACCACCTCCACCACCAGGGCGTGGACCAGCCCTTCCCCCTGCTCAGGACGGCCGTGGAGCTCTTCTGGATCAGATCAAAGGTGGCAAGTCACTACGTGCTGTACAGGATGAACCCAAGGAGGATTCGCATGGAGATTTGCTTTCCCAGATCCGTGGTGGTGCCAAACTGAAACGGGTATCTGCCTCACCTCCAGCCTTTATATGCAGATAAATGATTGTTTGTGGTGCTCTAGAGTTTCCATAAATTGTTTTGTTTTATGCTTCAGGTGGACGAGCAAGATAAGGCTAGGCCCCCCTCGTCGGATGAACCATCTGAGGGTCTGGCCGGGGCTCTAGCGATGGCTCTCGCTGCTCGCTTCAAACCCACCAACGGTAGGTTCTGCATTTGAAGTGATACCCTTCATGTACTGAGCAGTCACCGCGATTTCTTTTTTTTGAAAAATGATGGTTGATGTGAATTCTGTGCATGTGTGTTGAAAGATGATGATGATGACAGTGATGAGGAGGGTAATGACTTTGACGAGGAAGACTGGGATGATTAACTGTCCGTGCGCCACACACAAGCATCACGTTATCAGACAGATTTTATTGTTATATCCAATATGTTTGTCCAATTCATGCTTTTGTCTCAAGGCCTTTCAGGTGTTGTTTTGATCACGATGTGCCTCACCTGGAGCAATTATTATTTCTCTTGTATTAATCATTTTTGTTCATTCATATTTTACCATAAATCAGTGATTATGATTTAGTTAAGTCATGACAATCGGTTTTGAAATGGATTAAAAAAAAAAACATTTAATAGTGCGCCAACAGATCTGTGCAAGTAAAAGAAATTACATCAAGATGAACCATGACAGAATTGTTGAATTTATCATATATTATTTCCCCCCCCAAATTTAATAAATGAATCCTGCAAATGAATGTTGTCAAGTGTGTTTGAGTTTGCGAATTAATACTACAATGACAATCACACAAACAACTATATTTATAGCATACATATTGCTTTTTTTTTTTACGTGAAAACGTACTGCTACCACCGGATTTAGAAAGAACAAATATGAGATCACTGTGTTAGGATATGCCAGTTTTTGTCACTGGATAGAATTCTATCATGAATCATTTTACTGAATTCTCTCTCAAAAGGGATGAGTGTTGATTGTGATGGCTCCTGGTCAAACCTCGCTCTGTTTCATGTGCTTTCCGTGACAAATCCACCCGACCCCTCGGTTCTCTCACAACATCTGATTCTGGCTCTGTACACGGTGCTGTTTGTTTTTACGGTCACCCCCTGTAAGGTAAATGGTTTTTGTACTTGGGGGGTGGGGGGGGGGGGGAATCTGCAAAAAACTAAGAGATGGCCTTTTCTTGATCACTCCTGTTTCTTTGTACAAATTTCCAGAGAACACGTATTTTCAGTGTCACACAATATGATTTGGTCATTGTTAACTGTCATGAAATTGACATGACACCAATGTGATTGCAGCTGAAGCAAGTGTGTGACTGTTTTTGTGACTGTGTTTTGATGTCATTGAAAGGTCAAATCAATCCACAGCACCAAATACGAGGATGTCTGTATCAATCACAAAAATACATGTGTTGTAGCAGAATCAGCCTTCGAGTTAGCCCGGTTAACAGACCTAACTGCTACCTGTCTACTGCAGACATAGAGGCCTACTGTAGGTCTACCTTCGAGTTGTCCCACCACTAATCACATTGAGTACTGACATCCCATTTCTCAACATCTTGAACCAAGGCAATGTTACTGCTGCATTTAAAGCCACCCAACACATGGGGGGCTTTATGTAGATACGTAAATACAGTACATTGGTATAAAGTGGGGGCTGCTCCAAATGTAATTTTTGACGTTATGTTTGATAGCATCTTTGCTATATTGCCATCTGACTTGGGGCTATACATGGCCGACAACCGGGTACTAGACCTACAATGGGCCTTGATGTCTGGAGTAGATAGAAAGTCAATGGTTACTGGGCTAGTCGGTTACAGGAATAGATGGCAGCACTAAATTATAATGAAATGAAACGTCTGCACAGGGCTACAGGACTTCCCAGTAGACATATATATTCATTATATTAACGTCCGACCGAGGCTAAACAGTACACATACTACTTATACTAGAAGCAAGGTGAGTAGTAATACTACTCTATTTAAAGCATTTTGTAGTCCACTTCCCTCCCTCAGTCCATTTCAATAAAAACTGCGTAGGCACAGTTAAAAAGAATTTTGGGGTAATGACTTATATATATTGTCACAAAAAGTAGAGACTAATATGCAACCATCACACAGATTTTGGTGTGAACAGAAATAACGGGGCCCCAATGGATGATTATCATTTAATTCAAAATAATAAATGAAGCCTCAACAGTTTGAAGATTAAAGGAGACACTATTCTTAGTAACAGAAAGAACCATTGCACTATCATCGTTTACAGAATTGAGAAACAAATTCAGCGGTTTTAATGTATTTATTTATTTACAAATCGGCAAACATTTGGCTGGTTGACAGCTCAGTGTGCAGGTACTTTGATTGGATTTCGAGGGTCATGGTCGATTGTCTGGTGCAGCATGAGACCCAGTACTCCTGCACGACTCGTCATAGATACACGTATGTTTCGTTCCTGCTCGAACAGGTCATCCAGTGCAGTCCACTGAAATAATTAATGATAAATACTGGGCACAAAATTCACATATAACTATCAACAGAAAGGTCAGAGGGTACAACAATTTCAAAAGCCTCACCAGAAAAGCAAGAATACATAATTCACAGACATCACCCCAAATAAACCGCCTTATAATTGTCAATTAAGTGCTCTAGAAAACAGAGTAGATCCTTGGCAGCAAAAAGAACCAACCTGTCTCACTCTCTCCATCTCGATCTCGGCCCTCCGCAGCTTCTCCCAGCAGTGATGCTTGTTACACTTCCGTTTGAGCACCTGACAAAATTGATTTGTTGCTTCGAACACATTGGTGGTGAGTGGACACCCACACACTTCATCCGGCAGCGCCTGCAAAGTTTAATCACTCAATTAGTGACAATTATTACTAACCAAGATTACCACAAGGTGTGATGCTGTAATAACGTTATCGAGACAAGCACCCACTCACCCTAGGTTCCTTGGAGTGCTCCGGACAGATGACCTTGAGGCGTTTACAGTAAGTATTTTGTTGGGGGTTGTAGAAGTCACAGAACATAGAGTTGCCTTCGATTCGGGTCTTGTAGTGAGAGCCAAAAGATGTCTGACTCTCATACTGAAGCAAACACAATGTCACTCAGCCTTGACAGGTAAACAGTGGGAATGGACATATTCATATAAGGTCCTACACTGATGATAAAGAATGGCATGAATTAAACAGGCAAGCTTCCTTCAGTTACGATGATGTACCATGGTTTGAGGTGTGTGTTGATACACGATACACACCCGGGGGCTGTACAACTAAGACACAGACTCCAGACGTAGGTTATAGAACAAAACTTAAGCTTTATCAATTTACTGTGACTTTTGAATTTGGGATGGATCTTTCCCCTTTTTTTCACTGTTAGATATTCCAATTTCTCAATGATCGAGTGACCAATGAGAGATCATTGCAATGAGTGACATCTCGCTGATGTTTGTCAATGTCTCTGGAATGTGATCACGGATCCAGGATAGGACCTCAGTGTAGTGACCCAAACGACCTTCAAATCATTCTCCGAATATCTTTGTTCATAGCTAAATACATGACCTTGGATGATTCAAGATGAGGACAGTTTATTCAACAACGTCAACACAGCACGGATGTCAGGGTGGTTTACCTTTCCGAAGCACTTCTCCATGTGTCTGAGGGCGGTGCGGTTGTTGACCTCGTGGCCACAAGTGATACAGAATATACTCGTCTCGTTCTCGCCTGACTCCTCCTCTTCTGTGTTCACCTGACGTCATACAATGCTTACAGTGAAACCATCACAACAACAACGTCATACAATGCTTACAGCGAACCATCACAACAACAACGTCATACAATGCTTACAGTGAACCATCACAACAACAACGTCATACAATGCTCACAGTGAACCATCACACAACGTCATACAATGCTTACAGTGAACCATCACAACAACAACGTCATACAATGCTTACAGTGAACCATCATAACAACAACATCATACAATGCTCACAGTGAACCATCACAACAACGCACGATCCTCGTCAAGAAAACAGTCACATCAAGATCACAAATGCTGAGGAGTGGACATTTCTATTTAAAGATGCAATTCCTAAGATATTGCTGTTTTTGTTTTCACAAAAGTCTCATAACTTTTACAAAAAAATGCATACGAATAGCACCCGGGTCGAGTAATTAAGGATGTCCCTTTCCTTAATTTCCGGGTATTACACCTAAAACTCCACCAGTTTTCAGCCTGTGTCTGCCATGTACCATGTTCAGTTAATGTACCGCATCCCATAGGGAAAATGACATGATAACAACTGGGGCCGACCAGACTCACTTAAAGGGCGCCAGTAGAAGGGAATATGACGGTGAAGTATTTCTCCCAGAAGAATTTTGTTCATTTTTATGAAATGCATGTTTAAATGTACCACACCATAACATAATATACACTATGAACTCATGCCGTGATAACGTACCTCATCATCGGAGGCTATGCCCGACTGCTTGGCTCTCTCTATAAGTGCGTCCAGCTGTTTATGCTTGAGATCAAGCTGCACCAGCTTCTGTCTGGCATTCAGTTGGTCTCTTCTTATGATCTCGAGCGTCTGTTTGTTGTTCTCTTCAGCCACACACGAGCTGGTGTGCCAATGTTGGATTCTTCCTGGCAAGATCTCAAATATACGACTAGATACCCAAACAGAGGATGAATAAGCCAACTTAAGTCTTTCAGCCATCAATGTATCTTGCTGGCTAGGTCAATTGATGGTGTACCACCCATGGTGTCGACTTACTTGGTAGCCAGCTTCATGCCGCACTCCTCAGAGCAGTACTTGGAGCCTTCCCTGGCAGGTTCTATGCAGCGTGGACCATAGCACTGGCGGGCTTGTTCTTCTGATGAACCACGCTCCACACCAGGAGGGCCACTGTCACCTGTTCCGAGGGCTGCACGTCTGTTATATGCTCGTTTGGGTCTGTGGTCATCTGTATCGTAGGCCGACTGTTCATTAAAAAAAACCCATTCACAATTATTTTACCAGAATTCATAGAAATTGGCCAAGAATCATTCAAAGTATATTCAAGGTCAAGATTCATTGACATTCCATGAATACATGCTGGTTCTGTTTGTCAAGAATCCCAACTGAGAAGAAGTATAGAAATCGAGAAGACGGGGACCTGGCGTTTGTTGTATTTGCGTTTTCCCTTCTCCTGCTTGTGGGTCTTGTACTTCTTCTTCTCGTGGGGGGCGTTATCACCATACTGGTCCAGCTGCCTCGCCTTGCGTTTCTGTCAATAACCGACGTCTCACGGTGAATCGGAGTGAATAGATCTTTTGTGAATCGAACGAGTACCGTCGCAAATCATAGCATGTGAATAGTACACGTAAATACGAGGAAGATTTACCCTGGGCGGGAGGAAGAGAGACGGGTCCAAGCCCCCACCATGACTGCAACAGTTGTAACACTTCCATAAATACTTGAACGAGAAGAATAATGATCTCAACATTATTGTATCTTAACAACACAGACATCTCATAGACAATACACTGTTATACATCTAACAGAGCACTTGCATGGGTAACTGTATTTACGAAATGGTAAAAGCCATTTGATAACCATGCCTGTCATGAAGATGATCGAACTCTGACGTGTCCATGATGGTGTGAGGTTGAAATGCCTGGTTGACGCTGATTCCCTGCAATGCATTTTTGATGCCAAACTTTGTCTGCAAGTACCAAGTACCTCGATGCATTAGGTCAGTTGGAAAGACAACACAAACACATGCATTATGCACATCCATTTTACGACCCGAGAAAGATGAAACTTACAAAGTTGATGCATTGCCGCAATCGACATTTCTGTCGAATCTTATTTGGTCCACCAAATTTTCTCATATCCTGTAATAAAGATATAACTTAAAGGATAAAAACTTAAAGGAAATCCATAAACAATATAAATAATCATTGAAAGTAAAACATCAAAGGACAAAATGAAAAGAAATAAATGATTGAAGAAAAAAGACCTCTTAACAGTTTGGAAAATGAGTAGGGCATTGAATGTTAGCAGAGGATGGTACAAAAAAGCTATATCATGGGTTTTTTTTCAATGGAGGGAGTTTGTCATTTCTTTGTCGGCGACTGACCTTACAGAAGTCACAGCGGGCACAGTCTTCTCTACGATTGCACGCCTCACAGTCGCCACAACGTCTTGAAGACTTACCTTTCTTCATATTCAACGATTTCTTGCTGTGCAACTTCTACAAATAGAACATGAAAATGCGATCTAGTCTCTCATTCGCCACGTGACAAAGACTACCTTATTGGTATAACGACAGATTCATCATATAATTCTTTGCCAGGTTAACGAAAAACACTACCTGCTTTTTCTGCGAAGTCTTTTTCGGAGGGCAATAGTCTGAATCTTCCTCGAATGAATCTGAGAGCTTGCCACTGACGGCTTTATGGTTTGATTTCACCATGGGAATGTTCTCATCTTTAGTTTGTTCCTCTTCTTCATATTCATCCTCGTCAACCTCCATCTTTGTTTCATGTTTTATTTCCATTTCACTCGTATCCTCATCACTATCCTCGATGTTGACATTGGTTTCTATGTTATCCGTACTAAGCACAACTTTCTCATCGTCTTTAGTTACAATGACATTTTTGTTGACACACACGTTTGTTCTTTTTCAGCGACGTTGGTTTCCTTGCTTTCCAGTTTTGATGAAAAAGATTCTTTAATGATCTTGGAATGGTCTTTCAAAATATCTTTCAATATTTCTTTGGAGTCTTTTTCTAGTCTGTCTTTCAGCGATAACTGGTGGTCTGAACTGCTTCTCGGGAATTTCTGATCCAATTTTTCTTTGCTTCCCTTCTCAGGTTTCACAAAACTTTTGTCTTTTATTTCAGATTTAATATCTTTGCTGCCATGTTTGGATTCTTTGAGAGAGTCTTTGTTATCTGCTCTTGCGACATTAAGTTGCAGTGCGGATGAATCTGGATGCAGTTTCTCATGCTTGCTGCCACCGGTACTGTGCTTCTCCCTGTGATGACTGTGCCCTTTGCTTTTATGACTGTGCCCATCCCTGTGTTCCTTGTGTTTCCTGTGCTTGTCATCTTTATGGTGTTTGTGTTCGGAGCTCTTCTCGTGCTTGCGTTCTTTATGACCCTCGTGTTCAGAACGATGTTTCTCCTTGGTATGGTGCCTGTCGTGTTTGTCTCGTTCCTTGTGGTGACTGGCATGTCTCTCTCGCTCCTTCTCGCTCGGGTTGGACTTCATCATCTCATGTCTATCACTGTGCTTCTCACCATGTCTATCACCGTGCTTCTCACCATGTCTATCACCGTGCTTCTCACCATGTTTTTCAGGTCTCTCCGAGTGTTTGTTTCCATGTTTGTCACCAGGTGGATCAACTTGTTTAGAGCTGCTACTTTCGTTGACTTCATCTTTCTCTTGCAATTTCTTGGCTTTGTATTTAACCTTAAGGGTAGGATTTTTCTCTGAAATGAAGGGTATATACATACTTTAGAACAATTTTAAAAAAATTACGCAAACATAGGATGTCAAATCATTGTTGCACACAAACTATATTAAACTTACTACGGCATATTTTGCAGTAGAAACGCTTGATATATTTGGCTTCTTCAGCAGTAACTCCAATGCAGTCTCCATGGTACCACTCATAGCAACCTGGTAGTCCTCCATCACAGCCACTGAAAACAAACAAACAACCATCAATGTTATAAACCCTGTATTAGTAACACAACGATAACATACAACAATACATTTCAGACTCACAAGTTTTTGGGGGTTATTCATTTAATTTACTGTGTGAAATGATGCAAAATAATAGTCAACTTGTGTGAAGAACTCGTGGTACTGACATCATGAAGCGACTGCCATGAGTTGACCTGCAGATGCAGTACACTTCTGCCATCATATCCTGAAGCAGAAATAATAAAGGTTTGCAATCTGAGATTTGAAAGAAATTGCAATAACAGTGATAGAGCATGCTAGAATATTATTACAGCAATCACCATATTATATCTAATTGAACTGGCGATGTATGCACAAAGGTTTCTGGCACAACCAAGCCAAACAGCAAAGGTTTGAATAAAGGTCGAAAGTCAGTTGGTGGTATGGACTTTTCCGTGTAATAATTTTACGAGGGAGTTAAATAAATAGGGACAGATCAGATACATAAAGGACTGCTGCCATGTTGATGACAATTTGCAACATCTCCTTATAACAATCATCAGAATTCAGGGGAAGACATAAGACCATTGTATATTTGATTGGAATTTGGAGTCGAAGATTTATTTGCTCATCAAAGGCCTATTCTCCATATCTGGTTTGTGAGGTTTGCCGGCAGACCGCTGATCTAGCTGTGTTTCTGACACAGTGTTATCAATTTTAAACTACACGTAGTATTCCAATAAACTACTAGCTGGTTTCTTTACAGCGCGGATGTGAGAGATCGAAAGAAGTAGATAGCGCGGACGCTGTCAGAGGCGAAGTTTCTTTGCCTACTCCACCGTCTCCAGCCTCCAGGTCCCGCAACGACAACCACGGTTGTTCCTAAATGTGTCTAAATTCAATAACCCCAACAAATATGATTCAATTATGAGACGACTCACCGCAAACGCCAAAAAAATTCAAATCATATATATAGTTAAATCAACTTTTTAATCACTAAATTTGTGACAAAACAATGAAATTTCGTCCAAAGCGGTCTTGGCATGTGTGAAACGTCACGATTTTTTGTGGATTAACCTTGATGTTTATAGTCGGCCTTGAAAACCGGAAGTTGTTTCTGACAGTTCATTTTCGCCATTTGCCGGGAGAAGGGCGAAGGAAAGGGGAAAATATCACAGTGGACAGCTGAAATATATCAGCAATGGAGAACTTAATTCCGGTCATCAATAAGTTGCAAGAGGTCTTTAATACTGTTGGATCTGAATCTGTGCAACTCCCTCAGATCGTAGTTATCGGCACTCAGGTTGGTTCATGACTTTCCTCTCTCACTCTGTTGACTGTTGTTTTACATTTCGCATCAGTTTAGCCCCGGTCGGACGGTAATATAAATATAAACCGCACCGCGCTAGGCACCGTACATAGTGCGGTGAGCGTTTTATTTTGATTGTCCATAGCTTCTCATCAATGTCGTGTACTTACGTATCTATGTATTGAGATGAATATCCTTTGACCCACACTATTTTGGTTATACACTGTCTCGTGATTATTTAGCAACTGTCATATGAACTTTTAGAATCACAACTTTCGTTCACGGCAACCCCCGTCTTGGAAATATGACGTCACATTACGCAGTTTCAGTTTCACTCGCTATAAGGCTGCAGGTCCCGTGGGGGGGGGGGGGGGGGGGGGGGGGGGGCACTTAAGTGTATAGAGGTAGTATATATGTGCTGCGGGGGGTATGTTTATTCTTCATATGTACATTTGTGTAATTATCTTGTAAAATTGGAACTCGTGTATCGTACACCCCGTGTACGGTTATGACGATCGCACAGCTGGCTTCAGTTTTACTTTCATAAGCGAAAATGAATTGAGACTTTTTAGTGTTACTCGCTAAGAGTAAGAATCTAAACAATATCACCAGAACGTACAAACAAATTCTCTCTTCGTAATGCATTTCCAAGTCTAGGAGAAGTCTAGGAGAAGAAGGCCTACATTTGTATGTTTAATTGGTCAGAAAAGACTGTATTCTCATATCTAATCTTATCTGATAATTTTTTTTGGATGTAATTCATTTGGTTAACATGAAAGTGTCACATACCTATTTGGTTTCAGAGTTCTGGAAAGAGTTCTGTTCTGGAAAATATTGTGGGCAAAGACTTTTTGCCTCGTGGAAATGGCATTGTGACTCGTCGGCCTTTAGTGCTTCAGCTGATATACGCAGCCAAAGATGATAGGGAAATTCGTTTGCAAGACAGTGGAGGTCAGTTATTGTTTAGCTTTATGCAACAAGATAATTACCATATACAACCTTGATTAAGCAGGGTACTTAATTCAAGGGTCTTCAAGCATGCGATGATCAGAATTGTTGCGGCCACAAATCTTTGTCAACCAATGTTCCATCACTTCTTCTTTCGCCCACGAGTTCTCTGTGCCGCACATTATAACAGCAATATTGACAGAGTAAATGAAGCAAAAAAGGATCGTACTAGTTGTAGTTTGGTGCGTGCGCGGCTCCATCACCTTTATCACCCGAAATAAGTGCCCCACTAGTCTATGTCTTTGTACCCGGCCCTTATTCAATTTCATAGTAGAATACGGTATAGTTCCATCCAATACCTTAATAATACCTTACAATCATTTGTTGCAATTAATTTGTGCTGCTATGATTATGTCTTCATTTTATGTCATAGGTTTTGGAAAAGGTAAGCAAAATGAGAAAATGCGCTGCTCTTGCTCAGTTATCTTTGGAAGTTGAAACTTAGTTTCAGCCTATTTATTGCAACAAGTGAAGACTTAAGGGAGTTTTTTGTGTGCATTGTATGTTTTTATGTTCATCAATATTTGTTTCTGGCCATGTCAACTGTTAATGCATGTGGTAATCATGATTCACAAGAAGGGCAGTTAGACTACCTGGTGTATGGGTTTTTTTGTTTGCTGTTGTTTCACCCTTCCTGAAACCAACCAACTGTATGATTATTTGGCTTACGAACAACATAGAAGATAGCAATGGTGAGATTCAATGTCCCTATTACTAGCATAGTGAGGAAGTCACTTGTGAATGATATTTTACTGGTGTGTGAGCGGGTCCATGTTGCACCCCAGCAATGTTTCATAGGGCAACATAGAAAGTTTCATTTTAAATGGCTAAATATCAAATGTAATCACAGAGAAATGAATTGTTCTCTATCGACTGATATATACAAATATTAACATAGCAAGGACACTTTTGAATGAATTCTATACATCAGGATCTACTGCTTCCTAAATATAAATTGATGCAATGATACAGTCGCTGAGACAGACACATCCTATCAAGGCAGTTGTTATTGTTGAGGTACCCAATATGACTTGCCCTGTAGATATTGCATATACTTCTCCAGAAGAATAGAAGTGATGTTGTCCCGGTGAGCTTGTCTCTCACGATCACTCACACATCATAGAAAACTAAAATGATACACGTGGCTCAGACGGAATTCCATCGTCAAACGGATATTGAATGTTTAAAGGACTCGTTCCATTTGAGAATTGATGCCTCTGCATGTGATGTTTGCATCAGCTGTGCCTCAGGTCGTTTTATGAGTTGGCTAAATGTTGTGCCTTGCATTAAGCCGTGCCCTTATTTCTGCCGCTGTATTTTGTCACAGTTTCATATCAATGTTATTCTTCATAAAACTTCTGCCTTTTAAATGGTACCATATTTTGTAATTCAAGTATTCATTTGAGACACCTTATAAAAAGGTTGTGTTATTGATTGGATCTGCTACAGAGGTTGTCAAGGCTGAGGAATGGGCCAGATTCCTCCACACCAAGAACAAAATTTTCACAGACTTTGATGAAATCAGAACAGAAATAGAAAATGAAACAGACAGACTATCTGGTTCCAATAAGGTGAAACTTTACAAAATATACACCTTTATTAGAAGTTCGCAAAGATTTGTGATAATTGTGGCCCAATTTAGATACATGATTAATCATCTTTAAGACTGGGAGATAGCATTGACTGTCTACCCTTGTACATATTGTTGCCCAAAAGTTGCATTCGAAGACAAACTTGTTTAGTGGACAAATGACTGTGTACTTCCTGGATCTGTCACTTGGACCCGTCACATGATTTAACACGGTCTAACACCTCGGCTGGTTGTGTACAGGGGATATGTCCAGACCCGATTCACCTCAAGATATTCTCCAACAAAGTGCTGTCTCTGACCATGGTGGATCTGCCTGGCATTACCAAGATGCCTGTCGGGGACCAGCCCGAGGACATCGAGACTCAGATTCGCGACATGTGTATACGCTACATCAGCAACCCTAACTGCATCATTCTAGCCGTCACAGCAGCCAACACAGACATGGCCACGTCAGAAGCCCTCAAACTGGCCAAGGAAGTCGATTCCGATGGTAGGTTGATTGCCAGGCATTAAAGAATCTCAAACTCACGCCAGACAATTTTTGGTTTCTGGTGCATTTCTTGGGTGTGTCTGTGTGTTTAGGTCGGCGGACATTGGCTGTGGTGACTAAGCTGGACTTGATGGATCATGGTACGGATGCTATGGATGTGTTGTGTGGTCGAGTCATCCCTGTTAAACTGGGTATTGTAGGCGTAATCAACCGCAGTCAGGCTGACATCAACAATAAAAAGGTGGATCATTTGTTCAAAAATTAATTTGCCGGGGTATTTTTCTTTTGCATGCATAATCCCTGCATGTTCTACTTAATTTTCCAAAAAGCATTGCTTCATCTGTTACAGGATATTGGCGAGGCATTAGCAGCCGAGTCATCTTTCCTCTCTAAAAAATACCCCTCAATAGCGAGTCGCAACGGAACTGCATACCTGGCTCGCACACTCAACAGGGTCAGTCATTTGTCTATATCACATATTAAACAGCATAACTTTGATTAAAAGTACAGCATGTCGCCTCTGGGTGTCTCGTTTTTGGAGGTGTTGATTAGATAGGGATGTCTGTGTATTGCAGTTACTGATGCACCACATCAGAGACTGCCTGCCTGAACTGAAGACACGAGTCAACGTCATGGCCGCTCAGTTCCAGCAACTCCTGAACTCGTTTGGAAAAGAAGTTGAAGATAAGGTATGGTTTTTTCACTCTAAATGCAACTATGGGATATTGTGATGCTCCTGGTATCATTCTGTGACCATAACAATACCAAGCGGCTACAACGATGACAGGACTCCGATGGTGTTTACCTTGAAGTTGTAATGTCCACTGTATGCCTGTCTGCATGTAGCCCCAGCTCCTACTACAAATCATGACCAAGTTTGCTGCTGCCTACTGTAACACTATAGAGGGCACAGCCAAGAATATAGAGACTACTGAACTGTGAGTGGATTTCTCTAATACTGCACAGGAGGTTCTTGGTAACTGATGCTTAATGTAGTGTACTGATATGCCATTGATTATAGTATGTTGAGTCTATGGTGATTGTCTGCTGAGCCAGCAGTGATGGTCAATTGAGCATGTGTTGATTGTTTGTTGAGCCTGTGTTGATTGTTTGTTGAGCCTGTGTTGATTGTTAGTGGAGCCTGTGTTGATTGAGTGTTGAACCTGCAGTGATTGTCTGTTTAGCCTGTGTTGATTGAGTGTTGAACCTGCAGTGATTGTCTGTTGAGCATGTGTTGATTGTTTGTTGAGCCAGCAGTGATTGTCTGTTGAGAATGTGTTGATTGTCTGTTGAGCCTGCAGTGATTGTCTGTTGAGAATGCGTTGATTGTCTGTTGAGCCTGCGGTGATTGTCTGTTGAGAATGTGTTGATTGTCTGTTGAGCCTGCAGTGATTGTCTGTTGAGAATGTGTTGATTGTCTGTTGAGCCTGCAGTGATTGTCTGTTAAGAATGTGTTGATTGTCTGTTGAGCCTGCAGTGATTGTCTGTTGAGCATGTGTTGATTGTCTGTTGAGCCTGCAGTGATTGTCTGTTGAGCATGTGTTGATTGTCTGTTGAGCCTGCAGTGATTGTCTGTTGAGAATGCGTTGATTGTCTGTTGAGCCTGCGGTGATTGTCTGTTGAGAATGTGTTGATTGTCTGTTGAGCCTGCAGTGATTGTCTGTTGAGAATGTGTTAATTGTCTGTTGAGCCTGCAGTGATTGTCGGTTGAGAATGTGTTGATTGTCTGTTGAGCCTGCAGTGATTGTCTGTTGAGAATGTGTTGATTGTCTGTTGAACCTGCAGTGATTGTCTGTTGAGCATGTGTTGATTGTCTGTTGAGCCTGCAGTGATTGTCTGTTGAGCCTGTAGTGATTGTCTGTTGAGCCTGTAGTGAATGTCTGTTGAGCATGTGTTGATTGTGTGTTGAACCTGTTCATTGTCTGGTGAGTATGTAGTGATTGTCTGTTGAACCTTTAATGATTGTCTCTCAAGCCTGTTGGTTCTTGGTAGGATGTGTGTATTTTCTCTCAAGCCTGCTGAGCCTGTTGATTGTCTCTTGAGCCTGTTGATTGTCTCTTGAGCCTGTTGATTGTCTCTTGGGCCTGTGTTTTACGTTGTCGTTGTGTGGTTTGTGTTAAGGTGTGGCGGAGCCAGGATGTGTTATATATTCCATGAGACATTTGGCAGTGTGTTGGAACATGTTGAGTCCCTGGGAGGATTAACACAGCTAGACATTCTCACAGCCATTAGAAATGCTACGGTAACTCATCTTTTTTTTTTTTGGTTAACAGGGCCATGGATGCAAAATTAGCTTCTTGTCAGAAGAAAAATGACAAACCCCAGTGCTAAGGGATATGGGTGTTATAGGGCTTCCAGCACCAGTGTTAAGAGTCATATAGGACTCCCAGCCCTAGTGCTAAGGGTAATATACGGCTCCCAGCCCCATTGTTAGAGGTCGTGCAAGACTCCCAGCCTCCGTGCTAGGAGTGTTATAGGGTTCCCAGCCTCAGTGCTAGGGGTAATATACGGCTCCCAGCCCCGTTGTATAGGACTCCCGATCCCAGTGTTAGGGGCTGTATAGGACTCCCGATCCCAGTGTTAGGGGTTGTATAGGACTCCCGATCCCAGTGTTAGGGGTTGTATAGAACTCCCGTTCCCCATGTTAGGGGTTGTTTTGTAGTCCCAGTGTTAGGAGTTGTATATGGCTCCCAATCCTAGTGCTAGGTGTCGTACAGGTCTCCCAGCTCCAGTGTTAGGGGTAGTATAGGACTCCCAGCCTCAGTGGTTGGGGTCGTATAGGATTCCCAGCCCCAGTGTTAGGGGTCACTTAAGTCTCCCTGCTGGAACCAGAGGACCTTGGGAGCCCTAGTAAAGAGCTAAGACTGGCTGTGGGGTAACCATTTCTGTGATTAATCTACACACCTACTTTCAGGTGGTGCTACCATAACCTCAACAGACGACCCATGGAATTGTTGATGCAATATTCCGCTGGCTACTACTCAAACACCACAGTTTGTTGTGTATTGGTTGTAATCAGTATGTCTGATGCTGCCGTTGGTGCAGGGTCCACGACCGGCCCTGTTTGTACCGGAGGTGTCCTTTGAGCTGCTCGTCAAGCGACAGATCCGCCGTCTCGAAGAACCAAGCCTCCGTTGTGTAGAGCTAGTCCATGAGGAAATGCAGCGTATCATTCAGCATTGTGGCACACAGGCAAGTCGCAACATTACGTGCTGTCACCACTATGTTTAAGCTTCATGCTATCATAATGTTCTGGAGCTAAGTCTGGGCTTAAATGATATTGTTTGCTGATTAATTGTTCCCATAATGCTATGAATTAAGTCACTACTTTCAACTCTTGCCTGGTGCATTTACAGCAAGAGATGTTGAGATTCCCCAAGTTACACGAGCGTATCGTAGACGTTGTCACGGCCCTCCTCAGACGTAGACTTCCCATCACCAACCAAATGGTAAGATGCCTGCTTATCAACCAGTCTTCAGTCCATATTGACGTGGGTCAGTGAAATGAACAGCATATTTCATTTCATTGTTGTCGATTGCAGGTGGAGAACTTGGTAGCCATTGAGCTGGCCTACATCAACACCAAGCACCCTGACTTCACCGAGGGCACCCTCATTCACCGCTCGCTCACCGAAGACTTACAAAATGACATGAAGAAACTCGCTGTGCATAAGCACACTACCGGTGCTGAAAAGGATGCCAAACCACACAGCCATGATGCGGTAATATGACCTTCTTTAGAGCAAACTTATGTGGCTTTACCAGAGAAGCAGAGTAATAAAGACTTTTTATAACAAAGTTTTAGTAATGAAGTATTTTTGATTCAGACAAATGAAATGGGGCAACCATTCCCCATTGGCACAATTTTACATTGGGACAGTCACTGTTTTATATTGATTGAGAGGTAACATTTGTGATCCCTCAACCCCAAGTACAGTCACCCAATCACCCAACAGGTGTCCTCTCATGACATTGTCTATGTTACAGAAGCCCTCGTCTGCCCAGGCTGATTCATGGAAGCTGACTAACTGGGTCAAGCAGGGTGGGGGGCGCGTCGATAACATGCTGATGGGCGACGGCTACTCTTCCATGAGTGGCAGCCAGGCCGGCAGTCTCCCTGGTAGCACCACACAATCTCCCCATCGTGGCATTAACCTGCTTGATGAAGTGGTATGTATCTCGTGCACTGATATCTCGGAAGAGTTGCTGCTGGTCCCTGCTTCTTGGATAACGTTGGCGTATATATTTTTTTATTTATCAGGCAGACAAGTCACTGGGAATGCTAAGTGTTTTTTTTATAGTTAGTTGTCATCCTCAACATTTATCATGACCAAGGGCTTGAGAAATAATGTGGAGTGAGTTTCCTATGTTGTTCTGTTGCCAGCCTCCTGTTCCAAGCACCAGAAAACTCTCCTCCAGGGAACAGAGGGACTGCGAGGTTATCCGTAAGTCTCACCCACTCATTATTCTGGTCCTCAAAAAACAATTTGCCGCCCCCCCCTCTTAATCTTTGATAGGTGATGGATGCAGCGTATGTGTTCTGTCTACAGAACGCCTCATCCATTCCTACTTCCTCATCGTGCGCAAGAGCATCCAGGATTCTGTGCCCAAAGCCATTATGCATTTCTTAGTAAACTATGTCAAAGATAACCTTCAGAGTGAACTAGTAAGTCACTTGTACAAACGCGAGGAGATCGACAAACTTCTAGACGAGTCGGAACACATTGCAGCCAGACGCAGGGAGGCTTCAGAGATGTTGAAGGTACGTATTCTGACATGTTTTATGACTGCTGCTCCTGGCTTGACTGAATCGACATTAGCGTCCGACAGAATTGATAATTACTAGTCACAGGTTTATACATTGCCGACAATGTTAAGAACTTAATATTGTGTGTGTGTTACCAGGCACTACAGGAGGCTAGTCACATTATCAGCGAGATCAGGGAGACACACTTATGGTGAATCGGAGCGGGACCCAGTCACTAAAATACCACTGCATTCTGGTCTTATAACCCGAAGGATGCTTTGTTTTTTTCGAGAATCTAACACTTGTTGTTTTCTGTCATCTTGAGAAGCTGTTACAGCTGAGCTGTCCGGTGTGTGACTATATCAAATGCTCTGCCAGGGAGAGTTTTCGTGTGGTGGTGTCGGTGACTGTTGATGGTTGATCCTAAAGTAGCGCCAGGATAAACATAGGTAATTCTCTACGTTAACGCCTGTAAACAAAAAATAGTTATTCTCGCTACAAGGGACTGAACCATTTGCAGTGAGGTTTAATATGTCTTATTCACTGTAATGTGATTTATCTTTTCATGTCATTATTAATCACAACTGTCATATTGTGTACACTGTTGGCCTGTTGGGTTTGGATAAGATGGTGGTGGTTGAGGGCTGATGCTTGTACCAGCACAACTCCCAGCAACTTGTCCTGCCCGTCTCCTGACAATGATAATCATTGTCAGTATGAGAACTTTGGTTATCTTACCTTGTGCGCTGTTGTTCATTCAGGGGATCTGTCAGAAACTGCGTTTTCTGGCGTTGTGGATTGTGTTAGTTGTAATAGATTATACATATTCTTCAAATAGGGAAATGATTTTTTTTTATCTTTATAAAATATTGGGTTCGAGATGGACTTATTTTCCATGAGGCTTGACATGTCTGTTATAATTATCTGAATCATTAAAACAAATCAACATGTCATCCGGGCCCTCAAGATAGAATCTTCACTGGTGTAGAAAATATCATGGAAAGACCTGAATCTTACTGATCTGGCAACAGTGATACTCTCACAATTCTCATGCACAGCTGTCTAGAAATTTGTATAACTGGAGTTCTCATAGCTTGATGTTTTACCTCGAGGATCCGCTGATTTATTCAAGGGGAAGGCATTAGGAGCACACTAGTCACCTGTGGAAATTTACTATGCAAACCCAGCTGTTACGGTAATTCAGTCGCTGGAAACAATGCTTGCCATGACATTCCCGTATATTCCTTGATCTGTGCTTCATAATAGCCACTAAGTGTACCAAGGATGCATCTGAGACTGTCAACCACTTGTTGCAACATATTTTGTATGTCTGGAAAAGTCACAAGCCAAGCCAGGAAATCTGCACTGAACTCTCCTATACACTGTCAGCTTGGACATATGTTATGTTTTTATACAGTGTATGTCTGAACAAATGGGTTGATACAATAATGTGACCTCTCTGTATAAGGCACTTGAGGTTTGATCGTATGGGGACCGATGTGTTTATCATTTCTAGACGCAAAATAAAAACAATGTTTTATTTATGTGTCATTTTGGCTGTTTAAAACAAGTATTATTTGCATATCCAAATATATACATATATATACATATATACATATATATATATATATATACATATATATATATATATATATATATATATATATACATATATATGTATATATATATATGTATATATATATGTATATATATATATATATATATATATTTATATATATATATAACAGATTTCAGTAATATATATAGAAATATATATTTCTATATATATAACTGAAAGCTGATGTCAAATATTGAAGTTTGGGGTAACATCAATATCAGCCTATAACTTACCAAATGAGGTTTGATTTGGATGAGTCTTATATAGTTATAGATCGATTCAGACAACTATCCATGGTGATGACAGTTATAGTTTCGATCAACCGTGTTATATAGATAATATTTGTCAGAACTGAAAGCTGATGTCAAATATTGAAGTTTGGGTAACATCAAATATCAGCCTATAACTTACCAAATGAGGTTTGATTTGGATGAGTCTTGGGAAGGTGGATCACAGTTTCAGAACCTATGGTCATATGATTGAGTAATGCTATCGCCACAGATAGTCCTGGTATAGCCCTACAAGACGTAGACGTCTTACCGTTTTTCGAAACAACGCAATGCGAATATTTTTAGATCGATTCAGACAACTACCAAGCACAAAACATACACAAGTGATGGAGTTATAGGATGCAATGATGTTTTACGGACGATTTTATCCCTTTTCGGCGGGGGATTTCATCCATGGTAATTTTTTATAGTTCGATCAATTTGGGAAGCGGTAAAAAGTCAGAAACACAGCAACAAGTTTGTTTACAGAATGACGAAGTCTAATGCTAAGCCCGGGGGGGCACTTAAGTGTAAGGATATAGTATACATGTGCCGCACGAAGGGGGTGGTTTTTTCGACATCTCGACTTTTACGACGGGTTAGATAATCGCATAATACCTTGTACGATGGAGTATACTTTTTCTCATTCTCAACGAGTTCAACGGGTACGGGATTTCGAGGTCCCGCGGCACACTCCCTATCCAAGTTAGGGTTAGTGCCCCCCACTTGGGATGCTAAGGCAATGCGGGAAATCGCGAGAATTAATAGTTTCCAAAATGGCAGACTTCGTATCGCGATATGTTCGGAAACGAACTATCGATGGCATTCATTGAAGAATAGCGTCGAGTGGTGTTAAGTTTTTTGGAGCGAAAGGTCTATTTTTTGTAAAGGCTCTTGATATATGTTATTTTCTAGGTGCGAAATATAGCCCTTCGCGAGATATAGTCCAAACGAGATATCGCCGACTGTGTTTGACTAACTCTTCGTAACGGTATAAATTCATGTTACCGTTACACCGGAGCTAGTCCTGGTAGTGTATTGACGCTGATAGTATCGTAATTTCGATAAGTAACGGAGTATCTGACCAAGTATCAGATCGTCAACAATCAGGAACAAAGTATCTTCCCTACTGGCCAAGATACAGATGCTAGGACGTGGGGGTGCTGAATATCGGTGGATTTAAGGGCACCTTCACTGGAAATCTATGATAGTAGTCCTCTTTATCTAAATACATTAAATCGGTTTATGTTGCAGCTCCGCTTCTCACATCGGGAATATCCGAAATGCCATGTCAGAACTCATATTGAGATCACTGGACGTGGACGAAGAGCTAGCAGCATTCACCTATAGGTCATATTTGTTATTGCAGATGAGACACAAGGAGCGTAAATTAACCCGATAAGCCATCTGAATCTGGGGGTGATAATTCATTTAAGCTGAACAATAGCTAAGTATCATGATAAAAAACATGACAAATTCGTCTGGTACAATCGGCATCGTGACTCCAGGGCCACCCCGCCGGAAATGTGTTCCAATCAACGTGAACGAGTCAAAGACAGAGAGGGCCGGCTCAAGATGCTCGACGTCGCGATGACTAACTTGTATTTGTCAACTGTTTTACTGGAATGCGCTACATGGTTTTTGATTTATTACTGTTTTACAATTTCATCAATGTGTCACAACTTAACGTTTTATACATATAATAGTAGACACTATAGGGACGATACGATTGTGTATATTCAGAAATTAATGAACGGGATGTTCTTCCACGGGTACTGGAGCATCGTGCTCGACGACGAATCGAGCAAATACACAACGTATAACTCTCCATATGGTCGGTACGGAATCCTCGGGCTACCATTTGGAATGAAGGTCTCGCAGGATACTTTCCAAGAAGGATGGACCAGCTCTACTACAAGAAGCAAAGCCAATAGCCTTCGCCAACAAGGCTCTTACCGACACTGAAACACGGAAGCTAGCAAAGAGAGAGAACTACTTGCAGTGTTATTTGGATGTTCAAAATTCCACACCTATTTGTATATGTAGCGTCATTCACAGTGGAGACTGGTCACACGCATACAGCATAAAAGCCTTGCCCACACACCACCGAGATTGCAGCGTTTGATGCTTCGGGTACAGCTGTTACAACCCAACTTGAAATCCGGCTAATTTTAAAATTGTCGTAACCCAACTTGAAATTTCAAGATGGGTTAACCCATTTTAAAATTGGACGGCGTGTTGGCAAGCACGGCAGTATGGAAAGCCGCAGAACGTTTATTACATTATTGGCTTGTTTTGCCGAAGTAAATCAAACTGCATGGTGATTCAGACAGCACTCATAGTTATACTCGTCAACCTTAATTTACCTCCGCCCAGTAGGAATATGTTTTCGTCCGATTTCGATCTGTTTATTTGTCTATTAGCAAGATATCTCGAAAACTTAAGAATGGATTTTCATGAAACTTTCAGGGATCTATGGTCACGTACAACGGACGAATCCAATATATTTTGGAAAAGATCTAGATGTGACCTTAAACATTATTTTAAGTAAGGGCAAGTAAATGTCTGACACAACTTAAAATATTCCATGTAAATGACAATATACACTTGCAATAGGTATCAGAATGGGTTCCCTCCCATCCAAATGGGTCCCTCGTCTTAATTCTGTGCAATGTATCCAAATCTGTGATTTTGGTACCAGACAAGAGTTATATGCAGGGTTCCCCCTCCCAGAAATTTTTCCTTGGGCAAATTTGTGATTTTTTACCTAAAGCAGCGATGCCGACACTCGCGCCAAATTAGAAATTACGGCTAGTTCGAAACTATTCTCGGGGATAGCTATCTCCCTGTAACGTCATAACGCTCGTCATATTGTGATTGGTAAGGATATTTTTGTTTTGCTTTTTAAGAGCTTTATTCAAGGTATCGGCCACTTATGAGATACGATTAGTATTTCAGAAGAATAATTAATTGAATTGAACGCATATACACATACAGTTCCCACGCTAAATAAGTATTATTTTTAGGACTACCGCGGTACTCCATACACGCTTCACCTTGGGGATATCGCGACTTTCCGTGTGTTACTATAATTGAAAAGCAGGATTGTAAGAATAGACTTATAAGGTGGCAAGGAAGTGAAAATAAGTGAAATAATGGTTATAAATATCGGTCAGGGAAATTAGACTGTGTACAGTCGGGATTTCTTCAACTGACGCATTCAAGGCATTCGGCTGTCCAATTTTAAAATGGGTCATCCCATCTTGAAATTTCAAGATAGGTCAGGACAATTGTATATATTGGTAGCGTAGCCTGTTATGCTCAGATGCATGCTTGCTCCCACTTAGGTGTTCACTGGGTGTTGGGATGTTTTGCCCATCATCATCACGACCCGGGTCAACTGTTGGTGTGATGTGTCTCACCCGACCGTGATTTCAGTTCCTCCTAAGGGTAGCTCCTTTCTCCGTCTCACAGAGGTATGATCGTGTTTCGTTGCATCTTTGCCTCACCACTCCTGGCTCTAACTGCCCTGTCTGACGGCTCCATACAGTGACGGGCTGTCCCGGACGCAGTGTGGGGAGCTCTCTGGCACTCGGATCATGATACCTCTTCGGTGTGTGTTCGTCTTCGTTTAGCTGGCTTCTCATGTTGTCTCTGTTGTGTAGGCGGTTCCTTGTGTTAGTTGGCATATCTGTGCGTATTTACCTCTCATACAATATTTCAGGACGGCGATGTGCTGTCAATGGTCGTTGTGCGTAGACATGCGCCATATGGGGATCTGTTCTGTTCTCATATGCTTTCCTTAGGGTGATTTTGACCGTTTGTATTGTTCTCTCTGTGAAGACATTACTTCCGGCGTATCCTGGGCTTGACGTCACATGGTCGAAGCATCATTCTTTTGCAAATTTCCCAAACTCCTGGCTGTGACATTGCGGGCCGCTGTCGCTGACAACTTTGTTCGCGACTCCATGTTCGCTGAAGATTTGCTTTGTGTGTTTAATTACAGCTGCACCAGAGCGCGTATACAAATTCCAAGCAGGGACAAGTCATTAATCGTAATGTAGATATATTACAGTACAGGGCTACCTTGAAACAAATCAGCCCATTAAGTGACAATTGGCAACACCAGAAAAGGAGAATTTATCAGATGAAATTATGCAGGAGGTAGCTGCTATACCCACCCATTGAAGCATACTAAGTCTTGTAGGCACAGCATAACGGAAGGCTGGATTTTAAACTTTCCGTCATTTGAATCCCCCGAACATAATTCATCTGGCTGTTATATTTAACTTCAACAACATGATGGACGTCACATCAGTTACAAGTGTAGATTGTAGTTTGAATGTAAATAAAATACAAATAGCTATGTACCTTGGATAAGTAGACAAAAACGGTTAGCATCCAATCAGAAAATGTAGAAAAGACACAGGTCTCGCGTAATCTAGTGATACTATGACTGGATAATTTGTCATGAGAGGCAACAAGGTCCTCGACCTTATTGCCTCTCATGGTTAGAGGACCGTATTTTACCAAACAATGCTGTAAACAAAAACAAGTATGTTGATGAGCATAAGGCCCAGCTAGACACGGCATGTGTCTCAGAGCAGGCGGTCGGTACGATACCTATTGCCATCTCTTGTGGACATCTCAATCTATCAGTTACCGCTTAGTTATAAAACATTGTATGAGAGTTCTGCTACAGAGCAAAATATATACCTTTCCCATCTCTGTGAAGTGGAGAATTAAGGCTAAATCAATAGAAACTTATAAGCTATATAAATTGATAAAACAAATTTCCTTTATCAAGCATGGGAGATACAAGGCTCTGGAGAAGCCTAAAATTTGTTGTGCCTGATTTCTACACCTGTGAATAATGTTGATAATTGTTTACTCAGTTACTTCAAAAATGTTCTGGAGTGCTTGGGATGAGGCGGTATTTGGATGATGGTATTAAAGGTGCTTGTAGTAGGTTGTTCGAGTGGGGCTTTTTTTAAAAAAAAATTCCTTGAACTGTCCTACACATAATTCTGTATATTTCATGACACACAGAACTATAAGGCAGCAGTAGACCGGAACGGGGCTATCTGACAATAGTAGACAGAAATGGGGATATCTGACAGCAGTAGGCCGAAACCGGACTATCTGACAGCAGTAGAACGAAATGGGGCTATCTGACAGCAGTAGGCCGGAACAGGACTATCTGACAATAGTAGACCGAAACGGGGATATCTGACAGCAGTAGGCCGGAACAGGACTATCTGACAATAGTAGACCGAAACGGGGCTATCTGACAGCATTAGGCCGAAACAGGGCTATCTGACATCAGTAGGTTGGAACAGAACTATCAGACACCAGTAGGTTGGAACAGAACTATCAGACACCAGTAGGTTGGAACAGAACTATCAGACACCAGTAGGTCGGAACAAGACCCTCTGACATCAGTAGGTTGGAACAGAACTATCAGACACCAGTAGGTTGGAACAAGACCCTCTGACATCAGTAGGTTGGAACAGAACTATCAGACACCATTAGGCCGAAACAGGGCTATCTCACATCAGTAGGTCGGAACAGGACTATCTGACAGCAGTAGGTCGGCGCAGAAAGCGCAGCACTATATATGCCAGAAAGCGGAACACGACAAGGAAAGCGCACATAAGCGTGAGGTCGAACCACAATGGTTCTGTTAAGGCCGTTGTGTCGAGATGGGCGGCGCCTGTGAACGTCGAGTTACCAGAAATACACTCCGAGAAAGCAGACTTGTTGTGGGGGGTGCATCTGAGGATCAAACGAGACATCTAATGGAAATAGACTATATAAATATTGGCTGATAGCCGAAATTCTGTCTCCGAAATTCTTTAAGCGAAGAATATTAACTGTAACTATTGAAAAAGATCGATTCAGGTCAGAACGAGTAGTAACTTACTGGAATGGTTCTCCATGTAGGAATTCAACCTTCACCAAGGCAGCAAACGAATAATAAAGAAGGGAGCAGTATTTGATCCACTGGAAATAACTGGGCAGATTTTGGTTGTAGTAGCCCCCTGTGAATAAATAAATATTACATCGCAAATTAATTTGCATTGTAACGGTAATCATGTGGACCGTAACGACGAATAAGAAAGCCATTAAATGATGGAGATGAAATGAAATACAAACCAGCCATGATTTTTGAAAGCATGATCACCGATGACGTCATCACAGATGTCTTGAAGTCAGTCACAGACACGCCGATCAGCAGGCCTATACTCTGGATCAATTAACTATGTAAGTCACGATCATACGAATATCGCATTGACGAACCACGTGCAAAATTATGCCAATTAATGGCAACCTTATTCTCAAACTGTCTTTAAAGGTGCATTTTATCAAAAATAATGAACATTTTGTTGTAAAAAAACCCATCAATTCATCGACCGATTTCCGACTTATTTTGAAATAATATTCATGAAATCGAGCCCAGTCTGTGGTCCCCTCTATATCTGCGGACTTAATTAAGTCTGATTATTTGGTTTCTTGACCTAGTGGATGGACTTATTCGCTTATGTTTGTAAACTAAGTCCAGTGGATGTTTTCAAAGCACCGATTTCGATGAATTATGGAAGATTCGGTGTTGGTAGTACTAACAAAGGATTACAATCCATTCATATTAGCAACAAGACAAAAACGCGAGCAAAATAGAAATTGAACCTGGAACCGACAAAATGCATATACATGTAATTTTTACCTGTGCTGAAAATACTGTCAAGTATAGAACGAAGAGTGTGCTGAAGAATGAGGCTGGGTCACGTGACAGGTTGGCCATCCAGTAGACGATGATGCAGTAGATCGTTGGAAGTAAGAACATAAGGGGACTTTCTGTTGTCATCTTCGCGAAGAAATAAGCAGAGAGTCTGTAGGCGCCGGAGGAGCGCTCCTTGGACACCACACCACGCTCGTCTGGAACTGTTACAAAAACGAAGTGCTCAGCAGATTACAGGCGCAAGCTCCTATTTGTGATATGAGTTTACTGACTTATGAAAGGGAACTCACACGACGTGACGATGTCAAACACGGAGCTTATGCTGAAGTAAACGCTCATGAAATATAGCTGCAACACATGGTATGGTACACAGGTGGTCACATGGCTAGATGTGATTAGATGGTACAAAAATGGGTACATAGCTTGATGTTTAAATTAAATAGAGGTTAATTGATGGTACAAAGGAGGTCACATAGCTTGATGTTAAAACTATATTGGTCGTAAAATATGCGATGTTGGTAACATGGTTGGGTGTAATATTGATAGGTAGTACATTGGCTTCATGCATGAATTATGAAAACCACTTCAAATCTACCTAATATTTGTCACTACAAAACCACATGACAACTGTTACATTGATCCACAGCTCCCATCGCCTCATAATAAACTCACCACACCCATCCTGTCATTTAGTGTTTGCTCATTTCGCGGCAGGTCGAACCAAACAACTCCAGCAGCAACTGCTAAAATAATTGTTTGGAAGAAATTCAGTTTAGATAGAATCCGCGAACGAGCTTGCAGAAAGTTCCGTTGGGTCAACGTGGAATATTGAGTCCAAAAAGAAGTCTGCCATTTGGCTCCCTCAAGGATGTACGTATCAATGTCAAGGTCGGGATCGGTTTTCCTTTGATCAAAATCGATGAAGACCTCATCAGAGTTTCGTTTGCAGTCATCACCTGTAGGTCGTACATGAAGGATGGAAATATCGTTACGACACGGATGGGACGTGGTATGCTAGTGTCAGGATAGTAGAGTGGTCGTATGAACGTGATGTGATAAGTAGAAAGAATTGGGATAGAAAGCAAAATATCGCATGCCTAAATCAGCATTTGGCCAATTATAAAGACTCCGTTATGACGTTGATTATATGGCGGTGTCTGATATAAAAAGGTGTCCACTTAGCAACATATTTGACCGCATCGTTTTATGTAAGACAATCTATTGTTATAAACAAACAAACAAGCTATTACAATCAAAAGACATGCCTGCCTTGACGTAGGACAAGCCGACGATGTCATTGCCAGGAAGGTTCAGATTTTCTTCCATGGCGCTCATCGGTTTGTGGTCGCGTTCCTCATCTTGTGCAGCAGTAGTAATGGCTTTAATTGCACCGTCTGCTGAACGCAACTCCGCCGGCCAACTCGGATGCTTTCTATCAAAATAGATTTGTTGATGGCTTAATATTAACTATATCTTAAAGATTGCATCTTAATATTAAGGGCATTGAGGAATGATAATTACAATTCTAGCCCTTATGTGTCATGAGTTCAGTCACTTTGATTCTAGAGATATCATGATAGCTTACATGATCGACCGACTTATGTAGTGTTTTATTATCTGATATCTTTGACTTATCTCCCAGGAAATATAGTTATATGGCATACAAACCTAAGCCCATATGCAGCTCCAATTATCTTCTTTTCTATCTCGGCACCTTCCTTTACTTTCTCCACTGAAGAAACAAACGCAGAAAACTGATGAAAAATAGGCATATTTCTAGCTTGTGTCATGTGTCACCTGTACGTTTAACAATTAACTCACAAATAAAGTCAGCCGGATTATAGTGAAGTGCGCAATGTAAGCCTATGTTGCTGAAAAAATCCATGATGTTTTCACCTCTCCCGAAATAAGCCACCTGCAAGAAAATTATGATCACAGCATCAGAGAGTATTGATACATTTTAAGTGGAAAATGAACGAGTGTCACTTGTCGTTTTGATCAGATATATAATGTAATGATACCTCGCCGTTAGCGATGAGCAGAATGTTATCAAACATGTAGAATATTTGGCTGGACGGCTGGTGTATGGTGGTGACAACAGTCTTCCTGGAATTCTGGGTGTATTGTTTTAACGTTGACATCAAACTGAAAGCTATGGCGGAATCCAGGCCTGACGTAGGCTCCTGTCAGTCAGACATTACGATCATATTCCAAACAAATCAAGGTTGACTGAATGGTGGGTGCAAGATCAACGGATGACTCAATGAAATTCCGCTACCATAACGTATGATATGGCATATTTTGGATTATAAATGAGCAGAACACTTACATCTAGAAGAAGAATTTTTGGGTTTGTGAGGAGTTCACATGCAATACTGGCTCTCTTCTTTTCCCCTCCAGACAAACCTGGCACAAAGAGTCCGCCCATGGCTGCAAAAAAAGGCAAATAACATACAGTTCTATTTCTCACAAGTTTTGCAATATAACAGTAGAACAGCTTCCTTGCAAAATAGCATGTATATCATAGTTACGTTCGCTATCACGTTTGGCCGTTTGGTGTTTTATTTCAGTCGACATCCTTTGAAAATGTACCTGTGTTCTCGCATTTCTTGAGGTCGAGACTGGAGATGATTTCATCTACACGCTGCATCTTCAAATCCTTAGACATGGTGTCCGGCAGCCGTAAATATGCTGTGAACTGAAGGCAAAGTACAGACACACATCAACAATGATATCCAGTTTTACCAGAATTAACACAGACTCTGCAATGACATCTAGTGAATCAGATTTTCATACATTTGGTGTTCAACCAAACGACAAATACCGAATAACCAACCAAACAATTCCGGATTACTGCCCTATTAATTCCCAATAAGCACCCCAAAAAAATCAGCGAAACCATTAAATAATGCGATTTCAGCTAAACTGGTTAGCATTGTGGTTCAATATGTCAATTTGGCACACATTTAGATTTCCCCTGAGCAAAAACTGACCTTCAGTGTTTCTCGCAAAGTGAGGAAGGGGAAAAAGATGTCAGATTGTACGACGTAACATATTTTACGGCGCATGCGCCTGGATATTGGTATTCCATTGATGGTGACCGCTCCGCTGTCGACCATTTGTCGTCCTGAAAGGCTGTTGAGTAAAGTGGATTTACCAGCCCCTATTGAATAAACAGGACAAAAAATGCACATTTGTTACATTTTATGCGCAATAAATTTAAAAGACACAACTGTTAAAAGGACAAGAATATTCATTTTCGGCGCAGTACAGCCATTCTGGAAACGATTGCACCGTCACCGTAAAGGTTGACATTGAAAGTAATCTACGGACTTCGAAATCATATGGGACAATATTGTACCTTATCCAATGAACCGCATGGGAATTTGCGTAAGAGAATATAATCCACTTTTACAATATAAATATGAATAGATAAAAATGTTGGACCCCCAGCGTTCGCTTGAAACTTTTCCACATCAGTTAAATTGAAAACCTCCACATGATCACGCAGACTGAACGTCCAGAGTGGTGGAGGCGTGGGCATAAGGGAACCTATTTCTAATTCGGATGTGGAAGGATTCTACAAAATACTAATCCATAATTTGACGAGAATACTAGATCTACCATGGTAAATAATTATTTGGTAGAAACTCAGAATAGCCAACAATTTAGACACAAGCGCAGACAATTAGTAGAAAACGTTCAGCAAAGATCTACGACCGCCGAAGATATATGAGATGCTATACAAAGCAAAGCTGAACCAGCAGTGTCAACAAACGCGGCCGGCTGAAATCATGTCCTACTGGTTAACCCTAAAGCGACCTTAAACTGATAGCCAACAGATCAACAGCAAGTCTTGTTGTAATGTCAGAGGGCAATTGGTGCATTTTGTCCATATATGGTTGTATTTTTGGATTGTTGACCAGAAGAATACATTGAATAGGATAGGTCCACTCCTTATTCAACAAGTGGGGTATAGTAATTTGTCTATTTATATTTCATTGGCCTACCATACCATTTCGTCTAAATATAGTTCAATGTGTAGTTCTCGCTCAGTGGAAGTCCTCCCCTTTTATTCGTAGCATAACAGTGATGATGATCGATGTGGACATGCTATATCTGTTATTGGTTTGTTTGTACCTACCACTGGGCCCCATGACGGCCAGCATCTGTCCGCCTCGAGCCAGCCCACTGACATTCTTCAGGATGCTCTTGTTGTTGATAGATACGCTGACGTCACGGAAGACGAGATCCGTGCCCACCACATGGTTCATATCAGGTTCTCTATCATCACGGTCATGACTGAAAATTAAACGGAACCAATGCATTAGTCAGATGACATTTAAGAAGATACAATCACATGCATAACCTTAGCTTTTTAAGGAAACGACAGATATAGAAATAGATTCAAGGTTCGATATTTATAACTACAGTAGATATGACACGCTTCCGCAAACCAGTATATATGATTAATATATATGCATTCAGTCGTGCTCGTGAGAGCATCATGATACAAGCTGTGACTTGGCGACAGATGGCGCTGCGGCTTTACTCAATCGGATCTCAACTCTCGAAAATTAATCCCTTGTCCTTGTTAGTGAATTAAACCACGAAACGAACTTCTCCTAAAATTTTGATTTTATACATGCCAGCTTGATACATGTATTAGCCCTACAAGACGTCCGAGTAGACGTCTTACTATGTTTGAATTCTAGGCAATGTTATAAAATTTGAGATCGATTCAGACAACTACCAAACACCAAACATACCAAAGTGGTGGAGTTTTAGAATGCAATGATGTTCATAGACAATTTGATCCCTTTGTGGCGGGAGATTTCCTCCATGGTAATTAGTTAAAGTTCGATAAATTTGGAAGCGGTAGAAAGTTTCGAAACACAGCACCATGTTTGTTTTCAAGTTCAAGACCACGTACAATGCGCATGCTCAGAATGACGTGATCCATCGCTATTGCTTCCTGCGGCTGAATTCGATAAGATACAGCAGATTGTATTCAAAGTGCCTCAACGTGCTTCGCAAGCATAGGAGGGAGGCAATGCGGATGAGGTGGCGGGAAATCACGGGACCCAATATTTTCCAAAATGGCAGTCAACGCATCACGATTTTTCGGAAATGATATATGGATGGCATTTGTTCAAGGATCGCATCGATAATGCGATACGATATATTTTTCACTGGCTATTGATATATGTTGTTTTCTAAATGCCAAACCCAGCGATGTAATTAAACGCATGTTTTAATGTGCGCCCAAAATATCGAAGCAGAACGGTATATATTTATATTACGGTTCGACGGGTATATATCTATATTACCGTTCGACCGGAGCTATACATATATCTGTATTATTTGATGATCGAAAAAATAGTTGCAGGGTTGAGTGAACACGTTTATTGATTAGAAGAACACAGGATCAACCAGAACGAGGCCAGCTTCATGGCAAGCCGCACGTACACAAAACCTATGGGATGCCAAGTAACACTAAAATATCCCCGCACAAGTTAGGTCATTTAAATCCAACAGAGACAGTTTGCAGTAGTATCATATTGAGTCGAGAAATAAGCTTCGGCACAGACCAATATTTACGGTCGACACAATTCGAAGCGTTTGCAGGTCAACTCGACATGCCGGCATCTCATTGGACAATTATATAGTACCTGTTACGGGATTTCTGTATAACACTACTACATTCAAACATGTAAGCAGGATCATAATGGTCTAGCCAATGCGCATGCGTTGTCTCGACGCCTCAAGCATTTTCACAGTGGCGATAAACTTCAATATATATTATTTATTTCATCATAAAAATATGACATACAGTCATAAAAATATGACAATATAGTAAATTCAATCAGTCATACAATACAATGTCTATACAATCATTTTACATCGTGATAGCCATAATATATAATATTAATTGATAAGAGAACATAAGATAGAATCGTGTTTTCATAATCAGGTTACTCAGTACAAAGAAGACTAATTATGTTCGCCAGATTGGAACGATCCACCCCGACCGCAACGTGATGCATTCTTACGAATTCCCGAATGGCAGTAGCTGTGACCATGTCAATAGCATCATTCGCATCTGGAATCTTCAGGGACCCATATCCTATTGTATGGTGTGACCATGAAAAGTGGTCAGCAATGTGACTAATCGTATTAGATACGGCTGAACCGCTGCCAGCTAGGGCTAGACAGCCACTTAATCTATATAAAACGTCTGTAGATGAGAGGGCAGCACGCACAAAAGAAAGAGATCTTGCTAATAGCTGGGATTCAATGCCTCTGTCATCACAGATCCCGGGAAGTAAGTTGCAGTGGGTGATGTTAGGGATCCCCCAGACCAGTCGCACACACTTGCGCCAAGATGTGAAAAATTCATCAACAAAGCGACTATCAAAGTCCCAAAGTTGAGATCCATGGGCAATGACACAATGCGATTTAAAAAGTTTGTATCGAACCTCCGGAGGGCAGAAATGAAATTATGACAAAAATACATTGGTCCGACTTTGTATATCAGTGGTAGACCGATGTATTGTTGCAGACTTAGATAAAGGGACATTGGTACCACAAAAGTCAATAGAACCCCCAGCCCGCGTCCGACCTCGAGCAGAGTACAAGAGGTACTGAGACTTAGCTTCATTGAACTTGAGACTCAGACTCACCGCGCACTCAGCTGCGAGATCCAGCATACGGAAAAGGGCAGACTTACATGGTGCCAAAAGAATTATATCATCAGCATATGACAGTGCACCTGCAAACAAATGGCCAAAATGGCAGCCCACTCCAGAATTTTGAAGAGCGAATAGCAATTTTTCCGCGTAAATGGAAAATAGAACAGGAGATAGAATGCCCCCCTGTCTCACACCATTACTTAAAGCAAATAGCTCAGACAAGGTGGCATTCCATCTAACATGGGCAGTCTGACAAACATGTTAATGTAAGAGTAAACGACTAACGAGTGGGCAAAGGCCCCTACTTAGCAGTTCAGAAAAAAGCGCGGTATAGCTAACACAATCAAATGCTTTGCTAGCATCTAAGAGCATGACATGCACGTCATTGTCTGCATTTAAATAATGCTGGATGACTTCACTTGCAACAAACATGCAAGCCGAGGTCGACAGCCCTTTCTTGTACCCAAATTGCATGTCAGAGGTCGAGAGCTTATGTATTTCGAGTATAGTCAGCTCAAAGAGTTTACTAAAAGGGCTATTGAGCGCTATCCCTCGGTAGTTTGAAGAGTCATTTAATGACTTCTTCAAATTCTTCGGGATAGGCACGATAGTAGCATTTAGCAAAGATCTATAGGCAGTGCCATGACGTAACATGGTGGAAAAAGCAAGGCAATATGAACAAAAAATTCATCACATATGTTTAGTAAGTGATCAATGGTTAGCGTTCCATCACGTTTACCAGGTTTTAGTAATTTCAGGGCTCCCCGGACGTCCGATACAGAAATAGTATGAGAACAATAGCAGTTCGAGGAACAACACTCTGTCTCAATTTTGTCACAGACCTCAGACTCAAGACGGTCCATTTAGTCCATATCGAAGGATACACTATTATAAAGATTCTCCCATTTCCCGCCAAATGCGTCTGCTATGGGGCCGTCTCCCGTTTTACCGTCAACCGTGGAAGGGCTTGGTTTCCGTATACTATTAAGTTTCTTAGCCTCAACCCAGAAATCCCTCGAACTGTTATTGTTCAAAGAATCTGCCATTTTGACAGCGGTCAATGTGTGTCTATCCCGTTTTACTTTTCTATGGGCGCGTTTGTACTGACCCCTGGTGTGGCGACGAATCTGGGACACCCAGCCTGTCCTTGGACGCCCACACTGGACCCAAATTGAATGCCAAAACAAGGATGCATCACGGTACGGACGGACGTGATCGCTCCAACCTGGTATTCTAGTTCCAGCTGGCTTAGTTTTCGGTACGGAACGTAGTCCCTCATCAACTAATAATGATTCGAGCTGATTACAATAATTTCTAATGTCATCAGAATGTAATGTACAGTGACAATCTGAACAAAGAATAGCATCGATAGGGACAGTAATAGATAGTAAGCGATTTCGAATCCAACTACGATATGTATCAATAGAACTATCGGTAGCCTCCCGCCAGCACAATCGAGTGATTGGGCGTGAAGGGGCGACTAGCTGAACTTTGGAAATCGGAATCAAAAGCGAAATGAACAAAGGCTCATGGTCAGAAGTGTTGTCGCCATCATGTCGAACAAAGTAATTGGATACAGTGCCTAACAAGTTTTGACTGACGACAAAATGATCAATGATGGATCTTTCACCATTGATTTGGCTATCAAATGTGTAGTCAACATTTGAATCGGGTTCATGGAAATCATTATCATACATAAATCGCGTTAGTGATCGAGTATGAAGAGAACCTAATCAGGACAAATCAGTATTCATATGTCGTAAGTAAGACGGTGATTAGCGGGTTGGGCGTTCTTAAGCGGGATGATCACACCTCGGAGCTTAAATACACATCGATGCTAGGTTACAAAACGTACAAAAGTCTATTTAACTCTAACTGTGGTGTGAACTCAAGCATCATGATTAGACCCTCAACCTGAGGAGTCAATCGTCTTGTTTCCGTCATCATACAGTATTACACAGGCTCTTGGGTTAGACCATTATGACCGAATTTTACATACAGTAATTATACAGATTACACGTCAAGTTATGACTAAAGACGTTACTTGATGGTGGTGTCCTGTTGTACCATGTGGCAATAAGGAAACCCCAAGCTGCAAGATTACTAGGACAGAATCCGCGTGTTTAGCTCTAACTAAAGTGACACGTACCTGCAGCTATTTAGAAAACCCGGGTTGTCTTCGCCAATGGAAGCTTCCTCTTGTCCACTGCAGGCAAGATGGCTGACTCCGACTGAATCGGTCATAGATGATGCTTCTCTGGGGTCCCCCATTCTTCAATAATCAAAACATCCCACAATATGATGTCAATCAAAATAACGCTTTTTTGCCACAATACCAATATTCACACTTTGTTACACTGAGTGAAACGGCGACTAATTTCGCATCCTTAACAGTAGTCCGACTCCCAGTGGTTAAATATAGAAATATGTTGCATGTGATATTTTAAGGCAGGTTTCTGATTACTCCAGTGAGTCAGCAACAATCGTCAGGCGGTTTCGTAAGTGGCTGTGTCGTGACACGACCTTGCCCTCCAGGGGGCAAATGTTCTTTTTTGCACACTCTGCCTTTTTATCTGCATAAGACGATTGTCCATTAAAGACCAATGAAAAGGTATTTGGTCAAGTTAAAGGCCAGGGATATAAATCAAGCACTTGGGAAGGCGTTGAGGTAGCGGTTGTTATGACGGTATTGTCAAAATTGCCATATCATGGCCTTTATTCCACACGTAAGTTATTCTGACCTTCGACACCTTTTGATCATTATAAATTCTTTACAAACTCTATACCTTTTATCTATCTGATGGTAACAACAACATTTTTAATCCTTTTGATCTAGAGCGATCCCCCACAATTAATTCGAATAGGAGCCTTCACATAGTCGGGTTCCCGTCGCGGCCGCTAGGAGGGCCACCGTCGCGCACAGCGGTTTTTACCAGAATTGGGTGCATGTTTCTCTGCCTGTCAAGCTGTCAGCGCTTTGTTCGCGCATTACCAGTTGCTGTTTAAAGTTCCTGCGTTGTTGCGCGCATTCTTGTTGCGTGTTTCTATAGCTGTAAAGAACATCAAAGTTACGCCGAAGGTGTCAAGCGTATTCTAAACTTCTCTTTAGTTCATCTGAACGCTTTCACATCGAGATGAGCACATTTGAAGCAGTTCTCAAACACAGAGATTATCATAAAATGGTGATCCAAAATGTTGCCATCTATATCTAACTTGGAGAGTAAGCAAGAACTTCTGAATACACCGATATCATTCAAACATAGCTGCATGATATGTATACATACCATGAATCACTGTCCCCTTCTTAGTGGAAAGTATAGCTTAACTTTGTGTTTCCTCAAATATAGGGGAATTCCTTGCTCGAGTTATAAGAAAACTGAGCTCGTAAATTAGCCATGGATGTTTGCACGGCTAATTCTTAATTTATGTCAATAGAATATATAACTTAAGAAAGTTGAATACAGCATGTCACACATCTCATTATATGTATACATACCTATTGAAGACTTCTGGTACAATTGCACTTTGTGTGTTTTGTTTATATGGTGTTGTCGTTTCAGTAAAAAGCCATGATGACGGAAGCGGCTGACTTCAATACCAATGCAAAGTCTAATTTACCGCCTGATGAAGTGACATGTCGCACGGCTTATCGCCTTGATTATTTTGATGTCTGGCAATTGCAATTACACAGTCTATATAGCTGTCATGTCAGTAATACAACTGACGGAAGCTTTACTGTAATCTACGGGTGTTTTATCGTTTTCTGGCGAACATCGGCCTTGCAGTTCCAGGCGGCGCAAGTAAACCATGGTTGCGCAGTCTTTTCAGTCTATAGAACGATATTCCTAACCAATTTCTCCAAAATAACACCGGTATCAAACATAAAACGACGAGTATTCACCACAGCTTAAATCTCTACGTTCCGCGTCGTGTATCGCCTTTGTGTTTTAGAAAAGCATGCCCCAATTTCCGGTGAAAAATCAATATCGCCGCCTGGCGGCCGCGACGGGAACCCTATGGACACTAATACCGAGTGTCTACTATCTAATTACAATGGGCATGGTTGGAATTGTCTCGGCATGCTAATCTCCTAGTCTGTGTCCCAAACTCCAGGGGTTCCGCTACGCTTCTCGCCTTAGAGTTTACGACAAGACAAGGTCTAAAACTGGTGCGTCCGAATATTCATTAGACACGTTCGTTAATCTTCGTGACCAATCAACGCAAAGGTTGTGACCCGGATTGACCTTAGTTGCGCGCGTCTGGCTCGTGAAACTGGCTTGTGATACGCACCCTCGGTTTTATGTGACGTCATGTACATTGTTGTGGTCTGCGTCCAATGAAAACACACTGAATGTCTTCTGGAATTATGGGGCAGTCGCGCGCGCCGCCCTGGTGAGCTTAGTGAAACTAACTTCTGTTGACTTCCGGTTTGACGCGCTCGTTCTCACAACCCTGCTGTCTGCTTTCTGAAAGATCTGCTCGTTGTGTAATTCGATTAAAGATGAAAAGTTCAACGTAGAACCTGAGTAGAAATTGTGCGTTACGTCGTGTGGGCCAAGGTATAAACACTTCGTCAATATGGAAGCGAATAAAAATTCATATTTGCATGTAACGCGCAAGGCGAATAAAGTGCATAATAGAATATCATGTCTCTGGGATTCAAGTCAGCTGGTAACCACTGCTATGCAATTGGTTGCGTCCACAAGAGATCATCAGCGGATTGCAAGTTCTATTCCATTCCCAGCAACCCAAACTGGCGAAAGACTTGGACGATAGCTGTCAACAGGCTTGCTGTTGATGAGCGTGGCAGAGAAATTTGTGGTCACCTAAAAAACATCACAGTCTGTGCTCTTGCCACTTCTCATAAGCTCCCAGCTCCAAAGGAATAGTCGGATGGAATCGTGTCAAGCCAGACTTGTTTTCCACTCGGAAACCACCTACTCAGAGAAAGACATCAAAATCCAGGAACAGGACTATCACTGTTTTGCATCACATTGGCATTGTTACAAGGATTGTTATGTAACAGTTGGTTCTGACCATGACTAAATGCAAACACTGAGGGCTGGTCGATTGGTTTCTACATTGGACATCCTCATTGACACACACCCTAAACTTGAAGATATGATGAAAGAGTCCAGAAATGCTAAGAAAGTGGAGGAACTTCACAGGGTGATGGAAGATAAGGGCCAGATATTGAGTTTGAACCTTATCAAGGAAAACTCTTTCCATTTTCCCTATTGCACAGTATTCCATCATATGAAACCTTTAGTTTTTCACTAACTGGATGATTAGGCAGAGGACATGCAGTATGTGTCACAGACTGACAGTGGTCATCACTCATCAACATTCAAATCGAAACCTGGTTGACAAATAACATTGACCCAATCCAAGCATTGCATCAAGAGCAGTAGCTAACAACGTATAGCAAAATATTTCCCCACCCCAGCAGGCACATTCACAAAACAGTCACGACCCATCAAGCAGCCGAGCGAATAAGTCTTTCAATACCAGCCATGTGACTGTTGCGCGTAATCGAGGGCTTCTGGTGGAGTCATTTCATGTTAAGCAAGAGAATATACTTCAGTTCTGGAGAAAAGAGGTGTAAAACGGAGCGTACCAAAACAAATATGGCGCCGAATCTTCGGAAAATGTGACACTGACCAATGAGAGACAATGACTCCAAAGTACCCGAGAGTGACCGAGAGACACGGCTTCTGATTGGAGCTTCCCAAATCTGGGATGCTACATCAGTTCAAGACCTCATCCTAGCCTTGACCGTTGTCGAGACTATTTAATATAATTAACATGTAAACAGGGTCCGCAGCCAAGGGGCTAATGGCTAGGGGACCTTGACTTCTATAATCTCCGGATGCCGCCCGTGGTCCACCTGGCGTCCCCCCGCCCCGAACCAATCACTCACCTACACTCCAACCAGGTGACCAGTCGTGACCAATGACGATAGTCCATGCGTCTGGTTGAGTGAGTTCAGGGTGAGGATAAAAGATGGGAGATTGGGGGCATGGTGGGAAGCCAGTCCCGTTGGCGTGGTGGTTTACCGCTTCGCCTTTCGATCCACAGGCTGTGGGCTCGATCCTCAGGGGTGACAACATGACTGACTACTCGTGAATCGGAAGATCACGTAAGATCCTCTGAGGACCACGTGCTCCCTGTTAGTGACCAACATCAGAGTTACACTCACTTTTAGTCTTACATAGCCTAAGTTGCTAAAAACGAATATTATTCGAACAAACAAACAAACAGCGTGGGGGGAGAAGCTTGTCAGGAGAGACGAAGGCTGCACGAGAGGCAAACAACCCGCTTCTAAGAAACTACATAAAGAGATCTTGGCGAACTTTATCAGGAAGTTTTTAAAATTTCAAAATCGGTCAAAAATTGACCAAGTTACTATATATTTTTTGATAATCTAATATTTCCTTGATGACCTTCATCTTTATTTACAATCAAAGTCAAAATAAAACCTCTGGATTCTGAGCATCTTTGACATATTCAATTTTAAAAAATAATTACAAAAATATAATGAAAATTGGGTTGTGTATCGCGAGACCAAAAATAGTTCACAAACATTGATTCAGAAGCTAACCAACGTTAAAAGAAATAGGCCTATGGGATATTGGGGAACTTGGCGAACTATATCAGAAAAATTGAAAAATCTCTGAATCGGCCAATAATTGACCAAGTTTCTATGGATTTTAAATTTTCGGCACAATTCAACCAATTTTCATGACCATCGCATGTATACTAAAGATTTTAAAAGCAATCAAATTTATTAAAGAAATAATGCTATCCTGGGCCATGATATATTGACAATGAAACGGCTGACTCAAGGAAAAGCTTTGTGTATTAAATAGTACCGCAGCGTACAATAATCATTATGATTGCAAAGTGATTCATGGGAAATGAAAAATCATAAGGCACAAATCATCAATAGATCATCATCAAAATATTCGTCCTTGAAAACGACGAATATTTTGATAGCGTATGTCAATTATCAAAGTTTGGTTATTGTATCAGCTTTTAGAAAATGTTATTTTTTTACAATCGAAAGATAATTAGTGAATTAATTGTGAAATTTAAAAGTTCAGAGTTTTGGCTACCAGAATTTTTCGACCTGCGACAATTTTTTAACGATGCATTATTTACAATTGCATATATATAGAAAAAGTTTACAATTACATTACACTTCCAGAATATGTAAACTGTTTTAAAATGGAATTCTAAAGCATGGACGTATTGAGCATTAAACTTGTGTTATTTTTTAAAATTTTTGATGCTTTTGTAACCGGAAGTGACGCCATCTACACCCATGATATCTTCGGATACGTCGTAATATGTCGCGGAGAACATGTGAACTAATATTTATTACCAACGGATATGTATTTATTAGCATTTGGACCCACACCACAATTTTTCGACCTTAGGCGCTATGGGAAAACTTACGGTACACCAGCACTAATGCGTTATATGGCGCCAAGAAAGGTAAAGAGATAAGTTTGACCTAATTAAGCAGACACCTTCAAGGATGAATGGGGAAAAAGACATGGATGACGATGAAAAAGTCGCCACCGATTGATTGTACCAGACCATATCAGCCTCTCATCTAGATGAAATCCGGGACATAGTGGTGTTTTGCAGATATGACCCCAAAGGGTTTCTGAGGAAGTTGCACGGGGTTGGCTTACAATTTTGTGGCAGATCTACCTGCCAATCCGGAAACACATGCCCCGAGTGTTGTTTGTGCAGGTAAGAAATTTCATTTTTCTAAGACTTTTGCTGCACTATATTAGTAAAATAAAAACTTCCACGATCGAACGAGTGCAAGCACGTCCAAGCAATAAACAATGAAGTTACCCACTGAAAAAAAACCCCAAAGACGCAATAAAGGCAGCTCAACTGGGGTTAAGCACCCTCTCCACATGGCGCTCCTCCCCAGTGTTGTTTGTGCACCAAAGAGTCATGGCACATGTACGAAGATAACAGGACCTTACGCAAGGGGGAGCCCAAATGGATAGGGTCACTGCCTCTTTCGATCATGCACGTCCTATCCGATCCTACAAATCGACCAAGAATTTGGCAATGCACAGGGATGTCACGGATAGGGTTCAAGCCTACCTCCCAAAAAGTTGTTTTGCCTGTTCATGGGATTATGAACTCCATACACAAAACAAGAAACCTGTTGAACGGCTAGTTTTCAAACGGACCAAGTGGACTGTTACAAACTATCTGCGTGGGTGGATGATGAACGTTCCTGTGGGTCACCCCCTCGGTAGGGACTCTGATGTTCTAAAGAGGTGTGCGTAGGCAGATGAGTGATGTTCTGACCGCTGAGCTTAAGGGGTGCTGTAAATTGGGTGCAGGTGAGGCTCATGAAGTTCACCGGCGTTGGTGACATTGAGCATGCTGAGCCTGTACTGCGTAATAAGCAGGAGGTGGTACTCTCCTCAAAAGATATTGGCAATATCCCGAACAGGAGCATCGTTGATATCCAAGAGCGGTTTGGGAAGTTGGACCAACAGAGGTTCCAGCTGGGAGTTTGAGTCAGTCGCAACTCTGTAGATTGACGTTGCCAGATACCAGCCATTCAAAGGTGGCTCCTACCTGCCACTACCAAGTGTCCTGGCAGCAAAGAAACTGATCATAAACGTGAAGAACAAGGACGACTACTGCCTTCTATGGTCTATTGAATCGGCTATGCATCCAGTCACTAAAAAAACCCAGTGGTGTACAGATGACTAAATGCTCCTATGCACATGGCGCGTGAGGACAGAAGAGTGCACAAGGCATCATCATACTGTCATATGTGCAGAAAACAACTGGGCGGCGACTCTGTCGGCAACCACTGCCATATAACAGGTAAGTACCACAACGCAGCCCATAGCCTGCAACTTGAGTCCTAAGACAATGGTCTTGTCTGTAGTCTTCCACACAAAATGTTTGTAGGCATGTGCATATTCGACCTCTCCAAGCACCTGATGTACGACTTCCTATTACAACACAATGAAGTCCTGCGAGACCTTCATTCCAAACAGTAGCCCGAGGAATCCGTACAGACCATATGGAGAGTTGAACGTTGTGTGCTTGCTCGATTCGTCGTTGAGCACGATGCTCCAGTACCCGTGGCAGAAAATCACATTCATTCCTTAATTTCTGAATATACACAATCGTCCCTATGGCTTCTACTGTTATATGTACAAAACGTTTAGTTGTGACACATTGATGAAATTGTAAATCAAAAACCATGTAGCGCATTCCAGTAAAACAGTTGACATAAACAAGAAAATTAATATCCTCTTGGCGATAGGATCTCCAATTATATATGCCAACCGGCCAACAAGAATCATTGAAAAGATTGTCGAGATCAGAGAGATTTATTTCCACACGGAAACTGTCAAATTTGGCGGCGTCATTTGACAGCTTCTCTACCTTTAGGCAGTCGACTCCTTTATCTTGAATGTACCGTAATAGCTCGTCTGTAGTGGTATCCATACAGACTTTGTAGACAAACAAGTCTCTTATGGGTTTTGATGCTCCCCGCAGAGTACTGACATAGGCCCCTTGACATGGGCTTTCATCTTGACTTGTGTTCTCCTGTGTCTTCCCACATTTGTGAAGCCGTCGTTGCTCCGTCTGTAGGCGCAGTGACTTTGTTTTTATAATCATCTTTTTCCGAGGCGACTGCTAAATTGTTGGAAGGGATTGTTGACTGCCAAGGGGTTTTGCTGTCGGCTGCGGCTATGACGACAGCGTATGACGGGCTGTTATTTAGCGTAGGAGCTGACAGTCGACTCTCTTTACGTTTGAGGCAGCTCATCGCGTTGTCGAGCATCTTGAACCGGCCCTCTATGTCGTTGACTCGTTTACGTTTGCTAATGGAGCACGTTTCCACCAGGGTGGTCCTGGAGTCACGTTGCAAATTGTACCAGACAGATTTGTCGTGTTTTGCATCATGATACTTCGCTATTGTCATATTGTATTTTAACCAATGGTCATAGCGTTACGGACGCGGCGATAGTACGTGAAATTGATCAGTTTAAATGAATTATCACCCCCAGATTCAGATGGCTTATCGGGTTAATTTACACCCCTTATGTCTCATCTACAATAACGAATATGACCTATAGGTGAATGCTGCTAGCTCCTCGTCCACGTCCAGTGATCTCAACACGAGCTCTTACATTGCATTTCCGATTTTCTCGATGTGAGAAGAAACGAAGCCGATTCAATGTTTAGATAAATGCAAAATTTTATCCTAGGGCAAGTCACCACTAGCCGATTGACTGGTCCAGGCCATTTCAGCCCCTCGTTTCTGTGAAATCTGGGCTTAGTGGCATATTATAGATATACTCAACCATTAAGATCCCACTGCCCACCGAAACGCGTTGCAATCCACGGCCAAATGGTTACACCCTCTCACCCCCCACACCTTAGTCGCCTCTTATGACATGCAGGAGGTTACAGTAGACCTATTCTACCACCGGGCCCTCAGGGGGACCCCTTTCTGGAGATAGTATTTTCATTTAGGATTCTACGAATTATGTAGATCACATAATTACTAAATGAAGCATTGGTCATGGGGTCTGAGGCTTCAGGGTGGTCAACAAAAGACACACCGCAGCCTGTTGTGTCGCACCACACATGCTATTTCAATATATTTCTTAGATCTGGGCTCAAGTTGTTCGCTTTGCTGTTCTTATTCACATTCGACAACCTGTAGTTTTGAAAAAAGGTTGGAGATGTTCATGTAGCTCTAATGGACTGCGCTTGTACCTGGATGTCCAGGTTTGTTACAGGATCAGATTCTAGACGTGATGGGCTAATCCCGCCTGTACACCATCTTCCATACGTCTTGGATTGATCCCGCTTGTTTTATATGGGCTGGTTCAACCTCGAATCTAGACCTACCATCGATAGTTATGCCTGCATTAACTAACGGAGAGACATTGGTAGTTAGTAGTTAGGCCTGGTACCTGTAATATACACGACATGGTGGAAACTCACAGCATGGCAGAAACTCACAGCAACTTTAATACGCATGCGCGTTTACAAATTCCAAGCAGGGACAAGTCATTATTTGTAATGATGTAGATATATTACAGTACAGGGCTACCTTGAAACAAATCAGCCCATTAAGTGACAATTGGCAACACCAGAAAAGGAGAATTTATCAGATTAAATTATTCAGGAGGTAACTGCTATACCAGCCCATTGAAGCATACTTAGTCTTGTAGACACAGCATAACGGTAAGCCGGCTTTAAAAACTTTCCGTCATTTTAATCCCCCGAACATAATTCATCTGGCTGTTATATTTAACTTTAACAATATGATGGACGTCACACCAGTAACAAGTGTAGATTGTAGTTTGAATGTGAATAAAATACAGTTAGCTATGTACCTTGGAAAAGTAGACAAAGACGGTTAGCATCCAATCAGACGTCTGAGAAAATGAACAAAAGACACACAGGTCTCGTGTTATCTAGTGATACTATGACTGGATAACTCGAAGACCTTGTTGCCTCTCCTGGCTAGAGGACCCTATTTCACCACACGATACTGTCAACAAATGTTGATAACCAAAAGGTCCAGCTAGACACTGTATGAGTCTCAGGGCAGGGGGTCGGTACGATACCTATTGCCATCTCTTGTGGACAACTCAATCTATCAGTTACCGCTTAGTTATAAAACATTGTATGAGAGATCTGCTACAAAGCAAAATAATTAACCATTTTCAACCCTGTGAAGTATGAAATTAAGGCTAAATCTATAGAAGCTTGTAAGCTATATTAATTGATAAAACAAATCTCCTTTATCAAGCAAGGGAGAGACGAGGCTTTGGAGGAGCCTAACATTTGTTATGCCTGATTCTACACCTGTGACCAAAGTAAAGAGACTAATGTTGTAAATGAATGGGTAGCCTCGTTGTGACAAACCATAGTTCTACTGAAATGAATTACTTCTTTTTATTTCATGACTGGACGAAGAAGACGTTTGATACCGTCAGCTATTGCTGCTGCAAAACAGCAAAATATAGTCACTAATGATCGATTTATTTACATATCAATAACATGCAGGATGAAGGTCGACACTAAGCTGTCTGACAACTATAGTCTCACACAGAACTATAAGACAGTAGTAGACCGGAACGGGGCTATAGGACAATAGTAGGCCGAAAGAGGACTATCTTACAGCAGTAGGCCAAAACGGGGATATCTGACAGCAGTAGACCGAACAGTAGTAGACTATCAGCAGGAGGTCGGAACAGGACTATCTGACACTATCTGACACGGGGATATCTGACACGAGTAGGTCGGAACAGGACTATCTGACAGCAGTAGGTTGGAACAGGACTATCTGACAGCAGTAGTAGGTCGGAACAGGACTATCTGACAGCAGTAGGTCGGAACAGGACTATCTGACAGCAGTAGGTCGGAACAGGACTATCTGACAGCAGTAAGTAGGTCAGAACAGAACTATCTGACTAGTAGTTTGAACAGCAGTCGGAACGGCGCAGAAAGCAGCGCAGCACTATATATGCCAGAAAGTCGGAAGGACTATCTGACAGGACAGCAGTAAAGCGCACATAAGCGTGAGGTCGAACCACAGTGGTTCTGTTAAGGCCGTTGTGTCGAGATGGGCGGCGCCTGTGAACGTCGAGTTACCAGAAGTACACTCCGAGAAAGCAGACTTGTTGGGGGGGTTGCATCTGAGGATCAAACGAGACATCCCATGGAAGGAGACTATATAAATGTTGGCTGATAGCCGAAATTCTGTCTCCGAAATTCTTTAAGCAAATAATATTAACTGTAAGTAACGAGTAGTAACTTACTGGAATGGTTCTCCATGTAGGAATTCAACCTTCACGAAGGCAGCAAACGAATAATACATGAAGCAGCAGTATTTGATCCACTGGAAATAACTGGGCAGATTTTGGTTGTAGTAGCCCCCTGAGAATAAATAAATATTACATCGCAAATTAACATAATTTTCATTGTAACGGTAATCATGTGGACCGTAACGACGAATAAGAAAGCCATTAATTGATGGAGGTGAAATAAAATACAAACCAGCCATGAGGTTAAAAAGCAGGATCACCGATGACGTCATCACAGATGTCTTGAAGTCAGTCACAGACACGCCAATCAGCAGGCCTATACTCTGAATCAATTAAATATGTAAGTCACGATCATACGAATATCGCATTGAAGAACCATGCGCAAAATTTTATGCCAATTAATGGCAGCCTTATTATCAAACTGATTTTAAAGGTGCATTTCATAACAAAAATGAACATTTTGTTGTGAAAAAAAACCCATCATCGACCGATTTCCCACTTATTTTGAAATAATATCCATCAAATCGAGCCCAGTCTGTGGTCCCCTCTATATCTGGGGACTAAATTATGTCTGATTATTTGGTTTCTTGACCTAGTGGATGGACTTATTCGCTTATGTTTGTAAACTAAGTCCAGAGGATGTTTTCAAAGCACCGATTTCGATGAATTATGGAAGATTCGGTGTTGGTAGTACTAACAAAAGATTACAATCCAGTCATATTAGCAACAAGACAAAAACGTGAACCAAATAGAAATTGAACCTTGCACCGACAAAATGCATAAACATGTAATTTTTACCTGTGCTGAAAATACTGTCAAGTATAGAACGAAGAGTGTGCTGAAGAATGTGGCTGGGTCACGTGACAGGTTGGCCATCCAGTAGACGATGATGCAGTAGATCGTGGGAAGTAAGAACATTAGGGGACTTTCTGTTGTCATCTTCGCGAAGAAATAAGCCGAGAGCATGTAGGCGCCGGAGGAGCGCTCCTTGGACACCACGCCACGCTCGTCTGGAACTGATACAAAAACGATGGTCTTTGAAGTGCTCAGCAGGATATAGGCGCTAGCTTCAATTTGTGATATGAGTTTACTGACTTATGAAAGGGAACTCACACGACGTGACGATGTCAAGTACGGCGTTTATGCTGAAGTAGACGGCCGTGAAAAATAGCTGCAACACGTGGTATGGTACACAGGTGGTCACATGGCTGGATGTGATTAGATGGTACAAAGGTGGTCATATGGCTGAATGTGAAACTGAATTGCAGGTGAATAGATGGTACAAAGGTGGTCACATAGCTAGATGTTTAAATTAAATGGAAGTTAATATATGGTACTAAGGAGGTCACATAGCTTGATGTTAAAACTCTATTGGTCGTACAATATTGCGATGTTGGTAACATGGTTGGGTGTAATATTGATAGGTAGTACATTGGCTTCATGCATGAATTATGAAAACCACTTCAAATCTACTTAATATTTGTCACTACAAAACCACATGACAACTGTTACATTGATCCACAGCTACCATCGCCTCATAATAAACTCACCACACCCATCCTGTCATTTAGTGTTTGCTCATTTCGCGGCAGGTCGAACCAAACAACTCCAGCAGCAACTGCTAAAATAATTGTTTGGAAGAAATTCAGTTTAGATAGAATCCGCGAACGAGCTTGCAGAAAGTTCCGTTGGGTCAAAGTGGAATATTGTGTCCAGAAAGAAGTCTGCCATTTGGCTCCCTCGAGGATATACGTATCAATGTCAAGGTCGGGATCTGTTTTCCTTTGCTCAAAATCGACGAAGACCTCACCAGAGTTTCGTTTGCAGTCATCCCCTGTAGGTCGTACACGAAGGGAGGAAATATCGTTATGGATGGGACGTGGTATGCTAGGGTCAGGATAGGAGAGTGTTCATACGTAGGTGACGTGTTATATTGCGGATTGATGAGGAGAAAGAATAGTAAACAAAATGTCGCATGCCTAAATCAGCTTTTGTCCAATTATAAAGACTCGAGAGTGGCAGCCCTCGGTTATGATGTTGATTATATGACGGTATGTGATATATAAAGGTATCCACTAAGCAAAATATTTTGACCGCATCAAACATACAAATAAACTGTTACAATCGAAACACATGCCTGCCTTGACGTAGGACAAGCCGACGATGTCATTGCCAGGAGAGTTCAGATTTTTTGCCATGGCGCTCAGCGGTTTGTGGTCGCGTTCCTCATCTTGTGCAGCAGTAGTAATGACTTTAATTGCACCGTCTGCTGCACGCAACTCCGCTGGCCAACTCCGATGCTTTCTATCATAATGGATCAGTTGATGACTAAACATTAAAGATATCTTAAACATTGCATCTTAATTTAAAGGGCATGAGAAATGATAATTACAATTCTTGCCCTTATGTGTCATGAGTTCCGTCACTTTAATTCTAGAGATATCATGATAGCTTACATGATCGACCTGTTTATGTCGTGTTATATTATCTGATATATTTGACTGATCTCCCAGGAAATATAGTTATAAGGCATACAAACCTAAGCCCATATGCAGCTCCAATTATCTTCTTTTCTATCTCGGCACCTGCCTTTACTTTCTCTACTGAAGAAACAAATGCAGAAAACTGATGAGAAATAGGGACATTTCTAGCTCGTGTCATGTGTGACTTGTACGTTCAACAATTAACTCACAAATAAAGTCAGCCGGATTATAGTGAAGTGCGCAATGTAAGCCTATGTTGCTGAAAAAATCCATGATGTTTTCACCTCTCCCGAAATAAGCCACCTATTATGATTATGATTACAACATGGAAGCATGGTTATAGTTACATCATCAGAGAGTATTGATACATTTAAAGGCGAAAATCAACGAGTGTCACTTGTTGTTTTGATCAGATATATAATGCTATGATACCTCGCCGTTAGCGATGAGCAGAATGTTATCAAACATGTAGAATATTTGGCTGGACGGCTGGTGTATGGTGGTGACAACAGTCTTCCTGGAATTCTGTGTGTATTGTTTTAGCGTTGACATCAAGCTGAAAGCTATGGCGGAATCCAGGCCTGACGTAGGCTCCTGTCAGTCAGACATTACGATCATATTCCAAACAAATCAAGGTTGACTGAATGGTGGGTGCAAGATCAACGGATGGCTCGATGAAATTCCGCTACCATAACGTATGATGTGGCGTATTTTGTATTGTAAATGAGAATGATTTAGCAGGTGTGGGATTGGAGAAATTTAGCAGAACACTTACATCTAGAAGAAGAATTTTTGGGTTTGTAAGGAGTTCACATGCAATACTAGCTCTCTTCTTCTCCCCTCCAGACAAACCTGGCACAAAGAGTCCGCCCATGGCTGCAAAAAAGGCAAATAACAGTTCTATTTCACAATAACAAGAAAAAACATAGTCACGTTTGCTAATACGTTTAGCCCTTTGTTGTTTTATTTCAGTCGACATCCTTTGAAAATGTACCTGTGTTCTCGCATTTCTTGAGGTCGAGACTGGTGATGATTTCATCCACACGCTGCATCTTCAAATCCTTAGACATGGTGTCCGGCAGCCGTAAATATGCCGTGAACTGAAGGCAAAGTACAGACACACATCAACAATGATATCCATTTTACCAGAATTAGCACCAACTCATATATGATTACCACTAACAGAATCCGCGATGACACCTAGTGAATCAGATATACATACATTCGGTGTTTAACCAAACGACAAGTACCGAATAACCACCCAAACTATTCAGAATAACTGCCCTAACAATTCCCACCCCAAAAATCAGCAAAACCATTAAACAATGGAATTTCAGCTAAACTGGTTAGCATTGTGGTTCATTGTGTCAAACTGGCACACATTAAGATTTTTCCTGAGAAAAACCGACCTTCATTGTTTCTCGCAAAGTGAGGAAGGGGAAAAAGATGTCAGATTGTACGACGTAACATATTTTACGGCGCATGCCCCTGGATATTGGTATTCCATTGATGGTGACCGCCCCGCTGTCGACCACTTGTCGTCCTGAAAGGCTGTTGAGTAAAGTGGATTTACCAGCCCCTATTGAATAAACAGGACAAAAATGAACATAAGTTTCATTTTTATGCGCAATAAATTTAAAGGCAGGCACAACTGTTAAAAGGGCAAGTATATTCATTTTCGGCGCTGTACAGCCATTCTGGAAACGATTGCACCTTCACTGTAAAGGTTGACATTGAACGTAATCGACGGATTTCTCAATCATATGGGGCAATATTGTATCTTATTCAATGAACCGCATTGGAGTTTGCATAAGAGAATATAATCTATTTTTTCGATATAAATATGAATAGATAAAAATGTTCGTTTAAAACTTTTCCACAACAGTTAAATTGAAAACCTCCACATGATCACGCAGACTGAACGTTGTGGTGTGGACGTGGGCATCAGGGAGCATATTTGTAATGCGGATGTGGAAGGATTCTACAAAATACTAATCCTTATTTTGGCGAGAATACTAAATCTACCATGGTAAATACTTACTTGGTAGAAACTCAGAATGGCCAACAATTTAGACACAAGCGCAGACAATTAGTAGAAAACGTTCAGCAAAGATCTACGACCGCACAAGACGTAAGAGAAGCTCTACAAAGCAAAGTTGAACCAGTAGTGTCAACAAAAGCGGGCGACTGAAATCATGTCCTACGGATTTATCCCAAAGCAACCTTAAACTAAAAGGCAAACACATCAACACCAAGTCTGGTTGAAATGGCAGAGACCGCTGCAAGGGCAATTGGTGCATTTTGTCCATATATGTTTTTGTTTTTGAATTGTTGACCAGAAAAATACATTGAATGGCATAGGTCCACACCTTATTCAACAAGTGGGATATAGTAATTTTTCTATTTATATTCCATTGGCCTACCATACCATTTCGTCTAAATATAGTTCAATGTGTAGTTCTCGCTCAGTGGAAGTCATCCCCTTATATCCATAGCATAACAGTGATGATGATCGATGCGGACATGCTATATCTGTTATTGGTTTGTTGGTACCTACCACTGGGCCCCATGACGGCCAGCATCTGCCCGCCTCGAGCCAGCCCACTGACATTCTTCAGGATGCTCTTGTTGTTGATAGATACGCTGACGTCACGGAAGACGAGATCCGTGTCTACCACTCGCTTCATATCAGGTTCCCGATCGTCACGGTCATGACTGAAAATCAAACGGAACAAAAGCATGAGTCAGATGACATTTAAGAAGATACAAACACATGCATAACCTTAAGTATTTAAAATTACGTCAGAAATAGAAAATAAATTCAAGGTTCGATATTTATAACTACAGTAGATATGACACGCTTCCGCCTGAGGCGAGGGTTATTTAAAGCAAGCCAGTATATATGATTAATATATATGTATTCAGTCGTGCTCGTGAGAGCATCATGGTTTAAGTGGCGACAGATGGCGTTTCGGCTTTACTCAATCGGATCTCAACTCTCGAAAGTAACGTCCATGCCCAAAAGACGAGACGTCTGTTAGTGAATTAAACCACGAAACGAACTTCTCCTAACATGCTGATTTCATACATGCCAGCTCTATACATGTATTAGTCCGAGTAGACGTCTTACTATGTTTGAAAACGACGCAATGTTATGAATTTTGAGATTCAGACAACTACCAAACACCAAATATACCCAAGTGATGGAGTTTTAGAATGCAATGATGTTCACGGACAATTTTATCCCTTTGTGGCGGGGGATTTCATCCATGGTAATTAGTTATAATTCGATAATTTTGGAAGCAGTAGAAAGTCCGAAACACAGCACCATGTTTGTTTTCAAGATCAAGACCACGTACATCGCGCATGCTCAGAATGACACATCTACGACTATTGCTTCCTGTGTCTGATACTGCAGATTATATTCAAAGTGCCTCAACGTGCTTCGCAAGCTTAGCAGAGAGGCAATGCGGATGAGGCAGCGGGAAATCACGCGACGCAATATTTTCCAATATGGCGGTCATCGCATCGCGATTTTTCGGAAATGATGTATAGATGGCATTTCTTCAAGAATTGCATCGATTTGTGATAAGCTTTTGATGCGATGCGACATATTTGATATATGCTGCTTTCTAGATGACAAACCCAGCGATGTAGTCAAACGCATGTTTTAATGTGCGCCCAAAATACTGATGCAGAACAGTATATTTATGTTACAGTTCGACCGGAGCTATACATATATCTGTATTATTTTATGATCGATAAAATAGTTGCAGAGTAGAGTGAACAATTCGAAGCGTTTGCAGGTCAACACGACATTCCGGAATCTCATTGGACAATTATATAGTACCTGTTACGGGATTTCTGTGTGATACTACTACATTCGAACTTGTTAGTAGGATTATAATGTTCTAGCCCATGCGCATGCGTTGTTGTAAGTCTGGTCGCCTCAAGCATTTTCATATTGGCGATAGCCTAGAATGTCATAAGTAAGACGGTGATTAGCGGGTTGGGCGTTCTTATGCGGGATGATCAGAGCTTGGAGCTTAAATACACATCGATGCTAGGTAAAAAAACGTACAAAGTCTATTCAAATCTAGCTATGGTGCATCATACATTATTACACAGGCGCTTGGGTTTACATACAGTAATTATATAGATTACACGTCAAGTTATAATTAAAGACGGTTATTTGATGGTGGGGTCCTCTTTATGTTGTAAATTATGGCAATAAGGAAACCCCAAGCTGCAAAATTACTCGGACAGAATCCGCGAGTTTAGCTCTAACTAAAGTGACACGTACCTGCAGCTATTTAGAAAACCCCGGTTGTCTTCGCCAATGGAAGCTTCCTCTTGTCTACTGCAGGCGAGATGGCTGACTCCGACAGAATCGGTCATAGATGCTGCTTCTCTGGGGTCCCTCATTCTTCACTAATCAAAGCATCCAATAATAAGATGTTAAACAAAATAACGAAATATCTATCTGATGGTAACAACAACATTTTTAATCCCTTTGATCTAGAGCAATCCCCCACAATTAATTCGAATTGACACTAATACCGGGTGTCTACTATTTAATTACAATGGATATGGTTGGAATTGTCTCAGCTTGCTTATCTCCGGATGGGGCCCGTGTTCCACCTGGCGTCCCCAACCCCGAACCAATCACTCACTTACACTCCAACCAGTTGACCAGTCGTGACGAATGGGGGGAATGGTTGAGTTCCAGGGTGAGGATAGAAGATGGGGCATTGGGGGTCATGGGGAGAGAGAGAGGACTTGCGATCGGTCACCGTAGTATATGGACGTGTTGTGTTTGTTTCTCCGGATCTTTGGCGCCAAAACTTGGCTTCAATTATTTATCATTCTCTTTTCAAGTTTACTACCTCAGAGGAGTTTGTTGTCCTTGACGGCACCCATTTATTTGTTTTCCGCATCACAGTTGTAGCCTAAAAATCCTTGTTATAGGATTATCTTACTAAATTTTGGGTAGGACTTGGTCCTCCCATGGACTACACCCCCTCCCAGCTGGACATCGGATCACTGTTGGGATTACCTACATCAATCTGTTAAGTCTTTTCTCATTTGTTCTGTTTTTTTCTGTTCAATTCATTTACTATTCAAGCACCATTTCCCGATTTTAGTTAAACGGCACCTTTTTCCATATTATCATTTTGTGTGTTCATCTCATACATCCAAATCCCCACTATCATGAACATCCCTCTATCCATCAACAACCTTGAGCCCCGCTCTGACAACACCCTCACCATAACTTCCCCTCAAAAACTCTATTCGTCTTGCTTGTCCTCGCCCAACATTTCAATGGACGAGTCCTCAAAGGAACAACAGCCCCTTTGAAGAAAACGACCCCATGCATCGTCTCCCTCACTTCCTCACAAACAACAATAAATGAACCCCCCCAAACCCTGTTAAAGTCAATCTATTTAGCAACATACTTAGCATAGTCATATAATCCCCATCATTGTTCAAAAAGAGATCATAACAACATAATTCCAGATTTCATCACCACCGAAACAGGTTCCCCCGTTACTCTTATAGATATGAAATCACAAGCCACCCTTTTGCATAACACCCAATCTCTTGGAAAAATCTCCGTCACCACTAAAATTCGATATTCCAGATTCTGGCCTCCTTTTGGCACTCAAACCTTTTGATTTTATCAATATCCGAAGACTAGGAAACATCACCACTACAGAATCACTTGAACTAACCTACAAGAAACTTTTCTTAAATCTATTTACAACCCACAAATTCCAAATTATGATATCAATTGCAATGATAGAACTACAGCAAACCAGGGAGGAGTAGCTATTCTAATCAATCAAACATTCCATACAAAATTATTAATTTAACATATCTCAAAACATTTATGACAATCTCAACTCCCTTGACCCAGATCAATACCAGCTTTTTCTCGATCTTCCTCAAAATATAATAGTTGGTGATTTTAATGCCCATCACCCCTTTTGGTATCACCCAATCCCAAACGGTAAAGGCAATTCCCTTTTTAAAATAATCCAAGACAACAATATTACTCTTCTCAACGTTAGTTCTCCTTCTCACTTCCATAATAACGGTTCAAATATCCTTGATTTAATACTCTTTTCTCAGGACATTTCTCATAAATTCTTCTTTAAAAACACTTACAATATAATGGGAAGTGATCACTCTATCATCTCCAATAAAAATAACCATTCAATATCATCCCCCGCCTCCTCGCCATCACCAAAATGGATTGTTAAAAAAACTAATTGCCACTTTTTCAAAAACTCTGTGTCAAAATATTACCCCTGAAAATCCGCTGAAAATGTTTACAGCACTTTAATTTAAAAAGCTCACTTGTCCATTCCTTTCAATTCACAAAAAAAGTAAACCTCAATCCCATCCCTGGTGGAGAGATGCTTGTACTTATGCAATAAAAGAAATAAATACAGCTCGTAATAATTATTATCATAATAAAACCCTTGATAACAAAATTCAACTCAAAAAATCAATTGCTTAAGTCAAATACACTTTAAGGCATACAAAAGCTAAATACTGGCAATACAAATGTTCATCTTTAAATTCTCCTAATCTCAAGCAACTTTGGAACACAGTTAATATTTTAAAAGGCAATCATTCCCACTCTCCAATCCCCCTTCTTCTAACAACCCATAATAATTTCTATACAAATAACAATCAACAAATCACTAATGTTCTTGCATCTCATTTCACAGAAACTAGCTGTAATCAAAATCTACCCCCTGACTTTACTCCTGAATCCATCACCACCACTAATCAACAAAAAATCAATGACACTTCTCTTCTTAAGATATTTATCAATGACATTCCCACCCCTAGTACTTCTTCTATTTATGCACATGACATTATCATATGGGCAACTGGTAAACTATCATCCAGACTCACCAAATCTTTACAAAACCACATCCTCAATATTCACAAGTGGGCCTCTAAATGAGGCGTCTCCTTTTTACTCCTCAAGAGACCACATTACATACACAGTCTCGAGGTGCCAAACAATCACCAACCTTATTAGATATATTAGTGGCACTTCCTGAGGCACAAACAAATCAATATCATGCAAAATCCATTCATCACACGCATTACAATACATCATTTATAGAGCCCCAGCCATAATCACTGCATGTAAAACAACCATCCACATATTAGACATTGCTCAATCAGCCACTCTCAGAGCCATCACAAAATCTCACCAATCTACACCTATAATTCCTCTCCAGGCTTCCACTGGCGTTCCCTCAATCCCATTACAGCTTCTAAAATCCACCCTCATATATCAAATAAGACCCAAAACCCATAATCTTCCTACCCAACATAATTTTGAAGAATCTTGGCATAACAAAGTTAAACATAAACGTTAAATTACAAGCAACTTAACCCTCCCTTTCACATTATCTCATCATATCACCTCTACCTGCATACCCATTTCCATCCTGGCATCTAATAAAACCCTTTATTAAACACTGAACTAACCGACAAAGTAATTAAAGGCAACCCTGCATACGATAATACTTTAGCTCTTCAGCTCATCAGTCAGCTCCCCTCAAACTCTACACATATCTACACAGATGGCTCCAAAAATAACACAAGTACCTCCTACGCCCTAACTATGCCATCCCTAAAATATGATAAATCCGCACGTATTCATTCACTTTTTTCCATCTTTGTAGCTCAAGCTTTAGCCATCATAAATTCGCCTTCCAAACCCTATTATCCTCACAGACTCTCTCTCAGTTGTTATTGCACTCAGAAACAAAACCCTAAATCCCTTCATCCATGAAATCAAATACCTTTCCACTATTCTAGCTCATCACAACTATAACACCTTAATAGCCTGCTCATCGCGGAATCCTGGGAAATGAAACTGCAGATTCAAAAGCCAAAATATCTTATTCTAACCCCTTTACCTAACCCATACCCTTAGATCTAAACATACACTGTTCTATCATAATTAAACACTTAATACAAACCTGGCAAGAAGAGTGGAACAACTCCTCCTCAACTTTCAAATTTGTTAAATCCACAATAGACTATGAACCCCATACCCTCAGTAATAACATATTTTCCGACAAGATCTTAAGATAAATAGCATTAGATAGCCCCCCTCTACAATTCTACAAAAGCAAACACTATCGCTCCTTACATCCCAACCCTATCTGTCATTACTCTCCTTTGCCAGAAACCCCTCATCACTTCTTCTTTGAATGCCCCAATAACTTAAACCTCCGCACCCCACTCATCAACAAACTTAATTCCCTTAATTACACACTTAACATTTATAACTTGTTCCAACTTTAGGGCCAATTTTGCAAAATGTTGCCAACTACATTCATCTCCAGGCGTTTGGAGAGTAATCTTCAAGAACATCACTATTCACCTGATATCTCTTTGAAGTAAGCGTGCGTGACTGTTGCTACACCATGTCATCATTGTGCCCTTCTTAGTGGAATGTACCCCAGCTGAAAACTTTCTTCAAAGATAGGGGAATCCCTTGCTCGAGTTATAAGAAAACTGAGCTCCTAGAATTAGTAAGAAATGTCTGCAGCACCGTAACTATTGTGGACTTGGTTGGGGAAGATGATGGAGAGAATATTTACAATGAATGAAGAACTGTTGGCATAGAGGGTCAATTTCCCAGATCCCAACAAACTTTCTGCATGGCAGGACGACATCTCAAATGCACCTGAGCTTACTGAGGCTTACTTTCTTATTCATTTAATGACCAAGTACAAATGGAGTCCTAGCAGGGTAGCATCATTTGAAAGCAAAAGGGGATATCAGCTGTTCCTCAACAGACACATACATGCAGTTGAATATAAATCCCTGAATCATTGTAGGTGTTATCTGAGTGGGAAACATGTTATGGAGCAGTCCCAGACTGAACAACCATACAATGTATGGCTACTCCTCATTCCATCTGGTACCATAGAGTCTGCTGGATGTGAGTGCACAGGGTAATTCTTAATTTATATAATTAGAATATTTAACTTGAGAAAGTAATGTGACATATCTTATTAATATGTATAAATACCTGAAGACTTGCTCGTACAATATTGTTTTATGTGGTGTTGTGGTGAAAGATAGGTAAGAATTTTTTTATCTATTTTCTCATCTTTCTTTGCTGAGATGATGGTGATTGCAAACATGTTGTGGCCATGACGTTTGCAGTGGCTGACTTCAATACCAATGCAAAGCCTAATCCAGTATTACCGCCCTGAGGAAGAGACATGAACAGGGGACACATTGTAAGTGACAGTAATTAACAGAGAAGGTTGTAGCCAATCGATTTCATGACTTTAAATTAGCCAATCGACTTGAAGTCAAGTATCAGTCAGCCTACAAACCGTCCATAGTACTGAGACTGCACTTCTACGAATAAACAATGACATTGATTGTGCTGTTGACCAGCACCATGTGCTTCTTGACCTCAGCGCAGCTTTTGATACTGTCGATCATGAAATTATGTTACGGCGACTGTCAGTCCTACCTCTCAAACCGCTTACAACGAATCCGTGTTGAACGCAGGTATTCTAAAACACACCAGCTTACATGTGGTGTACCACAAGGATCAGTCCTAGGGCAATTATTATTTACTGCCTACATATCAACACTTGGGAATCTTTTAAGTGAACAAGGTCTGCAATACCACCAATACGCTGATGACACCCAAATCTATTTTACATTTACTCCTATGCAATAATACGCAGAAATCATGGTTGGCCACCAGTTTTCTAAAACTGATTGAGGACAAAACTGAAATTCTATTTTTTTGCATCTCGGTAAAAATGCCAGCCGTCGTTTGGCCCAGTTGATATTGGCGATATGATTGTATCTACATCAGATGCAGCCAGCAAACTCGTATTCTAATGGACACCACATGTTATGAAGTCAACTCAATCTCTATGTCATCAGATAAGAAGATTAGGCAGCATGAGAAAGTACCTTAACCAATCCACAACCGAAATTCTTGTCCACGCATTCATATCGTCTTGGCTTGATTAATGCAATTTGCTGGTATATGGAGCCCATTTGTACATTATCGCGAGACTGCAACACGCCCAAAATACTGCCGCCCGCCTTGTTACAAAAGGAAAGCACGGAGATAACATTCAACACATCATGCGTACCCTTCATTGGCTTCCTGTGGAAAAACGTATTGTATACAAAATTCTTCTACTGACCTTTAAGGCTGTTATTAGAACCGCGCCAAGCTACCTGCAGGAACTTACTGTTCAAAACCAACCTGCAAGGGATCTGCGATCTATGGACAAGTATCTCCAAAAATCTCCAAATATGTCTTCATTTGGTGGCAGAGTGTTTAGTAATGACGCACCAAGTTTTGAACCAGAGATGAATGGCTAATAGTACTTCAGATTGTGGCCAGTAATTTTTACCAATAAATAAAATGACTTAATTTAAATGGCACTTCTTTAGAAGTCAGCTACTCTTCTAACTCAATCAATGTATGCTAAAATCCACTGATAGTCTGATAAGCAGTGCGCTGAATTCATGTATACATGAAAGCGTTTGATCTCAGTGGAGATATTCAGGAATGTTTGATGTTGACAAAACTAGCACACTTGGCAAAACACGGGCTGATGTCAAGCGTCGCCCATAAGGTAGGCTATAAAGCGGTTCAGTGCATACTGAATGCTTTTCTTTAACGATATTTGTGGTTAACGATCCTTAAATAAAGCTGATCGACCAAGAAATAAACGGAACTCTTCAATTGAGGTTGATTACTAAAGAGGACGTGACTCGAATGCACTGGAATGTGTTGCGAGGTGAGATTTTGCAACGTGGGGTAGATATATACTATAATACATTATTCTTTAGATACAATGACGAGGAAAATATAGCATACACCTCACATTCATGTATGACAACATTAATTATGCGCACTGTTTAAGTTATCAGTCCTAGCTGGAAAATGTGCTAACATAGTAGCATTAACGATGTTATCTCATTTATTATCTCATCAGCTTTGTCGCTCTCTGGCATACTATCTGCATTGTATAATCATCAATATACATTTATTTCTTTTGGATAATATAATTGTGAGCTTACAGCGCCATTAAGTCAATGCATTCCCCGATTCACTTGTTAGCAGAATGATCTATGGGGATACACAAATACATGTAATAATCTAAGCAACCCACTAAGCTTCTATATAGAAGTCCTATTCTGGTGCATTTGCGTTGCAAGTAAAACGATGCCCAGATGAAGCACTTGACAGCCCCTACCCCATGACATTTATATCTATACTATACAATTCTAGGATTCGATTTGCGCTGTTCTTGACAACCATTAACTGAAGTTTTATGACCATTGGATTATCATTTACGATTTTATAAGCGCTTGATAGTTTTATTTAGAAGTTGACCATTAGCGCGCTCGACAAAAAGCTACGGCAGACATTATCTAGGTCAGACCCCGACGTGTGACGTCAGTAAAGTAAGCCCGTTCTTAGAGACGCAGGGAGTTCCCCGTTGTTTACAATGCAATTTTTCGGAGTTGGCCTCTCGTTGTTTTGGATTTTTGATTATTTTGAGCCATCTTGTGACCGATTGAACACGATGATTAATCGTTGTTGTGTTGGGGGTTGCTCACGTATCAGTCTTGACGCCCGGGGGGGGGGGGGGCACTTAATGGTATAGAGGTAGTACATATGTGCCGCGCGACGGGGTATGTTTTTTCGGCCTCTTGACTTGTACGACGGGTTTTTTGGCCTCATACTTGTACAACGGGGTATGTTTTTGAGCTTCAATCTGTACGAGGGGTTATACATTCGGATAATACCTTGTACGACGGGGTATGCTTTTGGCCATTTTGACCTTGTACGACGGGTACGGGTTTTCGAGGTCCCTCGGCACACCCCTATCCAGAATAAGGCCAAGTGCCCCCCCCCGGGTCTTGACGGCATGAGCTTGTTCAAATTTCCTGGTTAGGACGATTTGTAAAAAACAATGGACAAATGCCTGGGCCCGCGCAATGTTCGCTTGTATGCTTGATTCATTTTACTGAGGAATGTTTTGAGCAGGCACCAAAACTTTGCGAAGAGATTTGAATGGATACCATAGTGTAAGCGGGTTTTGAAGCAAAATGCTGTGCCTAATGGTGAGGCAAGTAAACCCCTCCCATGCCGTTTTGGGGCATCATATTATATTCATTATTTAGTAAATGGCCTAGTTATATGCCTTTACAATTTTTAAAGATGCTTATGTCAAATTTTTCAACTGCAATGATACAGCTACCAAATTACATACATAACTTGGTTCTAACAGGCAGTCTGTAGCTGTTAAGCTAGAGAAGTTGGTCAACAACCATCTACTCTGCCAGGATGTTCGCAAACTGTCAGGCGACTTGCAAACATCATCTGTTGAAGCCTTCCATAGTTTTGTCAACCACTTCGCCCCAAAGATGCTGGTCTTGTTCTATGAGGGTATGGTTGCCAGGCAAGTACCATTCTTATGCTATAATTTGTTGCTTTTTACAGTGCTCCTTCATGGTGGTGTTTGTGAGTCATTAAATATGTTTACATGTGCTGATATGCCAAATATATGTAGGTCACGTATAATGGGCTCATTGTATCACAGATTGAGACTGGCTGCCCTCCATTACTTTGATAATCGGGGAAGAGAACAGGCGACAACAGAAGCTGGGGATTCAGTCTCAAGCTAAGATATTCCAAGTTTCAGCAGGGGCATGTTATCGCTTAAGTAGCAACAAACGCAACATTTGGTGAATATTTTTACTGATATATAACATGTGAACAAAAAAAAATTCAATTACCATGGGGATATAAGGTTATAAGCGACAGTCAGGTGTGCAAGCTGTGACTTGATTCCTGTTATGTTTCAGAGTATGCCGAGTGCCTGATGGCTGAGTTTTTGCTGGTTTGCTATGAGACAACCCTGCCCAAGGCAGAAGCACCACCTCCAGTGTGTGCAGATGCGACAAGACCAGATTGACGACAAGCCATTGAGGCACACCAGAGTAGGTTCCGCATTTATCAAGACAAGTCCTAGGTGAGTGGCGGATAGAGGAATCCTTGATAGGCTGGTGCTGGCAAGTTATTTCGTGTTATTGTAACATCCCAGGCTGGTAAAGGAACAGTTATATTTTGTCCCAGATGGTCCCATCACCAGCAAACAATCTGTCTGTATGCGGTATACCTGTACTGCCTGTAAAATAACCATGCGACATTGTTGATTTATCCATGCTCAAATATTTTTTACATACTAGTTTCAATAAGTATATTGAAATTGTAAATAATGACTGCTTACCTTTGTACAGATTTATGTGTAAATAATAGAAAAAAACCCCCGTCATCTTTGTACATGATTATCTGACATGTGACCGTGTTATTGTCTGTAGGAGAAATATGCCACTTGCAAGGCCCGAAGGTTTAAACAGCTTGGTCTGAAACCAGAATGCTGTGTTATGCAAGCAATGGTAATGGGGCTGCTCTCTAGAGAGGTCATGACTCGAGGAATCTCCACACAGCACACAGATTCTTCCACCTCTGTCATTGGTTGACAGTAGCCACACAAACACCTGTAAAATGATGTAGTGATGGGAATATTAATGTATGTAATAAAGGATGACATATCGTACGACAAATATGTTTTAGCCTCGACATTCATAGTAACTCTGATGTAACACTGACCATGATGATAATATAATACCATGATCTTCACTTCCTTACATTATACATTCATTTATGTGCTAACTGAAAATCCTATAAAAACAGCTGTCGTACTTGTTCGCCTATGTATTTTCTAGCTCAGAATCAATGTACATCAACTTTTAAAAATATTGTAATCAGCCTTTGATAAGGCTTTCTTTCTATCAAAGTGCATCTCAATTTATTAACAGCAGCTAGTCCGAAATTAGTTGAAGTTCGTTTATAATTCGTGTGTAAGAGCTTCTACACTTACAAGGTATAACTTTGTAAACATGAACCCTTGCATCCACTTGATCAGCTAAAAACTTTGTGATATCTCCTGTCTGTTGTCTGATATGGAAGAATTATTTGCTGCTAAGCTCTGTTGAATATTGTTAGGAAAAGAGGTTACATATTTTGTTGGTGAAATTTATGGATTAACTTTGTTACATGCCAACACATATACGATGAACTGGTGCGATCAGACATAGCTTACCAAGCATTGTTCTGTAGCCGCCCTATGTCCTGGGAAGGATGACCCGCGTGAGACCCAGACGCAGCAACGACATCGCCGGTGTCTTTTTTCTCTTCATCGTAGAATCGCTCATTTCTGGTTCGAATCTGTAAGGCAAAATTTGCTCTGCCGAAGCAACGATGGTCTGCAAATGATCCGTGCCATCCCATGTCTCTTCGTTGCTCTCCTGAAGTGATGAAATAACGAAATTACCAGCAGCCTTTTTGCGCCTCGCAGCAAAAACAATCCCGGAGCTGACGTCACGCGTAGGCGATGAAATATTCATGAGTTCACGTGTCGATACGCCGGACTCATCTTTAAAGTCGAATTTTGACCCGAAAGCGCGCACTTTGACGACTGCTACATTGATAGAATAGGTACGTCTTGGTTATATTTCCGTAATCTGGCGAAAAAAATTACATGTTTTTTCGTGCGATAGGCACTTTAAGCCAAGAATTTTCAAATTGATGAACTTGACGAGCTAAAACCAAACTACGATACGATAATCACATTCGAAGTAAGTTTTTTAAACGCAATGATGACAAAATCGTCCATGAGAACTTGCAGAATCATAGCCCCATTCTGGGTGAATCACTAACGATTTATCACTTGCTGGAGCGTCAATGCATTCCGTAACAGAAATGACTTCATCAGCATCCATAAAATTTCACAATTCGCACTGTCTATGACAACAATTGACCCAATTTGTATAACTACTAAACTGATATTTACCATTTTATAGGCGATTGAAATATTTGCTAAAGTTGTCTATGTGAACAAATAAAATTCACCCCGACGCGCCTTAAAAACGACGAATATTTTGGTAGAATAGTCCATTAAAAAAGTTTGTTTAAAGTTCCAGCTCTCAATTATTTTTTCAGATCGGACGATAATAGGCTTGTCAATTTCGAATTGAAAGAATTTTAATAAATTTTGTCCTGCTCGAATGAAGTAAACAATGCATTATTTGCAATTACATTTTAAAATCGAAGCGTTTAAAACTTATTTTATTATAAATTTTGATGCAATCCGAACGGGAATTGACGTCATCAACAGCCATGAAATTTTTACGATGCAACTAACCATGTCACTGACAACCTTCGATAAATAAAGTAGTTACATGGGACGTTCATTAATTGTTTTATAGGCAATTGAATTTCTAGGAATAATGTTCTTAAAATTTGGACTGATACCACGATTTTTGGACCTAAGGTGCTTGGAAAACTTACAAACAAGTTGGCAATGGAATTAAGCTACAAAGTTATATAAATTTTGTAAGGATCGAGTCATATTCCCCGAAGTTATCAGAGATTTAAGATTTTCACATTTTTGATGACTTTGACCTTAGTATGAGATCAAGGTAAAAAAAAGAGAGTCTTGGTTCTTGGCAACAATGTTGCCGACCTATTGAAAAAAACAATTATAAATTTCATAAAAAATTGCGACTGAAACCGCCTGCCGAAAAAAAGTTTACAAACACACACACATAAACCCACAAACGGGGCTAATCACGATAACTTGACGAAAGCATTCGCCAAGTTAATAAAACACCGAATATGCACCACAGTTCAAATCTTTCCGTTCCGAGTCATGTATTGCGCTTTGGAAAAATATGCCCCTACTACCAGTTGAAAATCAGTATCGCCGCCTGGCGGCCGCGACGGAAGCCCAAGAATCTGAAGGCAGGAATTGAATTAGGCAACAAAATGATGTAAATTGTGGGAAAAATCAAGCCTTTATCCTCGGAAATATTCGGGATTCCAGATTTTCGGAACAGGGCCATCTGACAACAGAAGGTCGGAACATGACTATATGACAGCAGTAGGTCGCAACAGGGTTCTGACAGCAGTAGGTCGGAATATGACTATATGATAGCTGAAGGTCGGATCAGGGCTATCTGATAGCAGTAGGTTTGGTAGGGCTCAAAGAGCTTAGCCTGAGAAGCCTTCCACGTGGCGCTCTGTTCCCCGAGTGTTGTTTGTGCAGGCAAGAGATTTCATTTTAGAGAAGTGGCACTATATTGATAATAGCTCACCATACGCAAGCACGCCAAACCCAAATTGATAACCTGGGGTTATCAACTGGGGTTAAGCCACCCTATCCCCACTCCTGTACGATCCTACAGGTTCCCACCAAGAGTCTGGCACATGTACGAAGGGATGGGGGATCACGGATAGGGTCACTGCCTCTTTCGATCATGCACGTATATCCAATCAAATCGAAGAACCAAAGGTTGTTTTGCCGGTTCTCCAGGATTATGAACTCCATACAAAAAACAAGAAGCCTGCTGAACGGCTAGTTTTCAAACGGACCAAGTGGACTGTTACAAACTATCTGCGTTGGTGGATGATGAACGTTCCTGTGGGTCACCCCCTCGGTAGGGACTCTGATGTTCTTAAGAGGTGTGCGTAGGCAGATGAGTGATGTTCTGACCGCTGAGCTTAAGGTGCTGAACGGGTGAGGCTCATGAAGTTCACCGGCGTTGGTGACATTGAGCATGCTGAGCCTGTACTGTGTAATAAGCAGGAGGTGGTACTCTCCTCAAAAGATATTGGCAATATCCCGAACAGGAGCATCGTTGATATCCAAGAGCGGTTTGGGAAGTTGGACCAACAGAGGTTCCAGCTGGGAGTTTGAGTCAGTCGCAACTCTGTAGATTGACGTTGCCAGATACCAGCCATTCAAAGGTGGCTCCTACCTGCCACTACCAAGTGTCCTGGTAGCAAAGAAACTGATCATAAACGTGACGAACAAGGACGACTACTGCCTTCTATGGTCTATTGAATCGGCTATGCATCCAGTCACTAAAAAACCCCAGTGGTGTACAGATGACTAAATGCTCCTATGCACATGGCGCGTGAGGACAGAAGAGTGCATAAGGCATCATCATACTGTCATATGTGCAGAAAACAACTGGGCGGCGACTCTGTCGGCAACCACTGCCATATAACAGGTAAGTACCACAACGCAGCCCATAACGCCTGCAACTTGAGTCCTAAGAAAATGGTCTTGTCTGTAGTCTTCCACGCAAGATGTTTGTATGCATGTGCATATTCGACCTCTCCAAGCACCTGATGTACGACTTCCTATTACAACACAATGAAGTCCAAATGATTTACCTGAAAATTAACGGGGCCGAGTCGGCGGTTGGGTCCAACCCGCCTTTTTTACGCGACCCTCTCAAAGGAGAGCAGGGAGCCCGTAAAAAATGGTCCTGAATAACACTTTATGAAAAATGTAGTTTCGATGAGGGGGCAGCGCCAGAACCGCCACTTTCTATACTACTGTACATCATATCACATCACCCCTTTCTTGTGATAAGCTAAACAGCTACTGTCATTTTAGTTATTTCCTCCTGTGACACTTTGGCCACATGGGGATCTGTTCTGGTCTGATATGCTTTCCTTAGGGTGTTTTTGACCGTTTGTATTGTTCGCTCTGTGACGCCATTTCTTCCGGCGTATCCTAGGCTTGACGTCACATGGTCGAAGCGCAATTCTTTTGAAAATTTTCCAAGCTCCTGGTTGTGAAATTGCGGGCCGTTGTTGCGGACAACTTTGTTTGCGACTCCATGTTCGCTGGTGATTTGCTTTGTGTGTTTAATAACAGCTGCACCAGTGTATTGCGTATTGATTTTTCTAATGAAAAGCTTTTTGAATAGTAATTTGCTATCATAAGGAGCTCCTATGCCGTCATATTTGAATAGGTCTGTGCCCACTGCATATGTGCCATGTCTTTGGCGGTACCTCGTGTAGTACCAGTGGCGCTGGACCTTGACGGCGGTGTGTGGATAAGGCTTTTATGCTGTATTGTTGTGATCAGTCTCTACCGTGAATGACGCTACATATACAATAGATGTGGAATCTTGAACATCCAAATACTACTGCAAGTAGTTCTCTCTCTTTGCTAGCGTACCAGTGTTTCAGCGTCGGTAAGAGCCTTGCTGGCGAAGGCTATTGGCTTTGCTTCTTGTAGTAGAGCTGCTTCCATCGCCATCAGATTTCTTAGATTTCTGTCATGTTCCTCGTGTCGTGCCCGAACACGGGGACTTCGTCTGCGATGCCGATTATACCGGGGCACTGTTCTAGTATCTGGTCCATCCTTTATTGGAAAGTATCCTGCGAGACCTTCATTCCAAATGGTAGCTCGAGGAATCCTTACCGACCATATGGAGAGTTGAACATTGTGTTTTTGCTCGATTCGTCGTCGAGCACGATGCTCCAGTACCCGTGGCAGAACATCCCACTCATTCATTAATATCTGAATATACACAATCGTATCGTCCCTATAGCGTCTACTATTATATTCACAAAACGTTAAGTTGTGACACATTGATGAAATTGTAAAACAGTAATGAATCAAAAATCATGTAGTGTATTCCAGTAAAACAGTTGACAAATACAAGAAAATTAATATCCTGTTGGCGATAGGATCTCCAATTATATATGCGAACCGGCCATCAAGAATCATTCAAAAGATTGTCGAAATCAGAGAGATTTATTTCCACACGGAAAATGTCAAATTTGGCGGCGTCATTTGACAGCTTCTCTACCTTTCGGCAGTCGTCTCCTTTATCTTGAATGTACCGTAATAGCTCGTCTGTAGTGGTATCGATACAGACTTTGTAGACAAACAAGTCTCTGTTGGGTTTTGGTGCTCCCCGCAGATAGGCAAGGCAACTCGCCCCTGGTGTTTTGATGATCGGATGCCACCTTAGGTGCGAGGGTCCGTATGGCAGAATCTTGAGCGTTATAAGCAAATTTGCTCCTTCTCGCAATGCAGACAAGGGACAGTTTAAAAAAACATAGATTTTCATATCCATAAATGTCTTACCATCATTCTTGCCTAGAGTCCAACAACAGTCATACTCCTTAATCAACTGAATCAACGAAATCCAACACAGTTTTAAAATTGTTGTCCAACATTGCTACCGCGCGAATCGAAATCATGAACGAGAATTAACGCAATTATGTTGCATTATGGGAGTCAGCCATGTTGAGTTTTTGAACAAAGTTTCATGATGTGCCGTATTTTAGTGCTCAAACAGAAAAATTAGACAACTGTAGTAATAGAAATAGTCCTCGTGTCATTTTGTAATATAATCTTGCATTTTGTCACAATTTTTTTTGCTTGGAGAGCTTCGGTAAGTTGTTAGCGAGTTCATCTGTCGTTTTGACTTCGGAAACACCGAAATATCACTGGTGGCGCTTCGCCTCTACAGCTAGGATGTGAGAGATCGAAAGTAGTAAACAGTGCGGAGCTGTCAGAGGCGGAGTTTCTTTGCCAACCCCGCAGAGTACAGGAGGTAGCAACGCCCTTGACACAGGCTTTCATCTTGACTTGTGTTCTCCTGTGTCTTTCCAGAGTTGTGAAGCCGTCGTGCGCCGTCGGTAGGCGCAATGACTTTTTATAATCATCTTTTTTCGAGGCGACTGCTAAATTGAGGGAAGGGATTGCTAACTGCCAATGGGTTTTGCTGTCGGCTGCGGCTATGACGACAGCGTATGACGGGCTGTTATTTAGCGTAGGAGCTGATAGTCGACTCTCTTTACGTTTGAGGCATCTTGAACCGGCCCTCTATGTCGTTGACTCGTTTACGTTTGCTAATGGAGCACGTTTCCACCAGGGTGGTCCTGGAGTCACGTTGCCAATTGTACCAGACAGATTTGTCGTGTTTTGCATCATGATACTTCGCTATTGTCATATTGTATTTTAACCAATGGTCATAGCTTCACGGACGCGGTGATAGTACGTGAAATTGATCAGTTTAAATGAATTATCACCCCCTGGTTCAGGTGGCTTATCGGGTTAATTTACAATCCTTATGTCTCATCTGCAATAACGAATATGACCTATAGGTGAATGCTGCTAGCTCCTCGTCCACGTCCAGTGATCTCAACACGAGCTCTTACATTGCATTTCCGATTTTCTCGATGTGAGAAGAAACGAAGCCGATTTAATGTTTAGATAAATGCAAAATTTTATCCTAGGGCAAGTCACCACTAGCCGATTGACTGGTCCAGTCCATTTCAGCCCCTCGTCTAGGTGAAATCTGGGCTTAGTGGCATATTATAGATATACTCAACCATTAAGATCCCACTGCCCACCGAAACGCGTTGCAATCCACGGCCAAATGGTTGCACCCTCTCCCCCCCACACCTTAGTCGCCTCTTATGACATGCAGGAAGTTACAGTAGACCTATTCTACCACCAGGCCCTCAGGGGGACCCTTTCTGGAGATTGTATTTTCATTTAGGATTCTACGAATTGAGTAGATCACATAATTACTAAATGAAGCATTGGTCATGGGGTCTGAGGCTTCAGGGTGGTCAACAAAAGACACACCGCAGCCTGTTGTGTCGCACCACACATGCTATTTCAATATATTTCTTAGATCTGGGCTCAAGTTGTTCGCTTTGCTGTTCTTATTCACATTCGACAACCTGTAGTTTTGAAAAAAGGTTGGAGATGTTCATGTAGCTCTAATAGACTGCGCTTGTACCTGGATGTCCAGGTTTGTTACAGGATCAGATTCTAGACGTGATGGGCTAATCCCGCCTGTACACCATCTTCCATACGTCTTGGATTGATCCCGCTTGTTTTATATGGGCTGGTTCAACCTCGAATCTAGACCTACCATCGATAGTTATGCCTGCATTAACTAACGGAGAGACATTGGAAGTTAGTAGTTAGGCCTGGTACCTGTAATATACACGACATGGTGGAAACTCACAGCATGGCAGAAACTCACAGCAACTTTAATACGCATGCGCGTTTACAAATTCCAAGCAGGGACAAGTCATTATTTGTAATGATGTAGATATATTACAGTACAGGGCTACCTTGAAACAAATCAGCCCATTAAGTGACAATTGGCAACACCAGAAAAGGAGAATTTATCAGATTAAATTATTCAGGAGGTAACTGCTATACCAGCCCATTGAAGCATACTTAGTCTTGTAGACACAGCATAACGGTAAGCCGGCTTTAAAACTTTCCGTCATTTTAATCCCCCGAACATAATTCATCTGGCTGTTATATTTAACTTTAACAATATGATGGACGTCACACCAGTAACAAGTGTAGATTGTAGTTTGAATGTGAATAAAATACAGTTAGCTATGTACCTTGGAAAAGTAGACAAAGACGGTTAGCATCCAATCAGACGTCTGAGAAAATGAACAAAAGACACACAGGTCTCGTGTTATCTAGTGATACTATGACTGGATAACTCGAAGACCTTGTTGCCTCTCCTGGCTAGAGGACCCTATTTCACCACACGATACTGTCAACAAATAAGTATGTTGATAACCAAAAGGCCCAGCTAGACACTGTATGAGTCTCAGGGCAGGGGGTCGGTACGATACCTATTGCCATCTATTGTGGACAACTCAATCTATCAGTTACCGCTTAGTTATAAAACATTGTATGAGAGATCTGCTACAAAGCAAAATAATTAACCATTTTCAACCCTGTGAAGTATGAAATTAAGGCTAAATCTATAGAAGCTTGTAAGCTATATTAATTGATAAAACAAATCTCCTTTATCAAGCAAGGGAGAGACGAGGCTTTGGAGGAGCCTAACATTTGTTATGCCTGATTCTACACCTGTGACCAAAGTAAAGAGACTAATGTTGTAAATGAATGGGTAGCCTCGTTGTGACAAACCATAGTTCTACTGAAATGAATTACTTCTTTTTATTTCATGACTGGACGAAGAAGACGTTTGATACCGTCAGCTATTGCTGCTGCAAAACAGCAAAATATAGTCACTAATGATCGATTTATTTACATATCAATAACATGCAGGATGAAGGTCGACACTAAGCTGTCTGACAACTATAGTCTCACACAGAACTATAAGACAGAAGTAGACCGGAACGGGGCTATAGGACAATAGTAGGCCGAAAGAGGACTATCTTACAGCAGTAGGCCAAAACGGGGATATCTGACAGCAGTAGACCGAAACGGGGATATCTGACACGAGAAGGTCGGAACAGGACTATCTGACAGCAGTAGGTTGGAACAGGACTATCTGACAGCAATAGGTCGGAGCAGGACTTTCTGACAATAGTAGGTCGGAAAGGACTATCTGACAGAGTAGGTCGGACAGGACTATCTGACAGCAGTAGGTCGGAACAGGACTATCTGACATCAGTAGGTCGGAACAGGACTATCTGTCAGCAGTAGGTCGGAACAAGACTATCTGACAGTGTAGGTCGGAACTGGACTATCTGTCAGTAGTAGGCCGGAACAGGACTATCTGACAGCAGTAGGTCGGAACAAGACTATCTGACAGTCGGAACAGGACTAGTCAGCAGTCGGAAAACAGGACTATCTGACAGCAGTAGGTCGGAACAGGACTATCTGACAGCAGTAGGCCGGAACAGGACTATCTGACAGCAGTAGGTCGGAACAGGACTATCTGACAGCAGTAGGTCGGAACAGGACTATCTGACAGCAGTAATTCGGAACAGGACTATCTGACAGCAGTAGGTCGGAACAGGACTATCTGAGTAGGCCGGAACAGGACTATCTGACAGCAGAACAGGTAGGGCCGGAACAGGACTATCTGACAGCAGTAATAGGCCGGAACAGGACTATCTGACAGCAGTAGGACTATCTGACAGCAGTAGGTCGGAACAGGACTATCTGACAGCAGTAGGCCGGAACAGGACTATCTGACAGCAGTAGGTCGGAACAGGACTATCTGACAGCAGTAATTCAGAACAGGACTATCTGACAGCAGTAGGCCGGAACAGCACTATCTGACAGTAGTAGGCCGGAACAGGACTATCTGACAATAGTAGGTCGGAACAGAACTATCTGACAGTAGTAGGTCGGAACAGGACTATCTATCAGCAGTAGTTCGGAACAGGATTATCTGACAGCATGGCTGGATGTGATTATATGGTACAAAGGTGGTCATATGGCTGGATGTGAAACTGAATTGCAGGTGAATAGATGGTACCAAGGTGGTCACATAGCTAGATGTTTAAATTAAATGGAAGTTAATATATGGTACAAAGGAGTCACATAGCTTGATGTTAAAACTCTATTGGTCGTACAATATTGCGATGTTGGTAACATGGTTGGGTGTAATATTGATAGGTAGTACATTGGCTTCATGCATGAATTATGAAAACCACTTCAAATCTACTTAATATTTGTCACTACAAAACCACATGACAACTGTTACATTGATCCACAGCTACCATCGCCTCATAATAAACTCACCACACCCATCCTGTCATTTAGTGTTTGCTCATTTCGCGGCAGGTCGAACCAAACAACTCCAGCAGCAACTGCTAAAATAATTGTTTGGAAGAAATTCAGTTTAGATAGAATCCGCGAACGAGCTTGCAGAAAGTTCCGTTGGGTTAAAGTGGAATATTGTGCCCAGAAAGAAGTCTGCCATTTGGCTCCCTCAAGGATATACGTATCAATGTCAAGGTCTGGATCTGTTTTCCTTTGCTCAAAATCGACGAAGACCTCACCAGAGTTTCGTTTGCAGTCATCCCCTGTAGGTCGTACACGAAGGGAGGAAATATCGTTATGGATGGGACGTGGTATGCTAGGGTCAGGATAGGAGAGTGGTCATACGTAGGTGACGTGTTATATTGCGGATTGATGAGGAGAAAGAATAGTAAACAAAATGTCGCATGCCTAAATCAGCGTTTGTCCAATTAGAAAGACTCGAGAGTGGCAGCACTCGGTTATGATGTTGATTATATGACGGTATGTGATATATAAAGGTATCCACTAAGCAAAATATTTTGACCGCATCAAACATACAAATAAACTGTTACAATCGAAACACATGCCTGCCTTGACGTAGGACAAGCCGACGATGTCATTGCCAGGAGAGTTCAGATTTTTTGCCATGGCGCTCAGCGGTTTGTGGTCGCGTTCCTCATCTTGTGCAGCAGTAGTAATGACTTTAATTGCACAGTCTGCTGCACGCAACTCCGCTGGCCAACTCCGATGCTTTCTATCATAATGGATCAGTTGATGACTAAACATTAAAGATATCTTAAACATTGCATCTTAATTTAAAGGGCATGAGAAATGATAATTACAATTCTAGCCCTTATGTGTCATGAGTTCCGTCACTTTAATTCTAGAGATATCATGATAGCTTACATGATCGACCTGTTTATGTCGTGTTATATTATCTGATATATTTGACTGATCTCCCAGGAAATATAGTTATAAGGCATACAAACCTAAGCCCATATGCAGCTCCAATTATCTTCTTTTCTATCTCGGCACCTGCCTTTACTTTCTCTACTGAAGAAACAAATGCAGAAAACTGATGAGAAATAGGGACATTTCTAGCTCGTGTCATGTGTGACTTGTACGTTCAACAATTAACTCACAAATAAAGTCAGCCGGATTATAGTGAAGTGCGCAATGTAAGCCTATGTTGCTGAAAAAATCCATGATGTTTTCACCTCTCCCGAAATAAGCCACCTATTATGATTATGATTACAACATGGAAGCATGGTTATAGTTACATCATCAGAGAGTATTGATACATTTAAAGGCGAAAATCAACGAGTGTCACTTGTTGTTTTGATCAGATATATAATGCTATGATACCTCGCCGTTAGCGATGAGCAGAATGTTATCAAACATGTAGAATATTTGGCTGGACGGCTGGTGTATGGTGGTGACAACAGTCTTCCTGGAATTCTGTGTGTATTGTTTTAGCGTTGACATCAAGCTGAAAGCTATGGCGGAATCCAGGCCTGACGTAGGCTCCTGTCAGTCAGACATTACGATCATATTCCAAACAAATCAAGGTTGACTGAATGGTGGGTGCAAGATCAACGGATGGCTCGATGAAATTCCGCTACCATAACGTATGATGTGGCGTATTTTGTATTGTAAATGAGAATGATTTAGCAGGTGTGGGATTGGAGAAATTTAGCAGAACACTTACATCTAGAAGAAGAATTTTTGGGTTTGTAAGGAGTTCACATGCAATACTAGCTCTCTTCTTCTCCCCTCCAGACAAACCTGGCACAAAGAGTCCGCCCATGGCTGCAAAAAAGGCAAATAACAGTTCTATTTCACAATAACAAGAAAAAACATAGTCACGTTTGCTATTACGGTTAGCCCTTTGTTGTTTTATTTCAGTCGACATCCTTTGAAAATGTACCTGTGTTCTCGCATTTCTTGAGGTCGAGACTTGTGATGATTTCATCCACACGCTGCATCTTCAAATCCTTAGACATGGTGTCCGGCAGCCGTAAATATGCCGTGAACTGAAGGCAAAGTACAGACACACATCAACAATGATATCCATTTTACCAGAATTAGCACCAACTCATATATGATTACCACTAACAGAATCCGCGATGACACCTAGTGAATCGGATATACATACATTCGGTGTTTAACCAAACGACAAGTACCGAATAACCACCCAAACTATTCAGAATAACTGCCCTAACAATTCCCACCCCAAAAATCAGCAAAACCATTAAACAATGGAATTTCAGCTAAACTGGTTAGCATTGTGGTTCATTGTGTCAAACTGGCACACATTTAGATTTGTCCTGAGAAAAACCGACCTTCATTGTTTCTCGCAAAGTGAGGAAGGGGAAAAAGATGTCAGATTGTACGACGTAACATATTTTACGGCGCATGCCCCTGGATATTGGTATTCCATTGATGGTGACCGCCCCGCTGTCGACCACTTGTCGTCCTGAAAGGCTGTTGAGTAAAGTGGATTTACCAGCCCCTATTGAATAAACAGGAAAAAAAATGAACATAAGTTTCATTTTTATGCGCAATAAATTTAAAGGCAGGCACAACTGTTAAAAGGGCAAGTATATTCATTTTCGGCGCTGTACAGCCATTCTGGAAACGATTGCACCTTCACTGTAAAGGTTGACATTGAACGTAATCGACGGATTTCTCAATCATATGGGGCAATATTGTATCTTATTCAATGAACCGCATTGGAGTTTGCATAAGAGAATATAATCTATTTTTTCGATATAAATATGAATAGATAAAAATGTTCGTTTAAAACTTTTCCACAACAGTTAAATTGAAAACCTCCACATGATCACGCAGACTGAACGTTGTGGTGTGGACGTGGGCATCAGGGAGCATATTTGTAATGCGGATGTGGAAGGATTCTACAAAATACTAATCCTTATTTTGGCGAGAATACTAAATCTACCATGGTAAATACTTACTTGGTAGAAACTCAGAATGGCCAACAATTTAGACACAAGCGCAGACAATTAGTAGAAAACGTTCAGCAAAGATCTACGACCGCACAAGACGTAAGAGAAGCTCTACAAAGCAAAGTTGAACCAGTAGTGTCAACAAAAGCGGGCGACTGAAATCATGTCCTACGGATTTATCCCAAAGCAACCTTAAACTAAAAGGCAAACACATCAACACCAAGTCTGGTTGAAATGGCAGAGACCGCTGCAAGGGCAATTGGTGCATTTTGTCCATATATGTTTTTGTTTTTGAATTGTTGACCAGAAAAATACATTGAATGGCATAGGTCCACACCTTATTCAACAAGTGGGATATAGTAATTTTTCTATTTATATTCCATTGGCCTACCATACCATTTCGTCTAAATATAGTTCAATGTGTAGTTCTCGCTCAGTGGAAGTCATCCCCTTATATCCATAGCATAACAGTGATGATGATCGATGCGGACATGCTATATCTGTTATTGGTTTGTTGGTACCTACCACTGGGCCCCATGACGGCCAGCATCTGCCCGCCTCGAGCCAGCCCACTGACATTCTTCAGGATGCTCTTGTTGTTGATAGATACGCTGACGTCACGGAAGACGAGATCCGTGTCTACCACTCGCTTCATATCAGGTTCCCGATCGTCACGGTCATGACTGAAAATCAAACGGAACAAAAGCATGAGTCAGATGACATTTAAGAAGATACAAACTCATGCATAACCTTAAGTATTTAAAATTACGTCAGAAATAGAAAATAAATTCAAGGTTCGATATTTATAACTACAGTAGATATGACACGCTTCCGCCTGAGGCGAGGGTTATTTAAAGCAAGCCAGTATATATGATTAATATATATGTATTCAGTCGTGCTCGTGAGAGCATCATGGTTTAAGTGGCGACAGATGGCGTTTCGGCTTTACTCAATCGGATCTCAACTCTCGAAAGTAACGTCCATGCCCAAAAGACGAGACGTCTGTTAGTGAATTAAACCACGAAACGAACTTCTCCTAACATGCTGATTTCATACATGCGCTCTCTATACATGTATTAGTCCGAGTAGACGTCTTACTATGTTTGAAAACGACGCAATGTTATGAATTTTGAGATTCAGACAACTACCAAACACCAATATACCCAAGTGATGGAGTTTTAGAATGCAATGATGTTCACGGACAATTTTATCCCTTTGTGGCGGGGGATTTCATCCATGGTAATTAGTTATAATTCGATAATTTTGGAAGCAGTAGAAAGTCCGAAACACAGCACCATGTTTGTTTTCAAGATCAAGACCACGTACATCGCGCATGCTCAGAATGACACATCTACGACTATTGCTTCCTGTGTCTGATACTGCAGATTATATTCAAAGTGCCTCAACGTGCTTCGCAAGCTTAGCAGAGAGGCAATGCGGATGAGGCAGCGGGAAATCACGCGACGCAATATTTTCCAATATGGCGGTCATCGCATCGCGATTTTTCGGAAATGATGTATAGATGGCATTTCTTCAAGAATTGCATCGATTTGTGATAAGCTTTTGATGCGATGCGCGACATATTTGATATATGCTGCTTTCTAGATGACAAAAACCCAGCGATGTAGTCAAACGCATGTTTTAATGTGCGCCCAAAATACTGATGCAGAACAGTATATTTATGTTACAGTTCGACCGGAGCTATACATATATCTGTATTATTTTATGATCGATAAAATAGTTGCAGAGTAGAGTGAACAATTCGAAACGTTTGCAGGTCAACACGACATTCCGGAATCTCATTGGACAATTATATAGTACCTGTTACGGGATTTCTGTGTGATACTACTACATTCGAACTTGTTAGTAGGATTATAATGTTCTAGCCCATGCGCATGCGTTGTTGTAAGTCTGGTCGCCTCAAGCATTTTCATATTGGCGATAGCCTAGAATGTCATAAGTAAGACGGTGATTAGCGGGTTGGGCGTTCTTATGCGGGATGATCAGAGCTTGGAGCTTAAATACACATCGATGCTAGGTTCAAAAACGTACAAAGTCTATTCAAATCTAGCTATGGTGCATCATACATTATTACACAGGCGCTTGGGTTTACATACAGTAATTATATAGATTACACGTCAAGTTATAATTAAAGACGGTTATTTGATGGTGGGGTCCTCTTTATGTTGTAAATTATGGCAATAAGGAAACCCCAAGCTGCAAAATTACTCGGACAGAATCCGCGAGTTTAGCTCTAACTAAAGTGACACGTACCTGCAGCTATTTAGAAAACCCTGGTTGTCTTCGCCAATGGAAGCTTCCTCTTGTCCACTGCAGGCGAGATGGCTGACTCCGACTGAATCGGTCATAGGTGCTGCTTCTCTGGGGTCCCTCATTCTTTACTAATCAAAGCATCTAATGTCAAACAAAATAACGAAATATCTATCTGATGGTAACAACAACATTTTTAATCCCTTTGACTAGAGCAATCCCCCACAATTAATTCGAATTGACACTTATACCGGGTGTCTACTATCTAATTACAATGGATATGGTTGGAATTGTCTCCGCTTGCTTATCTCCGGATGCGGCCCGTGTTCCACCTGGCGTCCCCAACCCCGAACCAATCACTCACTTACACTCCAACCAGGTGACCAGTCGTGACGAATGGGGGGAATGGTTGAGTTCCACCGTGAGGATAGAAGATGGGACATTGGGGGTCATGGGGAGAGAGAGAGGACTTGCGATCGGTCACCGTAGTATATGGGCGTGTTGTGTTTGTTTCTCCGGATCTTTGGCGCCCAAATTTCGCTTCAATTATTTATCGTTCTCTTTTCAAGTTTACTACCTCAGAGGAGTTTGTTGTTCTTGACGGCAACCATTTATTTGTTTTGCGCATCACAGTTGTAGCATAAAAATCCTTATTATAGGATTAACTAAATTGTGGGTAGGACTTGGTCCTCCCATGGACTACACCCCCTCCCAGCTGGACATCGGATCACTGTTGGGATTACCTACATCAAACTGTTGTCTTTTCTCATTTGTTCTGTTTTTTTCTGTTCAATTCATTTACTATTCAAGCACCGATTTTAGTTAAATGGCACCTTTTTCCGTATTATCATTTTGTGTGTTCATTTCATGCATCCCAATCCCCACTATCATGAACATCCCTCTATCCACCAACAACCAAGAGCCCCGCTCTGACAACCCCCTCATTATAACTTCCCCTCAAAAACTCTATTCGTCTTGCTTGTCCTCGCCCAACATTTCAATGGACGAGTCCTCAAAGGAACAACAGCCCCTTTGAAGAAAACGACCCCATGCATCGTCTCCCTCACTTCCTCACAAACAACAATCCCTGTTAAAGTCAATCTATTTAGCAACATACTTAACATAGTCAAAATAAACCCCATCATTGTTAAAAAAGAGATCATCAACAGCATAAGTCCAGATTTCATCACCACCGAAACAGGTTCCCCTGTTACTCTTATAGTTATGAGATCACAAGCCACCCTTTTGCATAACACCCAATCTCTCGGAAAAATCTCCGTCACCACTAAAAGTTGATATTCCAGATTCTGACCTCCTTTTGGCACTCAAACCTTTTGATTTTATCAATATCCGAAGACTAGGAAACATCACCACTACAGAATCACTTGAACTAACCTACAAGAAACTTTTCTTAAATCTATTTACAATCCACAAATTCCAAATTATGATATCAATTGCAATGATAGAACTACAGCAAACCAGGGAGGACTAGCAATTCTAATCAATCAAACATTCCATACAAAATTATTAATTTAACATATCTCAAAACATTTATGACAATCTCCACTCCCTTGACCCAGATCAATACCAGTCTTTTCTCAATCTTCTTCAAAATTTAATAGTTGGTGATTTTAATGCCCATCACCCCTTTTGGTATCACCCCATCCCAAACGGTAAAGGCAATTCCCTTTTAAAAATTATCCAAATAAATACAGCTCGTAATAAATATTATCATAATAAAACCCTTGATAACAAAATTCAACTCAAAGAATTAATTGCTTAAGTAAAATTCACTTTAAAGCAAACATAAGCTAAATGCTGGCAAGACAAATGTTCATCTTTAAATTCTCCAAATCTCAAACAACTTTGGAACACAGTTAATATTTTAAAAGGCAATCATTCCCACTCTCCAATCCCCCCTCTTCTAACAACCCATAATAATTTCTATACAAAAAGCAATCAACAAATCACTAATGTTCTTGCATCTCATTTCGCAGAAACTTGCTATAAACAAAATCTGCCCCCTGACTTTACTCCTGAATCCATCACCACCACTAAACAATGACACTTCTCTTCTTAAGATATTTATCAATGACATTCTCACCCCTAGTACTTCTTCTATTTATGCAGATGACATTATTATATGGGCAACTGGTAAACTATCATCCAGACTCACCAAATCTTTACAACACCACATCCTCAATATTCACAAGTGGGCCTCTAAATGAGGCGTCTCCTTTTCCTCCTCAAGAGACCACATTACATACACAGTCTCGAGGTGCCAAACAATCACCAACCTTATTAGATATATTAGTGACACTTCCCGGGGCACAAACAAATCAATATCATGCAAAATCCATTCATCACACGCATTACAATACATCATTTATATAGCCCCAGCCATAATCACTGCATGTAAAACAACCATCTACAAATTAGACATTGCTCAATCAGCCACTCTCAGAGCCATCACAAAATCTCACCAATCTACACCTATAATTCCTCTCCAGGCTTCCACTGGCGTTCCCTCAATCCCATTACAGCTTCTAAAATCCACCCTCATATATCAAATAAGACCCAAAACCCATAATCTTCCTACCCAACATATTTTTGAAGAATCTTGGCATATCAATATTAAACATAAACGTAAAATTACAAGCAACTTAACCCTCCCTTTCACATTATCTCATCCCATCATATCACCTCTATCTGCATACCCATTTCCACCCTGGCATCTAATAAAACCCTTTATTAAACCCTGAACTAACCGACAAAGTAATTAAAGACAACCCTGCATACGATAATACTTTAGCTCTTCAGCTCATCAGTCAACACCCCTCAAACTCTACACATATCTATTCAGATGGCTCCAAAAATAACACAATATCTCCTACGCCCTAACTATACCATCCCTAAAATATAATAAATCCGCACGTATTCATTCACTTTTTTCCATCTTTGTATCTCAAGCTTTAGCCATGATAAATTCGCTCTTCATACTAACATTCCAAACCCTATTATCCTCACAGACTCCCTCTCAGTTGTTATTGCACTCAGAAACAAAACCCTAAATCCCTTCATCCATGAAATCAAATACCTTTCCACTCTTCTAGCTCATCACAACTATAACACCTTAATAGCCTGCTCATTGCAGAATCCTAGGAAATGAAACTGCAGATTCAAAAGCCAAAATATCTTATTCTAACCCCTTTACCTAACCCATACCCTTAGATCTAAACATACACTGTTCTATCATAATTAAACACCTAATACAAACCTGGCAAGAAGAGTGGAACAACTCCTCCTCAACTTTCAAACTTATTAAATCCACAATAGACTATGAACCCCATACCCTCAGTAATAGCATATTTTCCGATAAGATCTTAAGATTAATAGCATTAGATAACCCCCCTCTACAATTCTACAAAAGCAAACACTATCGCTCCTTACATCCCAACCCTATCTGTCATTACTCTCCTTTACCAGAAACCTCTCATCACTTCTTCTTTGAATGCCCCAATTACTTAAACCTCCGCATCCCACTCAGCAACAAACTTAATTCCCTTAATTACACACTTAACATTCATAACTTGTTCCAACAAGATATCATTGAACACACCATCTCATACATTCACAATTGCAAACGTTTTGCATCAAACCTCCCCCTTTCTTCAAACCCATCATAACTCATTCTTCAATCATTCTCTGTTCACCTTTTAGTTTTTTCTTCTATCCCTCACTATTTTGTTCTATCCAGGAACCCCCCCCCCGAAGTCCTTATAAGGACATGGTGTACTTTATGGCCAATTTTCCAAAATGTTGCCAACTACATTCATCTCCAGGCGTCTGGAGAGTATTCTGCAAGAACATCACTATTCACCTGATAACTCTTTGAAGTAAGTGTGCGTGACTGTTGCTACACCATGTCATCACTGTGCCCTTCTTAGTGGAATGTACCCCAGCTGAAAACTTTCTTCAAAGATAGGGGAATCCCTTGCTCGAGTTATAAAAAAACTGAGCTCATAGAATTAGTAAGAAATGTCTGCAGCACCGTAAATATTATGGACCTGGTTGGGGAAGATGATGGAGAGAATATTTACAATGAATGAAGAACTGTTAGCATAGAGGGTCAATTTCCCAGATCCCAACAAACTTTCTGCATGGCAGGACGACATCTCAAATGCACATGAGCTTACTGAGGCTTACTTTCTTACTCATTTAATGACCAAGTGCAAATGAAGTCCTAGCAGGGTAGCATCATTTGAAAGCGAAAGGGGATATCAGCTGTTCCTCAACAGACACATACATGCAGTTGAATATAAAATCCCTGAATCATTGTAGGTGTTATCTGAGTGGGAAATGTGTTAGGGAGCTGTTCCAGACTGAACAACCATACACTGTATGGCTACTCCTCTCTCCATCTAGTACCATATAGTCTGCTGGATGTGAGTGCATAGGGTAATTCTTAATTTATATAATTAGAATATTTAACTTAAGAAAGTAATGTGACATATCTTATAAATATGTATAAATACCTGAAGACTTGCTCGAACAATATTGTTTTATGTGGTGTTGTGGTGAAAGATAGTTAAGAAATGTTTTATCTATTTTCTCATCTTTCTTTGCTGAGATGTTGGTGATTGCAAACATGTTGTGGTCATGATGTTTGCAGTGGCTGACTTCAATACCAATGCAAAGCCTAATCCAGTATTACCGCTCGAGGAAGAGACATGAACAGGGGACACATTGTAAGTGACAGTAATTAACAGAGAAGGTAGTAGCCAATCGATTTCATGACTTTAAATTAGCCAATCGACTTGAAGACAAGTATCAGTCAGCCTACAAACCGTCCATAGTACTGAGACTGCACTTCTACGAATAAACAATGACATTGATTGTGTTGTTGACCAGCACCATGCTGTTGCTCTCGTGCTTATTGACCTCAGCGCAGCTTTTGATACTGTCGATCATGAAATCCTGTTACGGCGACTGTCAGTCCTACCACTCAAACCGCTTACAACGAATCCGTGTTGAACGCAGGTACTCTGAAACACACCAACTTACATGTGGTGTACCACAAGGATCAGTCCTAGGGCCATTATTATTTACTTCCTACATATCAACACTTAGGAATCTTTTAAATGAACAAGGTCTGCAATACCACCAATACGCTGATGACACCCAAATCTATTTTTCATTTACTCCTATGCAATAATACGCGGATGATGCACAAACCAAATTGAAAGAATGCATCTGACAGATGAAATCATGGTTGGCAAACTGATTGAGGACAAAACTGAAATTCTATTTTTTGCATCTCATTAAAAATGCCAGCCGTCGTTTGGCCCAGTTAATATTGGCGATATGACTGTATCTACATCAGATACAGGCAGCAAACTCGGTGTTCTAATGGACACCACTTGTTATGAAGTCAACTCAATCTCTATGTCATCAGATCAGAAGATTAGGCAGCATGAGAAAGTACCTTAACCAATCCACAACCGAAATTCTTGTCCACGCATTCATATCGTCTTGGCTTGATTACTGCAATTTGCTGGTATATGGAGCCCATTTGTACATTATCGCGAGACTGCAACACGCCCAAAATACGGCCACCCGCCTTGTTACGCCTTGTTACAAAAGGAAAGCGCGGGGATAACATTCAACACATCATGCGTACACTTCATTGGCTTCCTGTGGAAAAACGTATTGTGTACAAAATTCTTCTACTCACCTCTAAGGCTGTTATTAGAACCGCGCCAAGCTACCTGCAGGAACTTACTGCTCAAAACCAACCTGCAAGGGATCTGCGATCTATGGACAAGTATCTCCAAAAATCTCCAAATATGTCTTCATTTGGTGGCAGACGGTTTAGTAATGACGCACCAAGTTTTGAACCAGTGATGATAGCTAATAGTACTTCAGATTGTGGCCAGTAATTTTTACCAATAAATAAAAATGACTAAATTTTAATGGCACTCTTCTAACTCAATCAATGTATGCTCAAATCCACTCAGCGTCGGATAAGCAGTGCGCTGAATACTTGAACTCTCAAGTGGCCCTTTATCAAAGAGTTTATAGCTTCCTGCTGATACCCCACGTCAATACTCCGAACTCCTGCCCTGTGTAGGATAAGTCGTGACTCAATATGTTTCGCATATTGGCTTGATATTTGTTATCTGAGGATTCAATGTAAGGCTGTTTGACTAATTAGGGGTGTAGAGGATAAGTTATCTGGGCTACAGTGAATGTAGATGACAGGTGATGTGTGTGTTGTAGTGCGTAAAAATCACACGCTATATTACAGCACTGCATATTGCATTTTACCTGCGATAAAGTTGATGTTGATTGACTGTTTTAGCTGCCACCTGCATCTATTATATAACCAGAGCGAGTATGGTTGGCTGCACAAACAATATATTTTTTCGCTGTAATGTTGACCAGAACATTAAACTGCTCTAACGTGCCGAGATACATAACTTACTCAAGAACACATACTAAAGATGTAGATTCTTAAATGTGAATACAACGGAGCAGTGATCCCTGTTATAATCATTCGGTTTATGTATACATGAAAGCGTTTGATCGCAGTGGAGATATTCAGGAATGTTTGATGTTGACAAAACTAGCACACTTGGCAAAACACGGGCTGATATCAAGCGTCGCCCATAAGGTACGCTATAAAGCGGTTCAGTGCATACTGAATGCTTTTCTTTAACGATATTTGTGGTCATTACATAAAGCTGATCTACCAAGAAATAAACGGAACTCTTCAGTTGAGGGTGATCACTAAAGAGGACGTGACTCGAATACACTGTGTTGCGAGGTGAGATATTACAACGTGGGGTAGATATATACTATAAGATATTCTGCTTTATATACAATGACGAGGAAAATATAGCATATACCTCACATTCCATTTATGACAACATTAATCATGCGTTATCAGTCCTAGCTGGAAAATGTGCTAACATAGTAGCATTAACGATATTATCTCATTTATTATCTCATTAGCTTTGTCGCTCTCTGGCATACCATCTGCATTGTATAATCATCAATATACATTTATTCACAGACGAGTCCTTTTGAATAATATAATCGTGAGCTTACAGCGCCATTAAGCCAATGCATTCCCCGGATTCATTGGTTAGCAGAATGATCGATGGGGATACACAAGTGCATGTAATAATCTAAGCAACCTACTAAGCTTCTATATAGATGTCCTATTCTGGTGCATTTGTGTTGCAAGCAAAACGATGCCCAGATGAAGTGCTTGACAGCCCCTACCCCATATCCATACTATACAATTTTAGGATTTGATCTGCGCTGTTCTTGACAACAATTAACTCAAGTTTTATGACCATTGGATCATTATTTACGATTTGATAAGCGCTTGATAGTTTTATTCAGAAGCCTACCAACGTTTAACGAAACAGGCCCATGGGTACATGAGGGAAGTCACACGACATGTTTTAATCATAGCCATCACCATCACCATTATAATCATCAAGGTTATCTTCAAAATTATCTTCATGACACGAAATCTTCATTTCCATAATTATTGTCATCATAAGCCTTATCGTCATGGAAATCTTACAATTAGTTGTATATATCGAATACGCTGATAATTCCCTTAGCTACAATAATCTGTTATTGTTTTTACGATCGAATTATTTTCAAGGGAGATATTGACGATTTAATATTTTTTTCAATGACCTTGACCACAGTTTGTGTTCAAGATCAAAGCAAAACCTCTGGGTTTTGTGCACCAATTACACCTTCTATTTTAAAAAATAGTTTTGAAAATATACTGAAAATTGCGATCAGTATCACAAGACAAACAACATTAAATGTTTATTCAGAAGCTAACCGACGTTAAAGTGTCTATCGCACAGTTATAGGTACTTCACTGAAATCAATTCATAACGTCCAATAACCGTCGCATCAGATCAGTTAAGGCCAAAATATGATAAAATGTCTTTTCGTATTAGCGCGCTCAACAAAAAGCTATCGCAGCCATTATCTAGGTCAGACCCCGGCGTGTGACGTCAGTAAAGTAAGCCCGTTCTCAGAGACACAGGGAGTTCCCTGTTGTTTACAATTTAATTTTTCAGGGTTTCGTCTCTCGTTTTTTTTGGATTTTTGATCGTTTTGAGCCATCTTGTGACCGATTGAACACGATGGTTAATCGTTGTTGTGTTGGGGGCTGCTCGCGAACCAGTCTGGTAAGGTGATTTGAAAAAACAATGGACTGTCCAGGTACTATGATTGCGAGACAAATGGCCGGGCCCGGGCAAGTACTCATTTGCACCGAAACTTAAAGAAGAAATTTGGTTGGATACCACGGTATAAGCGGGTTTTGAAGCAAGATGCTGTGCCTACTCTTTTTGCGAAGGCCTCTGCTGTCAAGCAAACAAGCAAGGATGGTGAGGCAAGTAAACCCCTCCCATCCCATTTTTGGTCATCATATTTTATTCATTATTTAGTAAATGGCCTAGTTAAATGCCCTACAAAATACTGCAATGATACAGATACCAAGTTACATACATAACTTGGTTCTAACAGGCAGTCATGTAGCTGTTAAGCTAGAGAAGTTGGTCAACAACCATCTACTCTGCCAGGATGTTGGCAAACTGTCAGACGACTTGCAAACATCATCGGTTGAAGCCTTCCATAGTTTGGTCAACCACTTCGCCCCTAAGATGCTGGTCTTCTTCTACGAGGGTATGGTTGCCAGGCAAGTACCATTCTTATGATATAATTTGTTGCTTTTTACATTGCTCCTTCATGGTGGTGTTTGTATTTTCTGAATTAAATTTTTTGTATCACAGATTGAGACTGGCTGCCCTACATTACAATGAAAATGGGGGAAGAGAACAGGCAACAACAGAAGCTGGGGATTCAGACTTCAAGCTAATATACCCAAAGTTTAAGCAGGGGCATGTTGTCACTACAGTAGCAACACAAGCAATATTTTGTGAATATTTTTACTGATATATAACATGTTAACAAACAAACAAAATTCAATTACCATGGGGATATAAGGTTATAAGCGACAGTCTGGTGTGCAAGCTGTGACTTGATCCTGTCATGTTTCAGAGTATGTCGAGTGCCTGATTGCTGAGTTCTTGCTGGTTTGCTATGAGCCAACCCTGCACAAGACAGAAGCACCACCTCCAGTGTGTGCAGATGCGAAGGAACTCTTATCTTTTGTCCCAGATGTTCCCAGCACAAGCAAACAAACTGTCTGTATGCAGTATACCTGTAATGCTCCTAATGTTGATTTATCCATGCTCAAATATTTTTTGACATACCAGTTTCAATAAGTATAATGAAATTGTAAATAATGACTGCTAACCTTTATACAGATTTATGTGTAAATAATAGAAAAAAACCGTCACCTTTGTACATCATTATCTGACATGTGACCGTGTGTGTTGTCTGTAGGAGAAATATGCCACGTGCAAGGCTTAAGAGTTCAAACAGCTTGGTCTGAAACCAGAATGCAACCAATGGGAATGGGGCTGTTCTCTAGGGAGGTCACACAGCACACAGATTCTTCCACCTCTGTCATTGGTTGACAGTAGCCACACAAACACCTGTAACATGATGTAGTGATGGGAATATTAATGTTTCAGGGTATGTCGAGTGCCTGATGGCTGAGTTCTTGCTGGTTTGCTATGAGCCAACCCTGCTCAAGACAGAAGCACCACCTCCAGTGTGTGCAGATGCGAAGGAACTCTTATCTTTTGTCCCAGATGTTCCCAGCACAAGCAAACAAACTGTCTGTATGCAGTATACCTTTAATGCTCCTAATGTTGATTTATCCATGCTCAAATATTTTTTGACATACCAGTTTCAATAAGTATAATGAAATTGTAAATAATGACTGCTAACCTTTATACAGATTTATGTGTAAATAATAGAAAAAAACCGTCACCTTTGTACATCATTATCTGACATGTGACCGTGTTGTCTGTGGGAGAAATATGCCACGTGCAAGGCTTAAGAGTTCAAACAGCTTGGTCTGAAACCAGAATGCAACCAATGGGAATGGGGCTGTTCTCTAGGGAGGTCACACAGCACACTTCTTCCACCTCTGTCATTGGTTGACATTCATAGAAACTCTAATGTAACACTGACCATGATGATAATATAATACCATAATCTTCACTTCCTTACATTATGCATGCATTTATGGGCTAACTGAAAATCGTATAAGAAAACAGCTGTCGTACTTATTCTCCTTTATATGAGTTTTAGCTCAGAATAAATCAACATCAACTTTAAAAAAATTGTAATCAGCCTTTGATAAGGCCTACTTTATATCAAAGTGCATCTCAATTTATTAACAGCAGCGTGTCCGAAATTAGTTGTAATTCGTTTACAATTTGTGTGTAGGAGCTTTTACACTTACATGGTACAACTTTGTAAACGTAAACCCTTGCATCCACTTGATCAGACAAATTTTTTTTGATATCTCGTGTCTGTTGTCTGATATGGAAGAATTATTTGCTGCAAAGTTCTGTTGTATACTGTTAGGAAAAGAGGTTACATATTTTGGTGGTGAAATTTATGGATTCGTTACATGCGAACACATGTACGATGAACTGGTGCACAAGTACGATCAGACATAGCTTACCTAGCATTGTTCTGTAGCCGCCCTATGTCCTAGACAGGATGACCCGCGTGAGACCCAGACGCAGCAGTGACATCACCAGTGTCTTTTTTCTTTTCACCAGAGACGTCCGAATCCCTCATTTCTGGTTCGAATCTGTGAGACAAAATTTGCTCTGCCAAAGCAATGATAGTCTGCAAATGATCCGTGTCATCCCATGTCTCTTCCTCGCTCTCCTGAAATGATGAAATAGCGAAATTACCAGCAGCCCTTTTGCGCCTCGAGTAGTATAGGTAATGGCGGTTCCAGAACACCCCTTCAAATGGAGACCCACCAACCAACGATAAGGAATCCCCCCACTTCAGAGCATCCTTTACCCACTTCGACTATTCTTATCGGGGCCTTATAGGAGCGCACTTTTACTCCAGAGCAACCCGACTTTCGGCTACCCTTTTTTCTGCCAACCCAAACAAAACAAGCCTTCCCCCAGATTCTCCAACAAACAAACCCCAACAGCCAAAACTAGCCAAACCAACCAAAACAGCCAAGCAAGCCAAACCAGCCAAAACATACAAAACCAGCCCAAACAGACAAAACCAGTCAACCAGACACAAACAGACAAAACAAGCCAAGCTAGCCAAGCCGCCAGACAACCCGCCAGCCAACCTCCTCTAGAACTGCCAGCCAACCCGCCAACCAACCGCCAGCCAACCCGCCAAACAACCTCCTCCAGGACTGCCATCCAAAAGCCGCCAACAAGCCGTGAACCACATCCTCCAGGACTGCCAGCCAATCCGCCACACAGCCGCCAACCAACCTCCTCCAGGACTGCCACCCAACCCGCCAACCAGCCGCCAACCAACCTCCTCCAGGACTGCCACCCAACCCGTGAACCACCTCCCCCAGGACTGCCAGCCAACCAGCAACCAACCTCCTCCAGGGCCGCCAGCCACCAATTCTCCCCGCACCAAGTAGCCGAAAATAGCCCTCCATTGGCCTCCTCCCCAAGCAATCTATTTGTCTCTACAAAGCCTCTTTCAATGGAACCCCAAAGCATTCTATTTGCCTGCTCTGTCTACTATTCCATATAGAAAGGGTCCCGAATTGGGGTAGGCTTTGGGGCCGCCGGTTCTGATTTTGGTAGGAAATTCGATGCGGCTTCCATGTGGCTTTTTGTGATTTTCCAGACCTTCCTTGCAAGAAATGCGGCAAATCCTACATATCCCGCCAGCTGCATTCTTGTCGAAAACGACGCTAGGTGCACAATGGTTCCTAGACTGGTTCCAACCTCTTCTATATCGTCATCCAAAACCGACAAGTTGTCGTCTATTTCCTCCTCCACGTCTGCCGCAAAGGCGTCCTCCTTTCTCTCCGACCCATCCACCTTTCTTTCCACCCGCTGCAGAGTATAGAACAAATCGTATAGACTGGGCCCCCCACCAGCCCCAACCCTTGAGGGCCTAGGATCCTCCTCTGGCCAACCAGAAGTGACCCGCCCCAGCCCCAGGCCCTCCGTCAGCCTCGCGGACTCCTCCAGCTTTTTCTCTATCTTTTGCGACATACCCCCATTGGGCACCTCCGGCTCGCTCCCATTGGGAACCTCCTGCTCGCCCCTATTCGCCCATATCTTGTACAACCTGGTGCTCCCTATAACATACTTTTTCGGATTTCTTCTCCAGTGGAGATTCCACGCGGGGCCTGGATCTCTTCTATTTCTTTCTCGGACAGTTTCTTCTTCTGCATGGTCTATACGATACCAACACCCAAGTCTTACAGATGGTTGGGTTCTAGCACCAGCACCAGTTTGCAAGCACTGCACACCAGTTTGCTAACACTGCACACCAGTTTGCTAGCACTGGCACCAGTTTTTCCAGCACAAACCCGGTCCACCCAGTCCAGACCCACGCCCACCCACACCCACCCAGTCTTCCAAACCCAACCCGGCTGGCCCCAAAGCCTACCCCAATTCGGGACCCTTTCTACATGGAATAGACTGGTGGGCACACATAATAGATGGTGGAGCGGACTTTGTTCGATATCTCGACATAGAGCTTCCAGGCGGCGACTCTGGTGGCAAGGTCCTCGATCTCCTCCCTCCGCTCTTCCCGGAGGGCTGCCAGTCTGGCGCTGTGGCGCTGGAGTCATTGCTCTGCCTGTTCTCTCCAGTTTTCCGCGGTGCAGGCCTCGTCTATTTGCCGCAAGACCTCTTCACGTTTACTGGTGGTCAGAGCGGAGACCTTCGCTATCTCAGGGACTTCCTGGAGCTCCCACCTAGACTTGTCTACGCCGTGGCACTTGGCCTCGTGCCAGCAGAAGGAAATGGTTGCCGTTGGCGGAAGTAGCGAGTGGACCTCCGGGGCCCCTGGGTGGAGCTGCGTTGGTGGCTTGGAGGCTGCGAGGATGGTTTCGCCATCTTCGCTGTAGCAGCGCAGCAGGGCGAGCTCGTCGTCGGAGGGAGAGATGTAAACCTGGAAGATCAAGCAGTTGCCGAAACCAAAGTCCCCTGCGGCCCAAAGGATTGCTTTCTCCCAGCAAGCGTCAGAGTCGACGTTGGCCTTTGTCTGCTGGACCCGGATGCCAGAGATTCTGCCTGTGACTCGATGGGCGTACCAAGCCACGAAGATTGTCCCCATTTGTGGTCGGCGAGGACGAGACAGCTGGACCACAAAGAGCAGCTTCTCCTGGGGCAAGACAAGTTCGAGCATGTCTTTGAGGAGCTCGCTGGCTGTGGCGGCGGAGAGGGCTGTTCCGCAGCAAGCGTACAACGAGACCTCGATTCTGGAGCAGCCCCGGGCTTGGACGTCTGGGTGGGAGAAGGTTTTGCCAAGATGCTTGTTTGGGCAGTCGACGTAGTCGACTAGGAGGCCCCCAGCTGGCTCCCGGACCTCTCCCACCTCGAAATTAGAGATAACTTGGTTGTCGACTGTTTGGGCTCTGGGGCGCATTTTGGCTTGTTTGGCTGGGTTGGCTGGGTTAACGTGTTTGTCTGTTTGGGCTGGGTTGGCTGGTTTTGTCTGTTTGGGCTGGTTTTGTATGTTTAGGCTGGTTTGGCTTGTTTGGCTGTTTTGGTTGGTTTGGCTAGTTTGGCTGTTGGGGATTGTTTGTTTCGGAATCTCGAGGAAGGCTTGTTTTGGGTTGGCAGAAAAAAGGGTAGCCAAAAGTCGGGTTGCTCTGGAGTAAAAGTGCGCTCCTATAAAAGGATGATTACGCTTAAAGACCTCTATGGATAGACACTGGAGGTTGGTAGTATAGGTAATGGCGGTTCCCCTGCGCCCCTACCCCAGCGACTCATGGCTCCCCCTACCCCCTGCTACTCGTGGCCTGCCGAGAGGCTCCCCGTCATTAGTCCATTGTCCGGAGACACCAGCTCTTGGCAGCTCTTCAGACCTTAGGCCCCGATAAGAATAGTCGAAGTGGATAAATGATGCTCTGAAGAGGGGGGGATTCCTTATCGTTGGCTGGTGGGTCTCCATTTGAAGGGGTGTTCTGGAACCGCCATTACCTATACTACTCCTGCGGAAGCGATTAATTATTCATGAGCTCGTCGTCTCGATACGCCAGACTCATCATTAAAGTCGAATTTAGTCCCGAAAGCGCGCACTTTGACGGCTGATACATAGACAGAATAGGTACTTCTTGGTTATATTTCCGTTATCTGGCGAAAAAAATGACATGATCTTTGTGCGATAGGCACTTTAAGCCAAGAATTCAATTAACAAATTGATGAACTTGGCGACGAGCTAAAACCAAACTACGATACATTTTTCAACCGCAATGATGACAAAATCGTCCATGAGAACTGGCAGAATCATAGCCCAATTCTGGGTGAATCGCTATGATGACAATTACTAACGATTTATCACTTGCTGGAGCGTCAATGCATTCTGTACCGGAAATGACTTCATCGGCATCCATAAAATTTCACAATTCGATTTGCACTGTCCATGACAACAATTGACCCAATTTGTATGACTAAAAATTTCCAGATCGGACGATAATTGGCTTGTCAATTACGAATTGAAAGAATTGTAATAATTTTCGCTATGATAAATTTTTGACCTGCTCGAATGTAGTTAACAATGCATTATTTGCAATTACATATATTTAAAAAAAGTTTGTAATTAAATACAACTTCCAGAATATGTTACATTTTTAAAATCGAAGTGTTTAAAACAGCAAAATTGGTAGTTAAACTTATTTATGATAAACTTTGATGCAATCCGAACCGTAATTGACGTCATCAACAGCCATGAAATTTTACGATGCAACTAAATATGTCACTGACAACTTTTGATAAAAAAATTGTTGCCATGGGACGTTTACTAATTGTTTTATAGGCAATTGAATTTCTAGGGTTAATTTTCTTAAAATTTAGACTGATATCACGATTTTTTTACCTAAGGTGCTCGGGAAAACTTTTGATATTTTACAGAACAAAGTTGGCAATGGAATTGAGCTACAAAGTGGTGTAAATTTTGTAAAGATCGATCCATATTCCCCGGAGTTATCGGGGATTTAAGATTTTCACATTTTCGATGACCTTGACCTTAGTATGAGATCAAGGTGAAAAAAAGAGATCCATAGAGGATGCTGGGTGTTCCCTGAAAAAAAACTACACCCCAGATCCATAGAGGATGCTGGGTGTTCCCTGAAAAAGCTGATAAAAACCAAGAAGGTCAAGTGATGATATCCATATCAGTCATTCTTGGAATAAATGATATGGATTTACAATGATAGACGGTTCACAAGACAATTCACATAGATTTGCAATAACTACACCTATGTTGAGATATACTCGATTTAGAAGAAATAATAATGATACAAGATACAGACAGCAGCCCTCTAGATGATATACCCTTATGACACCCCAAAACAAAGAAGAATTGTCACGTATTATTCGTATTGCCAGAAGAAGTCCATACCTAAAGCAAACAACAATATAACTCAAATACCCAATGCAGACAACACTTTCCAATCACCACCAACCACCTGGAACAACTACACGTAAAAAGGAGAATAGAACAAGAGCTTGTTGGTAGATCTGGTGAATAATAGCCAGTGTTGGACACTGTCCTTAACCATGAATCATACAGAAATGGGCGTTTAATATATGTTAATACCAAATTGATCGTGGGAATTGTCTGAGAGGATAGCCGATGGATGCTCATGTATGTAAAGATTTGAAGTCCAAAAGTTGTAAAGGCGCAAATACACATTGAGCTGGTAGAGGCGATTGATGACTTGAATGAGTTCAAGTTGTCATTAACTGTGCTTCAGGGGAAAATGTACCTGATTCTCAACCGATTGACAGTGTGGTTTGCTGCGGAAAACAGCAATTGGTCTTAATGCGTAGAATCGTTTTGTGGTTTTCCATACTTCATAGTGTCGTTATGAAAGTCGGGTATGGACATCATCGTGCCATGCTATCAAGTATGTGAAAAAGCACACACGCCTTTGTCGCTAGTCTGTACTTAACTTACTGGGCAAAGATATGCCTCCTCCGAGACACAAATAAGACCTCTGTGACCCATTCAAAGGAGATTGCCGTGACACAATATACGCAACATATACCTGAACGGACGTCATAAAGATCTAGTTCACTGCAGGAGATGCAGTGGAGATGGTAAGTTACCTACAGGACGTACAAAGTGCACTTTAAGCCGTCCGAACAATAGAGCCGAGTTGAAGCCATGGCAGCTGACGACAAGAGACGCTTTGGAAACTGCAAGTCACCGGGCCGACTTCAGACGCCAAAACTGCACAACCAAGAGGACACTATAAGATTCTAGGTCAAAAGCAGGAGACAGAACGGACACAATTATTTTCCATCCAGCACCCTACTGGCGCAGTTAGAATCCCGTAAAGCTACATATGCTACAATGACATGGACGCTAGAACATTAGCTACACGAAGGAGTATTAAGTCGGCTGCAGGTGCCCAATGACGCAAAAGTCATTATATATAGTGACGGATCTCCATCCTAGGGATGGGACAATCTGAAATAATTTTCAGGACTTGTGTTTCTGGAGGCCATTTTGTGTGTTGTGAAGAATTCGGACTGAATCAGTAAATTATTCATGATGGCGGTCAAATTAAGATTTTGGACAATGAAACGTAGGTTTGAACGACACTGTATTGTGTAAAATATCCTCATATCAAGCTGTACTCCTGGTCAATCCACATGTGATTATTTTCAGACAACTGTTTTCAATAAACTGTCTATGTCATCGGTAACATGTGCCTCAGGCTTCAGTGCATTTTTATGGAATTCCTCATCTACTCAAGGGGAAATTTTTCCTTTCCATCATTCGTTTTAACGCTTCTAAATTGACTCTCAAGTAGCCAACAGTTGCTTCCAATCTGATTTAGAGTTCTTTCAGTCTTCTACCTTTTCTTTTTTAGCAGGGCTAATTTCTTGGACACACTGTAGCAAGAAAATCTGCATCCAGGATTTTTGCCTTTCTTACTTGGGCTGAACACCTCCCCCATTTACACCTTTTCCGCTATTTGGTCGGGCGACAGGTCTTCAAATTCAGAATCCACAAAACGAAAATTCGTAAATGCGAAATTTTTCTTGTAGAGAATGGAAACAATTGCCCAATTTGGCGATTTAATCCACGCTATTGTAGAAATGTTGAGAATGTTCCATAGTTGGACTATATAAACAGATTCACCGCTGGGGTAGTCAGTTCTCACGGTGTTCTCAAGAAGTTCCATCAGGATCCATGACCGGTCTAAAGTGTCGAAAAATGTAACCTAAAAATGACATCTCATAATATTGAATCATTTGAAATATGAGTGCATTAAAAATTTACCTGATTTCTTCTACATTGCTGGTTTAGAGTGATATCAACGTGCAGGTCTTGAAATGTGAGTCTCCCTTGCTGAATACAGCGCCCACACATTGACAATGCTGGTGACACTCCCGGCTGCATTCAATGACAATGTCTTCAAGACGGAATAACACTCTCGGCCAATCCCAGTATTATCGCTCAGTACCAACCCTAAGCAACCCACAAGAAAGATATATGACTAATTTTTTTTTTCTTGTATTGCATTGCTACAGTACTTGTCCCGGATTTCACCTATATATATATATATATATATATATATGTATATATATATATATATATACATACACTCGACTACGAACCGGAAGAACCCGCACCACCACGCGAGAAACATGACTACACAACAATCCAACTGCCAGAGAAACTACTCCGCAACAAGGCCATTTTGAATATCGAAAACAAAGACAATCGATGTTTGATGTGGTATATACGCTATGCAATTGCAACCTGGGTCTTGCAGGAAGGCTGCACTTGCAAAAGAGGAAAGGATTGTTTGTTGCATAGGATATAGGCCCACTGGTTTACACCAAGCGATTCATTGGTCTGCACCAAGCAATCCACTGCTCTGCTCTATGCAATCCATGGCCCTTTAGCCTACAAAGCCTGATCTGCCCTATCCATTGGTCTACACCAAGCAAGCAATACATTGGTCTACACCAAGCAAGTGATCCATTGGTCTACACTTAGCAAGCGATCCATTGGTCAACACCAAGCGATCCATTGGTCTACACAAGCAATCGATACATTGGTCTCTCCTCTTCATTGGTCTACACCAAGCAAGCCATCCATTGGTCTACACCAAGCAATCCATTAGTCTACACCAAGCAAGCGACCCATTGGTCTGCCCGAAGCAAACGATCAATTGCTCTGTACTATCCATTGGTCTACACCAAGCAATCGATACGTTGGTCTGCCCTATAGCCCACAAAGCCTCTCCCAATGGTTTCTTTGGTCGTCCCTAAAACGCAAAACTACAAAAAGACTTAGAACAAGAGGTCCATGGAAACATGAGGGAACTTGGCGAACTATAGTAGGAAAATTACAAAATTTCAGAATCGGCCCATAATTGACCAAGTTTCTATGGATTTCAAATTTTCGGCACAATCAATTTTGATGACCATCGCATGTATATTGATGATTTTAAAAGCAATCAAATTTATCAAAGAAATCATGCTATTCAGGGATATGATATATTGACAATGATTTAAGGAAAAGTTCAGTGTATTAAATAGTACCGCGGCCTTACCATAATCATTATGATTGCAAAGGGATTCATGGGAAATGAAAAATCATAAAACACAAATCATCATTTGATCATAATCAAAATATTTGTCGTTGTCAATTATCAAAGTTTGGTAATTGTATCAGCTTTTAGAAAATGTTTTTACGATCGAAAGATGATTAGTGAATAAATTGCAAAATCAAAAAGTTCAGAGATTTTGGCTACCAAATTTTTTCGACCTGCTACAATTCTTCTTACAATGCATTACTTGCAATAACATATATTTAGAAAAAGTTTACAATTACTTTTCACTTTTTGAATATGTAAACTGTATTAAAATGGAATTCTAAAGCATGGACGTATTGAGCATTGAACTTGTGTCATTTTTTGAAAACTTTGATGCATGTTACCGGAAGTGACGCCATCGACATCGATGATATTGTCGGATACTTCTTAATATGTCGTGGAGAACATGTGAACCAATTTTTATTACCATCGGATATGTATTGAATGTTTCGAAATATTCATGAAACTTTAGTTGAACTTTGGACTGATACCACAATTTTCGACCTTAGGCCCTTGGGAATACTTCCGGTACACAAGCAAAAATACGTTATATGGCGCCTAGAAAGGTAAATAGATAAGTCTGACCTAATTAGGCAGCCGCTTTCTAGGATAAATGTGGGAAAATGACATGGATGACGATGATAAAGTCGCCACCAGCCGAATGACTGGACCAGACCATTCTAGTCGAGATGAAATCCGGGCCATAGTGGTGTTTTGCAGATATGGCCCCAGAGGGTTTCTGAGGAAGTTGCACGGGGTTGGCTCACAATCTATATGGCAGATCTACCTGGCAATCCCGAAACACATGCCTCGGTGTTCATCAGACGTGGATGTGTATCAAGACCAGGCTATTGTGGAACGTTTCAAACAGACTTTTGCAGAGTGGCTCTTTGAACACTTATATGACATGGAGTTAAAACTTCCATCTTGGCAACGATCGAACGAGTGGGTTTCTCAGCTGCAAGCTGTTGTCTCTGCAATAAACAATGAAGAAACCCACTTGACTGGACACAAACCCTAAAGAAGCAATAAAGGCAAAATCAGTTGCTCAAAGGCCCTCTTCCATAGTCGCAAGGCGTTTGGTAGGGCTCAAAAGCTCTCCTGTGGTGATGGCGTTCGCTATATCTACCAGCCTAGTGTGCTGGAGCAGGGTCATCAATGTTGTACCACTGAACGTGTGTGGTCACTCAATGTCTACTGGCTTTGTCGCTCTTTCAATAAGCCTGATGAACCTGTGCTCTACTATTTGTTGGACGGACCACTCAGTGGCTTTATCAGGGAGGTGATATTTGCGGTGCCACCCAACACCCAGCTCCCGCCAGATGGTGTACATTTAACAAATAGAATATATACACAGGAATGGCGGTATGAATGAAGTCCAAATGATTTGCAAGCAAATTAATGGGGAAAAGTCGGGGATCCAGTCAAACCCACCTTTTTTCTGCAACCCTCTCAAAGGAGAGCAGGGATCCCGTAAAAAATGGTCCTGAGTAACACGTTATGAGCAGCGTAGATTCGATGAATGGGGCTGCGACTGAACCGCAACTTCCTATACTACTGTACATCATATCACATCATCCCCTTCTTGTGATAAACTAAACAGCTACTGTCACTTTAGTTATTTCCTCCTAGTGCCTGTGACATACTCCGATGGGTATTTTGGCCACATAGGGATCTGTTCTGGTCTCATATGCTTTCCTTAGGGTATTTTTGACTGTTTGCATTGTTCTCACTGTGAAGCAAATAACTTCCGACGTATCCTAGTCTTTACGTCACATGGTAGAAGCACCATTCTTTTGCAAATTTCCCAAACTCCTGGCTGTGAAATTGCGGGCCGTTATTGCTGCAAAGGTTGTTCGCGACTCAATGTTCGCTGAAGATTTGCTTTGTGTGTTTAATTACAGCTGCACCAGCGCATGGCGTATTCATTTTTCTGATGAAAAAGCTTTTTGAATAGTAATTTGCTATCACAAGAAACATTGTGCCGTCATAGTGGAATAGGTCTGTGCCCACTGCATGTGTGCCATGACTTTGGCAGTACCTCGTGTAGTAACTGTGTCACTTTTACCTAGACGATGTTGAGTGCCAAATTCATAACAAACCTACCCTTCATCATAACGTACCTTCTCAGTCATCAGTTGATGGAGTAACCCCCTACAGCTTATATTAACTATAACCCCAGTTTCCCAGATCCACGAGTGACCTACATGTCACCTGCCACTTCCCCCCTCTCCTTATACATACCCCATATTCCAGAGCCACATGACCATCCTGCCCAGGCAACGCCCGTAGACCCCAACCCTCAATGACCTGGCTACTGCACGTCCCATGAGAATTGGGATGGCGTGTCTTTGAGGGAAGCCCTTTACATTTTAGTATCAGTTCTCTCCTGGTCTCCGAGCTCAACAGATATCTCTCTTAAATTTAGGCTAAGTATCATCGAAAATTCGAAAGTTGAAAACAGTTAAATAAAGTTCAAGTTGTTATAAACCCTACATCTGGAGTTCGAGTCGTCATTATTACAAGTGCGTATCGTGAGCATCTCAACACCTCAGTGTGTGTGGACAATGCTTTTATGCTGTAATCTTGTGATCAGTCTCCACTGTGAATGACGCTACATATACAAATAGATGTGGAAACTTGAACATCCAAATATTACCGCAAGTAGTTCTCTCTCTTTGCTAGCGTACCGTGTTTCAGCGTCGGTAAGAGCCTTGCTGGCGAAGGCTATTGGCTTTGCTTCTTGTAGTAGAGCTGCTTCCACCTCCATCCGATTTCTTAGATTTCTGTCATGTTCCTCTGTGTCGTGCCCGAACACGGGGACGTCGTCTGCGATACCAATTGTACCGGGGCACTGATCTGATCTGGTCCATCCTTTCTTGGAAAGTGTCCTGCAAGACCTTTATTCCAAATGGTAGCCCGAGTAATCCGTACCGACCATATGGAGAGTTGAACATTTTGTTTTTGCTCGATTCGTCATCGAGTATGATGCTCCAGTACGCGTAGCAGAACATCCCATTCATCCATTCATTAATTTCTGAATATACACAATCGTATCGTCTCTATAACGTCTACTATTATATGCACAAAATTAAGTTGTGACACATTGATGAAATTGTAAAACAGTAATAAATCAAAAACCATGTAGTGCATTCCAGTTAAACAGTTGACAAATACAAGTAAATGAATATCCTGTTGGCGATAGGATCTCCAATTATATATGCCAACCGGCCAACAAGAATCATTGAAAAGGTTGTCGAGATCAGAGAGATTTATTTCCACACGGAAACTGTCAAATTTGGCGGCGTCATTTGACAGCTTCTCTACCTTTCGGCAGTCGACTCCTTTATCTTGAATGTACCGTAATAGCTCGTCTGTAGTGGTATCCATACAGACTATGTAGACAAACAAGTCTCTGTTGGGTTTTGGTGCTCCCCGCAGAGTACTGAAGGTAGCAACCCCCTTGACATGGGCTTTCATCTTGACTTCTGTTCTCCTGTGTCTTTCCACAGTTGTGAAGCCGTCGTTGCTCCGTCGGTAGGCGCAATGACTTTGTTCTTATTATCATCTTTTTGCCAGGCGACTGCTAGATTGGGGGAAGGGATTGTTGATTGCTAACGGCTGCGGCTGTGACGACAGTGTATGACAGGCTGTTATTTAGCGTAGGAGCTGACAGACGACTCTCTTTACGCTGGAGGCTGCTCATCGCGTCGTCGAGCATCTTGAACCGGCCTTCTATGTCGTTGACTCGTTCATATTTGCCAAGGAAGCACATTTCCGCCGGGGTGGCCTTGGAATCATGATGCCGTTTGCACCAGACGAATTTGACATGTTTTGTATAATGATACTTCGCTATTGTCATAAACAATGTATTTTTAAACAAATGGTCATAGCTTCACGGACGCGGTGATAGTACGTGAAATTGATCAGTTTAAATGAATTATCACCCCGGATTCAGATGGCTTGTCGGGTTAATTTACGCTCCTTATGTCTCTTCTGCAGCAACAAATATGAGCTATGGGTGAATGCAACATAAATCGATTTAATGTTTAGATAACGAGGTCTACTATCATATAATAAGCCCACCTTTAACTTGCTTCTTTTTCGTGCTCAGGCGTTGCTTTGGGGTGTTAGGGCTTGATGATGAGGGACAACAGTTACAGGCTGTTGATAATTATTCCAAGGTTTTGTCCTTCTCCAGCTATGACAAGCTTTACTCCCTATAAATATAATCATGTCCGATGGAGCCATGTGCAAAATACAAAATCAATTTTTGAGCCCACATTCTTGAGCACATTTCCGTACCTGCTTATGGTGCAGGTTTGGTCAACTGGTGACCTTATAGCATCTTCAATATTAGGCTGGGACTGCTTTTGGGCCTCCAAGAAGGCTCATATATATGTATATATATATTTGAATACAATCGCTAATACGCTCAACAACTACCTGGATGAATCCTCGCAATTTGGGAAGGACGACGGCACCACATTGATGATCTGCTTTTGTTGAATTTTGCTTGAATAAGTCAACATGAAGAACCTGGTCAGTGGTATGTTTTGTGAAAGGGGTCATGGTACTTTGGATCTCCATCGCTATATTCAGGGATGTATCCAATATGCTATTCATAGAAGTAAACTCCTCCTAGTCCATTCTTTGGTCCTTTTGATCGCCAATCAGTGTGTTGAAAACCCCTGAACTCAATGTAGATTCGTACGTAGGCGCACTTATAGGTGTTAACGGCACACCAACACTTATGTGCTATATGGCGCCACGAAAAGTGTTATAAATATGAAGAGATAAGGTTGACCTGATTGAGCAGCCCCCTTCTACGATTAATGGAAAAAAGGGGGAAAACACGGGATGATTATAAAATGCAAACGATTATCCTAGGGCAAGTCACCACCAGCCAATTGACTGGATCAGGCCATTCCAGCCTCTTGTCTAGGGTAAATCCGGTGGCATATTACAGATATGGCCCTCGAATGACCGTTTTACTCAACATTAGCATTCCATTGCCCACCGATACCAGTTACAACCCACAGGTTGCCCTCTCTTTGTCGCCTCTTACGTCATGCAGAAGGATACAGTTGACCTATTCTAACCCCGGGCCTACAGGGGGACCCCTTTAGCATTATACGAAGCACTGGTCATGGGGTCCGAGTCTTCAAGGTGGTCAACAAAAGACCCACCGCAGCCAGTTGTGGCGCAACACACGTACTTTTTCAATATTTTTCTTAGATCGGGGCTCCAGTAATTCGCATTGCTGTTCTTATTCACATTCGACAACCTGTAGTTTTGAAAAAGGTTGGAGAGGATCACCTTGAAGGCCCCGTAGCTCCAATGGACTGAGCTTGTACCTGGATGTCGATGTTTGTTACCGGATCAGATTCTAGATGGGCTAATCCCGCCTGTTCACCAACTTTCATACGCCTTGGATTGATCCTGCCTGTTTTATATGGGCTGGTTAAACCTCGAATCTATACCAACCACCGACAGTTATGTCTGCATCAGCTAACGGAGAGACAACGGTAGTTAGTAGTTAGGTCTGGTACCTGAAATACTCGACATGGTGGAAACTCACAGCCTGGCAGAAACTCACAACAACTTTATTACGAATGCGCGTATACAAATTCCAAGCAGGGACAAGTCTATATTTGTGAAATGGTTACGCAATACGAGCCAGCAAGGCCTTTGAGATCTAAGTTGCTTTTAATCTCCCGAACATAATTCATCCGGCTGTTATAATTAACTTCAACACCAGTTACAAGTGTAGATCGTGGTTAGCATCCAATCAGACCTAGTGATACTATGACTGGATAACTCGAGGACCTTGTTGCCTCTCATGGCTAAAGGACACTATTTCACCAAACGATAGGACTGTCGTAAAACAGTAGACCAAAGCGGGGCTATCTGACACCAGTAGGTCAGAACAGCACTATCTGACAGGAATAGGTCAGAATAGGACTAATTGACAGCAGTAGGTCGGAACAGGACTATCTGACAGCAGTAGGTCGGCGCAGAAAGCGCAGCACTACATATGCCAGAAAGCGGAACACCACAAGGAAAGCGCACATAAGCGTGAGGTCGAACCACAATGGTTCTGTTAAGGCCATTGTGTCGAGATGGGCGGCGCCTGTGAACGTCGAGTTACCAGAAATACACTCCGAGAAAGCAGACTTGTTGGGGGGGTTGCATCTGAGGATCAAACGAGAAATTCCATGGAAGGAGACTATATAAATATTGGCTGATAGCCGAAATTCTGTCTCCGAAATTCTGTAAGCGAAGAATATTAACTGTAACGATTGAAAATTATCGACTCAGGACAGAACGAGTAGTAACTTACTGGAATGGTTCTCCATGTAGGAATTCAACCTTCATCAAGGCAGCAAACGAATAATGAATGAGGCAGCAGTATTTGATCCACTGGAAATAACTGGGCAGATTTTGGTTGTAGAAGCCCCCTGTGAATGAATAAATATTGCATCGCAAATTAACATAATTTGCATTGTAATAGTTATCATCTGGTCCGTAAGGAAGAATAAGAAAGCCATTAATTGATGGAGGTGAAATGAAATACAAACCAGCGTAGATATTTGAAATCATGATCACCGATGACGTCATCACAGATGTCTTGAAGTCAGTCACAGACACGCCAATCAGCAGGCCTATACTCTGAATCAATTAAATATGTAAGTCACGATCATAAGAATATTGCATTGAAGAACCATGCACAAAATTATGCCAATTAATGGAAACCTTATTCTCAAACTGACTTTAAAGGTGCATTTCATACAAAAAATAATGAACATTTTGTTGTCAAATAAAAAACATCATTGACCGATTTTCCATTAATTTTAGATATCATATCCATCAAACCATGCATAGTCTGTGGTCCCTTCCATATCTGCAGACTATTATTAGGTTTCTTGTCCAGTGGCTACTCATTCGCTTATGTTTGTAAACTTTGTCCAGAGGATGTTTTCAAAGCACCAATTTCGATGAATTATGGAAGATTCGAGGTTCGTAGTACAAACAAAGGATTACAATCAAGTCATACTAGCAGCAATAAAAAAACCTGGTACCGACAAAATGCATATATAATTACACACCAGGTAATTTTTACCTGTGCTGAAAATACTGTCAAGTATAGTATGAAGAGTGTGCTGAAGAATGAGGCTGGGTCGCGTGACAGGTTGGCCATCCAGTAGAAGATGATGCAGTAGATTGTGAGAAGTAAGAACATTAGGGGACTTTCAGTTGTCATCTTCGCGAAGAAATAAGCAGAGAGTCTGTAGGCGCCGGAGGAGCGCTCCTTGGTCACCACACCACGCTCGTCTGGAACTGTTACAAAAACGAAGGTCTTTGAAGTGCTCAGCAGATTATAGGCGCTAGCTTCAATTTATGATATGAGTTAACTGACTTATGAAAGGGAACTCACAAGACGTGACAATGTCAAGCACGGGGCCTAAGCTGAAGTATAAGCTCATGGAATATAGCTGCAACACGTGGTATGGTACACAGGCGGTCACATGGCTGGATGTGAATAGATGGTACAAAGGTGGTCACATAGCTTTATGTAATAATATGGTACAAAGGTGGTCACATGGCTGGATGTGAAACTGAATAGCAGGTGAATAGATTGTACAAAGGTGGTCACTAGCTTGATGTTAAACTGAATCGGACGTGAATAAATAGTACAAAGGAAGTCACATAGGTTGATGTTAAAACTCGTAAAATATTGCGATGTTGGTAACATGGTTGGGTGTTATATTGTTAGGAAGTACATTGGCTTCATGCAAGAATTATGAAAACCACTTCAAATATATATATATTTGTCACTACAAAACCACATGACAGCTGTTACATTGATCCACAGCTCCCATCGCCTCATAATAAACTCACCGCACCCATCCTGTCATTTATTGTGTGCTCATTTCGCGGCAGGTCGAACCAAACAACTCCAGCAACGACTGCTAAAATAGCTGTTTGGAAGAAATTCAGTTTAGATAGAATCCGCGAACGAGCTTGCAGAAAGTTCCGTTGGGTCAACATGGAATATTGTGTCCAGAAAGAAGTCTGCCATTTGGCTCCCTCAAGGATGTACATATCAATGTCAAGGTCGGGATCTGGTTTCCTTTTATCAAAATTTATGACGACCTCATCAGAGTTTCGTTTGCAGTCATCCCCTGTAGGTCGTACACGAAGGGTGGAGATATCGTTACGACACGGATGGGACATGGTATGCTAGTGTCAGGATATTAGAGTGGTCGTATGAAGGTGAAGTGCTATATTGCAGATAGATAAGTAGAAAGATTAGGAGTAGAAAGCAAAATGTTGCCTGCCTAAATCAGCGATTGGCCAATTATAAAGACTCGAGAGTGGCAGCCTTTGGTTATGACGTTGATTATATGACGGTGTCTGATATATAAAGGTATCTACTAAGCAAAATATTTTGATCGCATCGTTTTACGTAAGACAATCCGTTGGTATTAACATCCAAACGACCTATTGAAATCAAAACACATGCCTGCTTTGACGTAGGACAAGCCGACGATGTCATTGCCAGGAAGGTTCAGATTTTCAGCCATGGCACTCAGCGGTTTGCGGTCGCGTTTCGCATCTTGTGCAGCAATAGTAATGACTGTAATTGCACCGTCTGCTGAACGCAACTCTGCCGGCCAGCTCGATGCTTTCTATCAAAATAGATTGGTTGATAGCTTAACATTAAATACATCTTAAAGATTGCATCTTAATTTTAAGGGCATGAGGAATGATATTTACAATTCTAGCCCTTATGTGTCAGGAGTTCCGTCGCTTTGATTCTAGAGATATCATGATAGCTTACATGATCGACCTGTTTATGTTGTGTTTTATTATCTGATATCTTTGACTGATCTCCCAGGAAATATATTTATAAGGCATACAAACCTAAGTCCATATGCAGCTCCAATTATCTTCTTTTCTATCTCGGCACCTTCCTTTACTTTCTCCACTGAAGAAACAAATGCAGAAAACTAATGAAAAAAGGCATATTTCTAGCTTGTGTCATTTGTGACCTGTATGTTCAATAATTAACTCACAAATAAAGTCAGCCGGATTATAGTGAAGTGCGCAATGTAAGCCTATGTTGCTGAAAAAATCCATGATGTTTTCACCTCTCCCGAAATAAGCCACCTGCAAGAAATTATGATTACAGCATCAGAGAATATTGATACATTTTAAGGCGAAAATGAACGAGTGTCCCTTTCCGTTTTGATCAGATATATAATGTTATGATACCTCGCCCTTAGCGATGAGCAGAATGTTATCAAACATGTAGAATATTTGGCTGGACGGCTGGTGTATGGTGGTGACTACAGTCTTCCTGGAATTCTGTGTGTATTGTTTTAGCGTTGACATCAAGCTTAAAGCTATGGCGGAATCTAGGCCTGACGTAGGCTCCTGTCAGTCAGACATTACGATCATATTCCAAACAAATCAAGGTTGACTGAATGGTGGGTGCAAGATCAACGGATGGCTCGATGAAATTCCGCTACCATAACGTATGATGTGGCGTATTTTGTATTGTAAATGAGAATGATTTAGCAGGTGTGGGATTGGAGAAATTTAGCAGAACACTTACATCTAGAAGAAGAATTTTTGGGTTTGTAAGGAGTTCACATGCAATACTAGCTCTCTTCTTCTCCCCTCCAGACAAACCTGGCACAAAGAGTCCGCCCATGGCTGCAAAAAAGGCAAATAACAGTTCTATTTCACAATAACAAGAAAAAACATAGTCACGTTTGCTATTACGGTTAGCCCTTTGTTGTTTTATTTCAGTCGACATCCTTTGAAAATGTACCTGTGTTCTCGCATTTCTTGAGGTCGAGACTTGTGATGATTTCATCCACACGCTGCATCTTCAAATCCTTAGACATGGTGTCCGGCAGCCGTAAATATGCCGTGAACTGAAGTCAAAGTACAGACACACATCAACAATGATATCCATTTTACCAGAATTAGCACCAACTCATATATGATTACCACTAACAGAATCCGCGATGACACCTAGTGAATCAGATATACATACATTCGGTGTTTAACCAAACGACAAGTACCAAATAACCACCCAAACTATTCAGAATAACTGCCCTAACAATTCCCAATAACCACCCCAAAAATCAGCAAAACCATTAAACAATGGAATTTCAGCTAAACTCGTTAGCATTGTGGTTCATTGTGTCAAACTGGCACACATTAAGATTTTTCCTGAGAAAAACCGACCTTCAGTGTTTCTCGCAAAGTGAGGAAGGGGAAAAAGATGTCAGATTGTACGACGTAACATATTTTACGGCGCATGCCCCTGGATATTGGTATTCCATTGATGGTGACCGCCCCGTTGTCGACCACTTGTCGTCCTGAAAGGCTGTTGAGTAAAGTGGATTTACCAGCCCCTATTGAATAAACAGGAAAAAAAATGAACATAAGTTTCATTTTTATGCGCAATAAATTTAAAGGCAGGCACAACTGTTAAAAGGGCAAGTATATTCATTTTCGGCGCTGTACAGCCATTCTGGAAACGATTGCACCTTCACTGTAAAGGTTGACATTGAACGTAATCGACGGATTTCTCAATCATATAGGGCAATATTGTACCTTATTCAATGAACCGCATTGGAGTTTGCATAAGAGAATATAATCTATTTTTTCGATATAAATATGAATAGATAAAAATGTTCATTTAAAACTTTTCCACAACAGTTGAATTGAAAACCTCCACATGATCACGCAGACGGAACGTTGTGGTGTGGACGTGGGCATCAGGGAGCATATTTGTAATGCGGATGTGGAAGGATTCTACAAAATACTAATCCTTATTTTAGCGAGAATACTAAATCTACCATGGTAAATACTTATTTGGTAGAAACTCAGAATGGCCAACAATTTAGACACAAGCGCAGACAATTAGTAGAAAACGTTCAGCAAAGATCTACGACCGCACAAGACGTAAGAGAAGCTCTACAAAGCAAAGTTGAACCAGTAGTGTCAACAAAAGCGGGCGACTGAAATCATGTCCTACGGATTTACCCCAAAGCAACCTTAAACTAAAAGGCAAACACATCAACACCAAGTCTGGTTGAAATGGCAGAGACCGCTGCAAGGGCAATTGGTGCATTTTGTCCATATATGTATGTGGTTTGGAATTGTTGACTAGAAAAATACATTGAATAGCATAGGTCTACTGCTTATTCAACAAGTGGGATATAGTAATTTTTCTATTTATATTCCATTGGCCTACCATACCATTTCGTCTAAATATAGTTCAATGTGTAGTTCTCGCTCAGAGGAAGTCATCCCCTTATATCCATAGCATAACAGTGATGATGATCGATGCGGACATGCTATATCTGTTATTGGTTTGTTGGTACCTACCACTGGGCCCCATGACGGCCAGCATCTGCCCGCCTCGAGCCAGCCCACTGACATTCTTCAGGATGCTCTTGTTGTTGATAGATACGCTGACGTCACGGAAGACGAGATCCGTGTCTACCACACGCGTCATATCAGTTTCCCGATCGTCACGGTCATGACTGAAAATCAAACGGAACAAAAGCATGAGTCAGATGACATTTAAGAAGATACAAACTCATGCATAACCTTAAGTATTTAAAATTACGTCAGAAATAGAAAATAAATTCAAGGTTCGATATTTATAACTACAGTAGATATGACACGCTTCCGCCTGAGGCGAGGGTTATTTAAAGCAAGCCAGTATATATGATTAATATATATGTATTCAGTCGTGCTCGTGAGAGCATCATGGTATAAGTTGTGACTTGGCGACAGATGGCGTTTCGGCTTTACTCAATCGGATCTCAACACTCGAAAGTTACGCCCAATGCCCAAAAGACGAGGCGTCTGTTAGTGAATAAAACAACGAAACGAACTTCTCAAAACACGCTGATTTCATACATGCCAGCTCTATACATGTATTAGTCCGAGTAGACGTCTTGCTATGTTTGAAAACGACGCAATGTTATGAATTTTGAGATTCAGACAACTACCAAACACCAAACAGTTGGAGTTTTAGAATGCAACGATGTTCACGGACAATTTTATCCCTTTGTGGCGGGGGATTTCATCCATGGTAATTAGTTATAGTTCGATAAATTTGGAAGCAGTAGAAAGTCCGAAACACAGCACCATGTTTGTTTTCAAGATCAAGACCACGTACATCGCGCATGCTCAGAATGACACATCACCGACTTTTGCTTCCTGAGTCTGATACTGCAGATTATATTCAAAGTGTGGCAACCTGCTTCGCAAGCTTAGCAGGGAGGCAATGCGGATGAGGCAGCGGGAAATCACGCGACGCAATATTTTCCAATATGGCGGTCATTGCATCGCGATTTTTTGGAAATGATATATGGATGGCATTTCTTCAAGAATTGCATCGATTTGTGGTAAGCTTGATGCGATGCAACATATTTTTTCACAGGCTCTTGATATATGTTGTTTTCTAGATGACAAACCCATCGATGTAGTCAAACGCATGTTTTAATGTGCGCCCAAAATACTGATGCAGAACAGTATATTTATATTACCGTTCGACCGGAGCTATACATATATCTGTATTATTTTATTATCGATAAAATAGTTGCAGAGTAGAGTGAACAATTCGAAGCGCTTGCAGGTCAACTCGACATGCCGGAATCTCATTGGACAATTATATAGTACCTGTAGCGGGATTTCTGTGTGATACTACTACATTCGAACTTGTTAGTAGGATTATAATGTTCTAGCCCATGCGCATGCGTTGTTGTAAGTCTCGTCGCCTCAAGCATTTTCATATTGGCGATAAACTAGAATGTCATAAGTAAGATGATGATTAGCGGGTTGGGCGTTCTTGTGCGGGATGATCAGAGCTTGAAGCTTAAATACACATCGATGCTAGGTTCAAAAACGTACAAAGTCTATTCAAATCTAGCTATGATGTGAACTTTAGCATAATGATTAGACCCTCAACATTAGGCGTCAATAGCCTTGTTTCCTCATCGTACAGAATTACACAGACGCTTGGATTAGACTATTATGGCCGGAGTTTACATACAGTAATTATATAGATTACACGTCAAGTTATAATTAAAGACGGTTATTTGATGGTGGGGTCCTCTTTATGTTGGCAATAAGGAAACCCCAAGCTGCAAAATTACTCGGACACAATCCGCGTGTTTAGCTCTAACTAAAGTGACACGTACCTGCAGCTATTTAGAAAACCCTGGTTGTCTTCGCCAATGGAAGCTTCCTCTTGTCCACTGCAGGCGAGATGGCTGACTCCGACAGAATCGGTCATAGATGCTGCTTCTCTGGGGTCCCTCATTCTTCACTAATCAAAGCATCCAATAATAAGATGTTAAACAAAATAACGAAATATCTATCTGATGGTAACAACAACATTTTTAATCCCTTTGATCTAGAGCAATCCCCCACAATTAATTCGAATTGAGACTAATACCGGGTGTCTACTATTTAATTACAATGGATATGGTTGGAATTGTCTCAGCTTGCGGATGGGGCCCGTGTTCCACCTGGCGTCCCCAACCCTGAACCAATCACTCACTTACACTCCAACCAGTTGAGCAGTCGTGACGAATGGGGGGAATGGTTGAGTTCCAGGGTGAGGATAGAAGATGGGGGCATTGGGGGTCATGGGGAGAGAGAGAGGACTTGCGATCGGTCACCGTAGTATATGGACGTGTTGTGTTTGTTTCTCCGGATCTTTGGCGCCAAAACTTGGCTTCAATTATTTATCATTCTCTTTTCAAGTTTACTACCTCAGAGGAGTTTGTTGTCCTTGACGGCACCCATCACAGTTGTAGCCTAAAAATCCTTGTTATAGGATTATCTTACTAAATTTTGGGTAGGACTTGGTCCTCCCATGGACTACACCCCCTCCCAGCTGGACATCGGATCACTGTTGGGATTACCTACATCAATCTGTTAAGTCTTTTCTCATTTGTTCTGTTTTTTTTCTGTTCAATTCATTTACTATTCAAGCACCATTTCCCGATTTTAGTTAAACGGCACACCTTTTTCCATATTATCATTTTGTGTGTTCATCTCATACATCCAAATCCCCACTATCATGAACATCCCTCTATCCATCAACAACCTTGAGCCCCGCTCGGACAACACCCTCATTATAACTTCCCCTCAAAAACTCTATTCGTCTTGCTTGTCCTCGCCCAACATTTCAATGGACGAGTCCTCAAAGGAACAACAGCCCCTTTGAAGAAAACGACCCCATGCATTGTCTCCCTCACTTCCTCACAAACAATAAATGACCCCCCCCCCCCAAACCCTGTTAAAGTCAATCTATTTAGCAACATACTTAACATAGTCATATAATCCCCATCATTGTTCAAAAAGAGATCATTACAGCATAAGTCCAGATTTCATCACCACCGAAACAGGTTCCCCCGTTACTCTTATAGTTATGAAATCCCAAGCCACCCTTTTGCATAACACCCAATCTCTTGGAAAAATCTCAGTCACCACTAAAATTCGATATTCCAGATTCTGGCCTCCTTTTTGCACTCAAACCTTTTGATTTTATCAATATCCGAAGACTAGGAAACATCACCACTACAGAATCACTTGAACTAACCTACACGAAACTTTTCTTAAATCTATTTACAATCCACAAATTCCAAATTATGATATCAATTGCAATGATAGAACTACAGCAAACCAGGGAGGACTAGCTATTCTAATCAATCAAACATTCCATACAAAATTATTAATTTAACATATCTCAAAACATTTATGACAATCTCAACTCCCTTGACCCAGATCAATACCAGCCTTTTCTCGATCTTCCTCAAAATATAATAGTTGGTGATTTTAATGCCCATCACCCCTTTTGGTATCACCCAATCCCAAACGGTAAAGGCAATTCCCTTTTTAAAATAATCCAAGACAACAATATTACTCTTCTCAACGTTAGTTCTCCCTCTCACTTCCATAATAACGGTTCAAATATCCTTGATTTAATACTCTTTTCTCAGGACATTTCTCATAAATTCTTCTTTAAAACACTTACAATATAATGGGAAGTGATCACTCTATCATCTTCAATAAAAATAACCATTCAATATCATCCCCCGCCTCCTCGCCATCACCAAAATGGATTGTTAAAAAAGCTAATTGGCCACTTTTTCAAAAACTCTGTGACCAAAATATTACCCCTGAAAATCCGCTGAAAATGTTTACAGCACTTTAATTAAAAAAGCTCACTTGTCCATTCCTTTCAATTCACAAATAAAGTAAACCTCAATCCCATCCCTGGTGGAGAGATGCTTGTACTTATGCAATAAAAGAAATAAATACAGCTCGTAATAAATATTATCATAATAAAACCCTTGATAACAAAATTCAACTCAAAAAATCAATTGCTTAAGTCAAAAACACTTTAAAGCATACAAAAGCTAAATACTGGCAATACAAATGTTCATCTTTAAATTCTCCTAATCTCAAGCAACTTTGGAACACAGTTAATATTTTAAAAGGCAATCATTCCCACTCTTTAATCCCCCTTCTTCTAACAACCCATAATAATTTCTATACAAATAGCAATCAACAAATCACTAATGTTCTTGCATCTCATTTCACAGAAAGTAGCTGTAATCAAAATCTACCCCCTGACTTTACTCCTGAATCCATCACCACCACTAATCAACAAAAAATCAATGACACTTCTCTTCTTAAGATACTTATCAATGACATTCCCACCCCTAGTACTTCTTCTATTTATGCACATGACATTATCATATGGGCAACTGGTAAACTATCATCCAGACTCACCAAATCTTTACAAAACCACATCCTCAATATTCACAAGTGGGCCTCTAAATGAGGCGTCTCCTTTTCCTCCTCAAGAGACCACATTACATACACAGTCTCGAGGTGCCAAACAATCACCAACCTTATTAGATATATTAGTGACACTTCCCGGGGCACAAACAAATCAATATCATGCAAAATCCATTCATCACACGCATTACAATACATCATTTATATAGCCCCAGTCATAATCACTGCATGTAAAACAACCATCTACAAATTAGACATTGCTCAATCAGCCACTCTCAGAGCCATCACAAAATCTCACCAATCTACACCTATAATTCCTCTCCAGGCTTCCACTGGCGTTCCCTCAATCCCATTACAGCTTCTAAAATCCACCCTCATATATCAAATAAGACCCAAAACCCATAATCTTCCTACCCAACATATTTTTGAAGAATCTTGGCATAACAAATTTAAACATAAACGTTAAATTACAAGCAACTTAACCCTCCCTTTCACATTATCTCATCATATCACCTCTACCTGCATACCCATTTCCATCCTGGCATCTAATAAAACCCTTTATTAAACACTGAACTAACCGACAAAGTAATTAAAGACAACCCTGCATACGATAATACTTTAGCTCTTCAGCTCATCAGTCAGCTCCCCTCAAACTCTACACATATCTACACAGATGGCTCCAAAAATAACACAAGTACCTCCTACGCCCTAACTATGCTATCCCTAAAATATGATAAATCCGCACGTATTCATTCACTTTTTTCCATCTTTGTAGCTCAAGCTTTAGCCATCATAAATTCGCCTTCCAAACCCTATTATCCTCACAGACTCCCTCTCAGTTGTTATTGCACTCAGAAACAAAACCCTAAATCTCTTCATCCATGAAATCAAATACCTTTCCACTCTTCTAGCTCATCACAACTATAACACCTTAATAGCCTGCTCATCGCGGAATCCTGGGAAATAAAACTGCAGATTCAAAAGCCAAAATATCTTATTCTAACCCCTTTACCTAACCCATACCGTTAGATCTAAACATACACAGTTCTATCATAATTAAACACTTAATACAAACCTGGCAAGAAGAGTGGAACAACTCCTCCTCAACTTTCAAATTTGTTAAATCCACAATAGACTATGAACCCCATACCCTCAGTAATAACATATTTTCCGACAAGATCTTAAGATAAATATCATTAGATAGCCCCCCTCTACAATTCTACAAAAGCAAACACTATCGCTCCTTACATCCCAACCCTATCTGTCATTACTCTCCTTTGCCAGAAACCCCTCATCACTTCTTCTTTGAATGCCCCAATAACTTAAACCTCCGCACCCCACTCATCAACAAACTTAATTCCCTTAATTACACACTTAACATTTATAACTTGTTCCAACTTTAGGGCCAATTTTGCAAAATGTTGCCAACTACATTCATCCCCAGGCGTTTGGAGAGTAATCTTCAAGAACATCACTATTCACCTGATATCTCTTTGAAGTAAGCGTGCGTGACTGTTGCTACACCATGTCATCACTGTGCCCTTCTTAGTGGAATGTACCCCAGCTGAAAACTTTCTTCAAAGATAGGGGAATCCCTTGCTCGAGTTATAAGAAAACTGAGCTCCTAGAATTAGTAAGAAATGTCTGCAGCACCGTAAATATTGTGGACTTGGTTGGGGAAGATGATGGAGAGAATATTTACAATGAATGAAGAACTGTTAGCATAGAGGGTCAATTTCCCAGATCCCAACAAACTTTCTGCATGGCAGGCCGACATCTCAAATGCACATGAGCTTACTGAGGCTTACTTTCTTATTCATTTAATGACCAAGTGCAAATGGAGTCCTAGCAGGGTAGCATCATTTGAAAGCGAAAGGGGATATCAGCTGTTCCTCAACAGACACATACATGCAGTTGAATATAAATCCCTGAATCATTGTAGGTGTTATCTGAGTGGGAAACATGTTAGGGAGCAGTCCCAGACTGAACAACCATACAATGTATGGCTACTCCTCTTTCCATCTGGTACCATAGAGTCTGCTGGATGTGAGTGCACAGGGTAATTCTTAATTTATATAATTAGAATATTTAACTTAAGAAAGTAATGTGACATATCTTATAAATATGTATAAATACCTGAAGACTTGCTCGTACAATATTGTTTTATGTGGTGTTGTGGTGAAAGATAGGTAAGAAATTTTTTATCTATTTTCTCATCTTTCTTTGCTGAGATGATGGTGATTGCAAACATGTTGTGGCCATGATGTTTGCAGTGGCTGACTTCAATACCAATGCAAAGCCTAATCCAGTATTACCGCCCGAGGAAGAGACATGAACAGGGGACACATTGTAAGTGACAGTAATTAACAGAGAAGGTTGTAGCCAATCGATTTCATGACTTTAAATTAGCCAATCGACTTGAAGTCAAGTATCAGTCAGCCTACAAACCGTCCATAGTACTGAGACTGCACTTCTACGAATAAACAATGACATTGATTGTGCTGTTGACCAGCACCATGTGCTTCTTGACCTCAGCGCAGCTTTTGATACTGTCGATCATGAAATCATGTTACTGCGACTGTCAGTCCTACCTCTCAAACCGCTTACAACGAATCCGTGTTGAACGCAGGTATTCTAAAACACACCAACTTACATGTGGTGTACCACAAGGATCAGTCCTAGGGCAATTATTATTTACTGCCTACATATCAACACTTGGGAATCTTTTAAATGAACAAGGTCTGCAATACCACCAATACGCTGACGACATCCAAATCTATTTTACATTTACTCCTATGCAATAATACGCAGAAATCATGGTTGGCCACCAGTTTTCTAAAACTGATTGAGGACAAAACCGAAATTCTATTTTTTGCATCTCATTAAAAATGCCAGCCGTCGTTTGGCCCAGTTAATATTGGCGATATGACTGTATCTACATCAGATGCAGCCAGCAAACTCGGTATTCTAATGGACACCACATGTTATGAAGTCAACTCAATCTCTATGTCATCAGATCAGAAGATTAGGCAGCATGAGAAAGTACCTTAACCAATCCACAACCGAAATTCTTGTCCACGCATTCATATCGTCTTGGCTTGATTAATGCAATTTGCTGGTATATGGAGCCCATTTGTACATTATCGCGAGACTGCAACACGCCCAAAATACGGCCGCCCGCCTTGTTACGCCTTGTTACAAAAGGAAAGCGCGGGGATAACATTCAACACATCATGCGTACACTTCATTGGCTTCCTGTGGAAAAACGTATTGTATGCAAAATTCTTCTACTGACCTCTAAGGCTGTTATTAGAACCGCGCCAAGCTACCTGCAGGAACTTACTGTTCAAAACCAACCTGCAAGGGATCTGCGATCTATGGACAAGTATCTCCAAAAATCTCCAAATATGTCTTCATTTGGTGGCAGAGAGGTTTAGTAATGACGAACCAAGTTTTGAACCAGAGATGAATGGCTAATAGTACTTCAGATTGTGGCCAGTAATTTTTACCAATAAATAAAATGACTAAATTTTAATGGCACTTCTTTAGAAGTCAGCTACTCTTCTAACTCAATCAATGTATGCTAAAATCCACTGATAGTCTGATAAGCAGTGCGCTGAATACTTGAACTCTCAAGTGGCCCTTTATCAAAGAGTTTATAGCCTCCTGCTGATACCCCACGTCAATACTCCGAACTCCTGCCCTGTGTAAGATAAGTCGTGACTCAATATGTTTCGCATATTGGCTTGATATTTTTTATCTGAGGATTCAATGTAAGGTTGTATGACTAATTAGGGGTGTAGAGGATAAGTTATCTGGGCTACAGTGAATGTAGATAACAGGTGATGTGTGTGTTGTAGTGCGTAAAGATCACACGCTATATTACAGCACTGCATATTGCATTTTACCTGCGATAAAGTTGATGTTGTTTCCATCCATTGAATGAACCGTCGCTGAATAATACATATTTAGGGTAATGAATGACAGTTTTAGCTGCCACCTGCATCTATTATATAACCAGAGCGAGTATGGTAGGCTGCACAAACAATATATTTTTTCGCTGTAATGTTGACCAGAACATTAAACTGCTCTAACGTGCCGAATACATAACTTACTCAAGAACACATACTAAAAATGTAGATTCTTAAATATGAATACAATGGAGCAGTGATCCCTGTTATAATCATTCGGTTTATGTATACATGAAAGCGTTTGATCTCAGTGGAGATATTCAGGAATGTTTGATGTTGACAAAACTAGCACACTTAGCAAAACACGGGCTGATGTCAAGCGTCGCCCATAAGGTACGCTATAAAGCGGTTCAGTGCATACTGAATGCTTTTCTTTAACGATATTTGTGGTTAACGATCTTTAAATAAAGCTGATCGACCAAGAAATAAACGGAACTCTTCAGTTGAGGTTGATTACTAAAGAGGACGTGACTCGAATGCACTGGAATGTGTTGCGAGGTGAGATATTGCAATGTGGGGTAGATATATACTATAATACATTATTCTTTAGATACAATGACGAGGAAAATATAGCATACACCTCACATTCATGTATGACAACATTAATTATGCGCACTGTTTAAGTTATCAGTTCTAGCTGGAAAATGTGCTAACATTGTAGCATTAACGATGTTATCTCATTTATTATCTCATCAGCTTTGTCGCTCTCTGGCATGCCAACTGCATTGTATAATCATCAATATACATTTATTCCTTTTGGATAATATAATTGTGAGCTTACAGCGCCATTAAGTCAATGCATTCCCCGGATTCACTTGTTAACAAACAGAATGATCTATGGGGATACACAAATGGATGTAATAATCTAAGCAACCTACTAAGCTTCTATATAGATGTCCTATTCTGGTGCATTTGCGTTGCAAGTAAAACGATGCCCAGATGAAGCACTTGACAGCCCCTACCCCATGACATTTATATCTATACTATACAATTTTAGGATTCGATTTGCGCTGTCCTTGACAACCATTAACTGAAGTTTTATGACCATTGGATTATCATTTACCATTTTATAAGCGCTTGATAGTTTTATTTAGAAGTTGACCATTAGCGCGCTCAACAAAAAGCTACGGCAGACATTATCTAGGTCAGATTTCCGACGTGTGACGTCAGTAAAGTAAGCCCGTTCTTAGAGACGCAGGGAGTTCCCCGTTGTTTACAATGCAATTTTTCGGAGTTGGCCTCTCGTTGTTTTGGATTTTTGATCGTTTTGAGCCATCTTGTGACCGATTGAACACGATGATTAATCGTTGTTGTGTTGGGGGCTGCTCGCGTACCAGTCTTGACGGCGTGAGCTTGTTCAAATTTCCTGGTAAGGACGATTTGTAAAAAACAATGGACTGTCCAGGTACTACGATCGCGAGGCAAATGCCTGGGCCCGCGCAAGTACTCGCTTGTATGCTTGATTCATTTTACTGAGGAATCTTTTGAGCAGGCACCAAAACTTTGCGAAGAGATTTGGTTGGATACCATAGTGTAAGTGGGTTTTGAAGCAAGATGCTGTGCCTACTCTATTTGCGAAGGCTTCTGCTGTCAAGCAAGCAAGTAAGAATGGTGAGGCAAGTAAACCCCTCCCATGCCATTTTTGGGCATCATATTATATTCATTATTTAGTAAATGGCCTGGTTATATGCCTTTACAATTTTTAAAGATGCTTATGTCAAATTTTTCAACAAAATACTGCAATGATACAGCTACCAAATTACATACATAACTTGGTTCTAACAGGCAGTCATGTAGCTGTTAAGCTAGAGAAGTTGGTAAACAACCATCTACTCTGCCAGGATGTTCGCAAACTGTCAGGCGACTTGCAAACATCATCAGTTGAAGCCTTCCATAGTTTTGTCAACCACTTCGCCCCAAAGATGCTGGTCTTGTTCTATGAGGGTATGGTTGCCAGGCAAGTACCATTCTTATGCTATAATTTGTTGCTTACAGTGCTCCTTCATGGTGGTGTTTGTGAGTCATTAAATATGTTTACATGTGCTGATATGCCAAATATATGTAGGTCACGTATAATGGGCTCATTGTATCACAGATTGAGACTGGCTGCCCTCCATTACTATGAAAATCAGGGAAGAGAACAGGCGACAACAAAAGCTGGGGATTCAGTCTTCAAGCTAAGATATTTATAAGTTTCAGCAGGGGCATGTTATCGCTTAAGTAGCAACAAACGCAACATTTGGTGAATATTTTTACTGATATATAACATGTTAACAAAAACAAAATTCAATTACCATGGGGATATAAGGTTATAAGCGACAGTCAGGTGTGCAAGCTGTGACTTGATTCCTGTCATGTTTCAGAGTATGTCGAGTGCCTGATGGCTGAGTTTTTGCTGGTTTGCTATGAGCCAACCCTGCCCAAGGCAGAAGCACCACCTCCAGTGTGTGCAGATGCGACGAGACCAGATTGACGACAAGCCATTGAGGCACACCAGAGTAGGTTCCGCATGTATCAAGACAAGTCCTAGGTGAGAGGCGGGTAGAGGTATCCTTGATAGGCTGGTGCTGGCAAGTTATTTCGTGTTATTGTAACATCCCAGGCTGGTAAAGGAACAGTTATATTTTGTCCCAGATGGTCCCATCACCAGCAAACAAACTGTCTGTATGCGGTATACCTGTACTGCCTGTAAAATAACCATGCGACATTGTTGATTTATCCATGCTCAAATATTTTTTTACATACCAGTTTCAATAAGTATAATGAAATTGTAAATAATGACTGCTTACCTTTGTACAGATTTATGTGTAACTAATAGAAAAAAAAACCCGTCACCTTTGTACATGATTATCTGACATGTGACCGTGTTATTGTCTGTAGGAGAAATATGCCACTTGCAAGGCCCGAAGGTTTAAACAGCTTGGTCTGAAACCAGAATGCTGTGTTATCCAATCAATGGTAATGGGGCTGCTCTCTAGGGAGGTCATGACTCGAGGAATCTCCACACAGCACACAGATTCTTCCACCTCTCACATTGGTTGACAGTAGCCACACAAACACCTGTAAAATGATGTAGTGATGGGAATATTAATGTATGTAATAAAGGATGACATATTGTACGACAAATATGTTTTAGCCTCGACATTCATAGTAACTCTGATGTAACACTGACCATGATGATAATATAATACCATGATCTTCACTTCCTTACATTATACATTCATTTATGTGCTAACTGAAAATCCTATAAACACAGCTGTCGTACTTGTTCGCCTATGTATTTTCTAGCTCAGAATCAATGTACATCAACTTTTGATGAGGCTTTCTTCCTATCAAAGTGCATCTCAATTTATTAACAGCAGCTAGTCCGAAATTAGTTGTAGTTCGTTTACAATTCGTGTGTAAGAGCTTCTACACTTACAAGGTATAACTTTGTAAACATGAACCCTTGCATCCACTTGATCAGCCAAAAACTTTGTGATATCTCCTGTCTGTTGTCTGATATGGAAGAATTATTTGCTGCTAAGCTCTGTTGAATACTGTTAGGAAAAGAGGTTACATATTTTGTTGGTGAAATTTATGGATTAAATTTGTTACATGCCAACACATATACGATGAACTGGTGCGATCAGACATAGCTTACCAAGCATTGTTCTGTAGCCGCCCTGAGACCCAGACGCAGCAACGACATCGCCGGTGTGTTTTTTCTCTTCATCGTAGAATCGCTCATTTCTGGTTCGAATCTGTAAGGCAAAATTTCCTCTGCCGAAGCAACGATGGTCTGCAAATGATCCGTGCCATCCCATGTCTCTTCGTTGCTCTCCTGAAGTGATGAAATAACGAAATTACCAGCAGCCTTTTTGCGCCTCGCAACAAAAACAATGCCGGAGCTGACGTCACGCGTAGGCGATGAATTATTCATGAGCTCACGTGTCGATACGCCGGACTCGTCTTTAAAGTCGAATTTTGACCCGAAAGCGCGCACTTTGACGACTGCTACATTGATAGAATAGGTACGTCTTGGTTATATTTCCGTAATCTGGCGAAAAAAATTACATATTTTTTCGTGCGATAGGCACTTTAAGCCAAGAATTTACAAATTGATGAACTTGACGAGCTGAAACCAAACTACGATACGATAATCACATTCGAAGTGGGTTTTTTAAACGCAATGATGACAAAATCGTCCATGAGAACTTGCAGAATCATAGCCCCATTCTGTGTGAATCACTAACGATTTATCACTTGCTGGAGCGTCAATGCATTCCGTAACGGAAATGACTTCATCAGCATCCATAAAATTTCACAATTCGCACTGTCTATGACAACAATTGACCCAATTTGTATAACTACTAAACTGATATTTACCATTTTATAGGCGATTGAAATATTTGCTAAAGTTGTCTATGTGAACAAATAAAATTCACCCCCGACGCGCCTTAAAAAAACGACGAATATTTTGGTAGAATAGTCCATTATAAAAGTTTGTTTAAAGTTCCAGCTCTCAATTTTTTTTTCAGATCGGACGATGATAGGCTTGTCAATTACGAATTGAAAGAATTTTAATAAATTTTGTCCTGCTCGAATGAAGTAAACAATGCATTATTTGCAATTACATATATCTAAAAAAAAGTTTGTAATTAAATACCACTTCCAGAATATGTTAACATTTTAAAATCGAAGCGTTTAAAACTTATTTTATTATAAATTTTGATGCAATCCGAACGGGAATTGACGTCATCAACAGCCATGAAATTTTTACGATGCAACTACCCATTTCACTGACAACCTTCGATAAAAAAAATAGTTACATGGGACGTTCATTAATTGTTTTATAGGCAATTGAATTTCTAGGAATAATGTTCTTAAAATTTGGACTGATACCACGATTTTTTGACCTAAGGTGCTTGGGAAACTTTTTACAAACAAGTTGGCAATGGAATTAAGCTACAAAGTTATATAAATTTTGTAAGGATCGAGTCATATTCCCCGAAGTTATCAGAGATTTAAGATTTTCACATTTTTGGTGACTTTGACCTTAGTATGAGATCAAGGTAAAAAAAAAGAGAGTCTTGGTTCTTGGCAACAATGTTGCCGACCAATTGAAAAAAACAATTATAAATTTCATAAAAAATTGCGACTGGAACCGCCTGCCGAAAAAAAGTTTACAAACACACACACACAAACCCACAAACGGGACTAATCAAGATAACTTGACGAAAGCATTCGCCAAGTTAATAAAACACCGAATATGCACCACAGTTCAAATCTCTCCGTTCCGAGTCATGTATTGCGCTTTGGAAAAATATGCCCCTACTACCGGTTGAAAATCAGTATCACCGCCTGGCGGCCGCGACGGAAACCCGAGAATCTGAAGGCAGGAATTGAATTAGGCAACAAAATGATGTAAATTGTGGGAAAATCAAGCCCTTATCCTCGGAAATATTCGGGATTCCAGATTTTCGGAACAGGGCCATCTGACAACAGAAGGTCGGAACATGACTATATGACATCAGTAGGTCGCAACAGGGTTCTGACAGCAGTAGGTCGGAATATGACTATATGATAGCTGAAGGTCGGATCAGGGCTATCTGATAGCAGTAGGTCGGAACGAGGGTTATCTGACAGCATAAGGTCGGAAGGCAGGAATTGAATTAGGCAACAAAATGGTGTAAATTGTGGGAAAATCAAACCTTTATCCTCGGAGATATTCGGGATTCCAGATTTTCGGAACAGGGCAATCTGACAACAGAAGGTCGGAACATGACTATATGACAGCAGTAGGTCGCAACAGGGTTATCTGACAGCAGTAGGTCGGAACATGACTATATGACAGCAGGAAAACCACATGCTGTACTCCTGGTCAATCCACATATGATTATTTTCAGACAGCAGTTTTCAATAAACTGTCTATGTCATCGGTAACATGTGTCTCGAACTTCAGTGCATTTATTTGAATTCCTCAATTGTTCAATGGGACATTTCTCCATCTTGTACTTTCCATCAGTAGTTTTAATGATTCTAAATTGACTCTCAAGTAGCCAACAGTTGCTTCTTATCTGATTCAACTACCTTCTCAATATAGTCCGGCGTCATTGGACCAAAGTGCTATTTTATTTTTCTAGAAACTTTAGAGTTCTTTCATTCTTGTACCTTAACCATTTCTTTTTAGCAGGGCTAATTTCTTGGACACACTGAAGCAAGAAAATCTGCTTCAAAGATTTTTGCCTCTCTAACTCGGTCTGAACACCTCCCTCATTTCCCCCTTTTCTGCTATTTGGTCGGGCGACAGGCCTTCAAATTCAGAATCCACAAAACGCGAACTCTTGAAGAGAATGGCAACTTTTGCTCAATTTAGCGAATTCACCTGCGCTATTGTTGAAATGTTGAGAATGTTCCATAGTTGGACTATATAGAGAGAATCACCGCTGGGATAGTCAGTTCTCATGGTGCTCTCAAGAAGTTCCTACAGGAGTTATTACACTAGTTTTCATCGTTTCTAAAACAACGTAGGTTGTATCTGTCAGTTGGGTCTCAAACTGGATCGCTTCAAATTCAATGAATTCGATAGGTTCATCGTTAAAAAGAATAGGCTGTGGGAAAATGCTTCTTATGTAGATGACTAGATGCAGACAACTCGAATCTGTCAATCTTTATCCATGATTGTTGTATTGGACGAAGTATGGCACAAGCCTTCTAAATAGAACGTTCCGGAAGTGACGGCATCATACTGCACTCCAATCACTGTTCCTGTAATTCCAATAGGGACATCGATCAGTATGTCCTTGTAATTCAAAGGCTAGTTATTTAACTCAATGACCGGTCCAAACTGACGGAAAATGTAGCCTGAAAATGACATCTCATAATATTGAATATTTCGAAACATTGGAGTTAAATGTCAGTGCATTAATAATTTACCTGATTTCATCTTGAGTAGAACTTGACCATCAGTCTGTGTTACATTGCTGGTGAAGAGTGATATCAACGTGCACGTCTTGTAATATGAGTCTGTCTCCCTGGCTGAATACAGCGCCCACACATTGACAATGCTGATGACACTCCCGGGTACATTCAATGACACTTCGGACGTATGTGATGCGCAAGGTGGGGGCTAGATCTGGAACTTCAATGACGAAATACCACCCTCGGCCAATCCCAGTATTGTCGCTCAATACCAACCCAAAGCAAACATAAGGTATGTCTAATATGATACAAGCATCGCCCAGGTCAAGCTACATAAGTTTTTTTTCCTGGATTGCAGCGCTTCAGTACTTGGCTCGGACATCACCTAGACCAGAGACTGGGATGGCCTGGTCGAGTCAATAGGCTGGCGGTGGCATGCCCTAAGATAATCATTTGCATTTTAACCTTTCTATCGTCATCCATGTGTTTTCAGGTCAAACTTATCTATTAACCTTATTAGTGTTGGTGTGCTGTTAAACCCTATACTCACTCCCTCACTCTTGTGAGGTATTATCAGTGGCTGACCATGTAGCGTCATCCGGTAGCGCTGCCCTCTTTTCAATCAGAATTCTCTGAATGGTGTAGTACACGTGGAACATGTAAAGGTTCATTATTAGTACGGCTCCACAGTTGCAACAAAGTTCACCTGGCTCTGCCACTATTGCATGTGGTTGGTTCTCAATACCACTGTAAGTTCATCTTCAATTATTTTTCGCACCACATAGTGTTCAAACTGGTATGGAGAACTCCACCTTGAATGCCCCTGTACTGACCTCCGCTCGGACCTTCTCAGCAGCTACATGGGGCGGGTACAGCGGGCCCGGTTTGTATATACCATTCCTATTAAATCTTAAGGCCATGTATCAAACTCTGATCGATGCTTAGGCCGCAGGTCAATCACGTATATTGTGGGCTGGTACAACGTTGTAAAATAATAAGATCATTGCATGGGGGTCAAGGACTGCAGAAGGAGGAATATCTGCCTAATTAAAACCTGGCCCCTGGATTTTCAAACGTCTGCAGCAGGTGACTATAGTGGGTCTTAGTGAAGAGGTTGATTCCGCAGGTGGGATTATTACCCTCGGAGTTCCTGATAATAGGGCTGCGCGCATAACAAATGGATTGTTTGATATATGGTGTCTTAATGACGGTCTTGATGGGCGATAGATTGGTTCTTTCGGTGATATTATAACCACAAATATCGCTCTTAGCGTGACACTAGCGCATGAGTTGAAGGTTCAGTTAGGCGATGATAAAGGAAGGCTATTGGATAACTACGACTTTCCTGTTAGCGTTGTTTTTGAATTTACAAGACCAAAACAAATAGAGAGTATCGGAACAGACCTCTCTGAATATGCAAAGAAGACTATGACTGGTGATCTTATCATGCTAGATAATCGAAACCTCCCGATTGCACAAAAGGTTGCTGTCAATAAAAAGTATGTCGACAACCAACATTGGGAGCGGCGTAGGGACCCACGAGAATATTTCACTGCTATTTGGGAAGAAGCAAGTGGGGACCTGCGCAGAGGTCGTTTGATGATGGAGCCGACAGGGGTAAAACCTCACAAGACTAAATCTGTGGATATACCATGTTATCAAGCGGTAAGGTCATTCGTGTTTTCTGGTGTGGGCGCTGATACGGATACTGTTAGACCAACCTTTACAACTGTAACAAGGCAACGTCATCAACGTTTATACAACCAATCCAAATAGATCAGTGACCTGTTCTGTAGTTTCACTCCTACTCATTGAACTTGACTTGGAGACTCAATATGAAACAATAACCTACCGTTCCGACGGCACAACTTTATCCAGCCTGAGTTGAACTTACAGTTATGTGGACGGGGGGGGGGACTATTAAGGCTGGCCTGCTTGGTTAAGACGGTAATAAAAACAAGCATCTCAGCAGAAAAAGACGGACCTCTCTGCATATGCACAAAATGTGCGCATACAAAAGCAGCCGTCATTGAGGTCCCTCATTACAATTTGGGCGTAACAAAAAGGGACATCCGTTAATGGAACGCACAAGTGGGCATTCGGTGATAGTTGTATTGACCATGATTATCCTAAGCCAGCGCCGGGCGGAGTCTTGCGTATAGGGCTATTTAGAGTCTGCTCTTCTAGGTGTAACTATTGTTGTTAGTAGTGTCCCAAAGAACAGCTATTCAAATAGCGAGCGTAAAGGCATCTGGATATTTGGCATACATCTCGAGTTGGCTTTAGGTGACGAAGTCAGATTTAGAACACGTGGGAACGCTTGCTAGTCGTCTAAGTTAGTAGTTTCACTCAAAATTGAACCTTACAGAATCAGCAAGTAGTATAGAGAGTGGGGGTACGAGCGCAGTTTCCAAAATGGACTCACATACAGAAAATGAGCCAGCCTGTGGTGCGCTCGCCCCTCCCCTTTCGACACTACAGTGTCAGCAAGCCCCTCCAGCCGATTTTCTCCACACCAGTAGTTAGTCACCATAGAGGTCATCGATTGAGAAATATCTGCGACCGTCGCTGTAAGTTCCCTTCTTCACCCGGTCAAGGTCCTCCATGAACTGAGACACCTTACGTTTGTTCTTCTCAATAAAGGCGGGATCTGGGCGAATTGTTATCACTCTCATCGTAAAGAGTTTCCAGCAAAAGAAAGCTCCAGTCAGTCTTTCTGGAATCTTTGTCGGCCTGCTAATCCAGGGGCGGTGGTGATTCTGATAGCAGTCGAGGATGGTGTCAAACTTACCGTTTGTGGCATAGTCCCCCTCATCATCTATGTCTTGGATGGTTGTGCACCCCAAAGCGACCGTCTCCTTGTACTTCTTCCTGTCCTTATGATGGTATTCCAAGGTGTACGCTCCAGCCCTCCCCAGGTCCTCGTAGGTGCACACCCAGAAAACACAGTCCACAAACACCTCGATGGTCGCCGGTGGACTATGGTGAAGCCCAAGCAGAATCTGAGGTTTGTACTGGGTTGGGACAATCCTCCCAGGGATACGTGGAGGTCACCACCAGACTGGACCGGAAGGACCCAAAATCCGTCTGGGGAGTAAGCCGTGTTTTCCCCGCCATGGTGGAGGTAAATGTTGTTCCCGTAAACATTTGTGTTGTATCTGCTCTCAATTACTGCAATTGCAACCTCCGCGAAGACCTGGTCCCAGATGCAGGTGGCGCTCATGTGGCCGCCCTTGTTGCTAGTTTTCTCGGTCAGCTTCTTATTATAGCTGTTGAAGTAGTTCTTACCGATAACCGCGGAGTAGTCGCTTCCACCAATGCAGTGCTTTCTTTTATTCTCCCACTGATTTGTCTTTTGTCTGATCCCGTCATGTGAGATACAGGACGACTTAATCACTTGTTCCATTACCAAGCTATACCTAATAATTTCCACTGTTTAAATAGATAGATACAGACCATAGATGTCTGCGCACACTGGGTTTATTCTATCCACAGGGATCATTCACAGTCCGTGCAATAAAGATGATGCACCCAATTTTTGTCTCAAAGGTTCTAATGCTTTGTTTCCTTATTCGTCAAGTGTTGCAGTCTGGCGCGCTTTTACAGATCTAACCCTAATTTCACCCTTCATTTTGGTATATTTTATGACCGCAGCCAAAACGAGCTTCAACTCATCATCTGAGATATACCCATCTTCAAGCGCTGCCGATACAATGTCAGCAATGGCAACTACTGTAGACATTAAACCTGCACCACTTGCGCCAAGACACATACCAACTGCAGCTAAAACAGTGTCTACTGCGTCCACTGAGTTTACTGCACACCTATATTTTTCGTACATATTTTTCTTCCTCAAGGTATTGCTTCTTGAGTGTGATCTCATTCAACCGATAGGAGTGGCCTGGATTCTCATCTGGCGGCTCTGTAGGAATGGGCGGGTGTTGTTCCACACTACCATTATAGGCACATAAGTCTATAAGTGAAGTTCAATTAGGAGTGATGTTACAGACCAATTCGCCCCTCTGTAGTTTGAGTGGTTGTATAAAAGGTAATAACGTTGCCTTGTTCTAGCTGTAAAGGCTGGTCTAAAGATATTACAACAACCCATTGGTCAGCAGGCTTACTTATTCCTACCACTTGGTTTGTTTCATTAATAACAGGAACGACTGCTATAGGACCAGTATCAGGACCAACACACAAAGACAACCCCATACGAATGATGCTACCATGAGATAACATGGTATATCCACAGCATGAGTCTTGTGAGTCTCGACCCCTAGCCCCATGGCCAAACGACCACTCATATCCTGTCCGAAGGGGCCACTTGCTTCTGCCCAAATAGTAATGCGATGTTCCGTTTGGGAGTTTACGTGTTCTCTCAGGTCCCTGCTATGCTGTCTGTGTTGTGCATCAATATACTTTTTATTAGCAGCAACTTTAGGCGATTCAAGAAGCGTAGTGGGCACACCATCTAGCATGTTGTGTGTGGTGCTGACTTGATTGAGGTGAACACAAATTGTGCAAAACATGCTAAAGTTGATGGTCCGGTCACCAGTGTAAGTACCTGAATAAATCCACCGCCTTCCGAGACCGTCATCAAAACCCAACATTGTTAACACTCCGTCTGATATATTCACATCCCCATCAGGAATTGCGAGGGTAACAACCCCATTTACAGCATCAACTTCCAAACCAAGACCTATGTTATGATATTAATCTAGCTCTTTTGACTTTTGAAACGCTCCCCCTCTTTTCCATTGTCAGCACGACATGTTTCACTAGCCCGGGTCAACCTCTGCCCTTAAGACGGGGGTGTGACCCTGATAAGTAGACCTGGCTGGTACCTTTTCCCATTGGCCAATGACCCTTCGTGCCCACGCCCCATGTGAGCCGTTGGGGTTGACCTTTGTGAAGGGGGACCGGCTATACCTGCACCAATGGGAGGCCAGCTGTGGGTGTGCTTCCGAGCGTAATCCAATGCCGGAACCCCGATAAAATAGCTGGCCTCGCCGAAGTACAGGGAGAAATACCTAGCGAAGAGACAAAGTATCTGAACAAGATTCTGACCCGAGATTCCAGAGAAAGCTAACAAACCAAACTCGAATAAACATCGAAGAACCCAACTCCTGGACTCGTGTGTTTTCTCTGGCTAGTGTCCCCACTCAAGCAACTACAAGCAGCTTCAATATTCCTATATATGAAGGAGCGCGCAGAAATACGAATAACCAAGAAATATAAGTATAACCTATATGTATCTGCACTCGGGGATTACTTGGTATCCTATTATGTAATACCTGGTATTTTACGTATGTGATTTTGAAAACAAGTTGCTGCTTGAGAATTATTTCTAAAATAAAATTAACCCAAACATTACTGTTCCTCCACTCCTTCACAAAATATGGATCTGCATGATATATTGTTAAAGGCATATGATTTGGCCATAGAAACTCAATTTTAAAGCATGTAGGATAAACACCATCATGAAGTTTACAGATGAGGAATATTCTTATGACCACTGTCCACATTGCTATGGAAGTAATTGTAATAAAGCATAGTAAATTTCAATACAATCTGATCGGTGACCCCGTGATTTTGTGAACAATCCATTCCATATCTGGTAAATCTTAAGTATGCTAAAATGATAATGTTCATTACATATATAATGATGCTCCTTTCTATCTGTAAAGCCTTAAATAATAATCTAACATCCAATTAAAACAAGAACAAAAGTTTTCAAAAACTCGAACAGAACAGGCCAACAAAAGTATGAAAACTTACTGTTGTGGTGTTTATGGGGGCATTCTGTTCAATATCAAACACCTGGCTGCTTTGTTATTCTGTTTGATAAGAACATTCATTTTTGAACACAACTGAACACGTATATGAACACTCAATCAGACCTGGATGGACAACAAGCGAGATTTGAAACAATCATGGTACAGCGTACTTCGATTGGAGTACGCAAATATCGGTTGTGCAAATGGATTGACATTGGGTGTGATGTTATCATCCATAAGTCACAAATATGCCATACAATTTTAACTTAACTATATTTGATATAATCTAGACAAACTATGCTCCGCAAAAAGTAAGTTTTTAACTTTGCCAAACTGATACAAAATGATTCCTGCCTCATTAATCTTCAGGAAAGTCACGCGATAGCCGCCGTACTCAAGTTTAAAAACGAATATGAAAGCCTTCTCGTGCACGTGCAACGCTGAACATGGTGCCAAATCGAGGCTATGACAACTAAGGGGGTTTCCATGATTTTACCCAACCAAATCTCAGTAAATGATGTCACAATTTGCAAAACAGTTGAGAAAATTAATGTTTATGTATGCATACTTCAAACCAAGTACGCCGTACTAGGAACGAGGTACGTACCTCGATCGAGGTGCGTACTTCCTTCTGCGGTCGTCTTTGACCTGGTTGTTGACCATCTCCCCCCTCTGGGTCTGCATAGCCTTGTCAAGCCCTATAAGCTCTCTGAGTGGTAATTCGTTGTCTGTTTGTGTACCTAGGTCTTCTATGGCGTTATGAACGCCATCTATGAAGCTTGTTTCGTCCACACCACTTGGCTCTGTCACGACTTCAGGACCGCTCATTTCTAACTTCTCTGAAGTGCAGCTTCCGCTTTAGCAGCAGCTAATATATTATGGCCTACATTTGGAACCAAATCTGTTGTTGTGAGCGATATCGGGCGTTCACAAGAAGATTTTCACTTCCATTCTTCGATAGCGACTGCAAGTTTTTCGTCGTTCATGGTTAAAATTTTGTACGCACATCAACTTGGCAGAGGTAAGGTCTATGTTTTCTCATTTACATGTATATCATCTTATTATACGTTATATGTTATTCAAAATTCTATGGCATATTAATGAGCTATCGCTAATAATGTAACACCCCTGTTGAATGATTTTTCTGAAACAATGGCGTATTGATGCGTTCGTACTTAAATCGAAGTATGGCGTACTTCCTTTTGAATTGCTGCCATAGTCTGATAGCAGATCGTACACAGATAAGTGTCATAAAAGAATGACACTTATGATTCATCCGACTGAACCAGAGGTCGAATGTAGCCTTTCCTGGTGGTGTTGTTATATAAGATAATTTGTTTTAGAAATTTGAAACCCCGTACTTATGAAGTGACATATCCCCACTCTGACGGTAGTATACATATAAATCAACAAAAGGTCGTGCACGGCTTGAAGAGACAATGTCAATAATTCCAACCGAATATGATTTAGTCTGTTGGTAGAGGGTGATATAAAAAATCTCACAAGAATTGCTGGTTTGTGTTGTGTACTTAAACATTGATAATGATATTTAATGTTATGCATTTGACTAGACAGTGTCTGAATTACTTTGTTTTTTTCCAGAATTGAACAGCTATTGGCCATGCCATTTTCAAAATGGTGTGCTTCTGAAAGCCTTCATTCACAAAGGGGATGTTTGGAAACGGGAAAACTGAAATAAACTTTTGGATTTGGTTGGAAAAAATAATCTGTCCATTACACAAAAACTGCTCCTATGTTCTGCCAATCATGCTTTGACGAAGTGGATGAAATCTAGCCAGACTTGAACATTCCTTCAGCCGTGATGTGTCTGTGCAGCCACCTTCCAAGCCGCTGAAAGTTGGTTTCAACTCTCACAATGAAGAAGCTATTCCTGTGATGGGTGCACCAGGTCTCGCCTGAACAATAAACCCATCTTTAATTGTTCTCATCTATATACTCAACCAAAATATTGACCTAACACCACTGAACAAGTTCATAAGAATTTGTGCATATTATCCTCTTCCTCTCCAAACAACAGAGACAGAGAGAATATTTTATTCTGGATTCCATTTTCATGAAAATATAGGTTGGGGCGGGAAACCGCTACAGCCGCATTTTGTGCAGAGTCAAATTTGTAAATATCACATAAGTCCTTATCCTCTTATACATCACATCAATTTGCTCTCTGTTCCAAACCCCTCCCCACTTCCCGTTTTCAATGCCATCCCACCTCTTGTACATGCTTTCCTCTAGTTTTGTCATTCAACACTCGCTGTTGTTATATGTATGTCTGTACATGTACAGGTATATCAATTAATCCTGTCTGTGTCATGACCATTTAAAGTAGCTTTATCCTGCATTGTGCAACCTCTCCTAGACATATCATAGTTATGTATCTCACTTATTGAATCAACATCATACATATACCTTTAACTGTCAAACAGTCATATTGTACTATACTTGTTATCATAATCTGCCTCATTGTAATGCTGGTAATTGATTTGTAGTGTACCTGCACTCGGGGATTACTTGGTATCCTATTATGTAATACCTGGTATTTTACGTATGTGATTTTGAACACAATTTGCTGCTTGAGAATTATTTCTAAAATAAAATTTACCCAAACATTACTGTTCCTCCACTCCTTCACAAAATATGGATCTGCATGATATATTGTTAAAGGCATATGATTTGGCCATAGAAACTCAATTATTAGCATGTAGGATAAACACCATCATGAAGTTTACAGATGAGGAATATTCTTATGACCACTGTCCACATTGCTATGGAAGTAATTGTAATAAAGCATAGTAAATTTCAATACAATCTGGTCGGTGACCCCGTGATTTTGTGAACAATCCATTCCATATCTGGTAAATCTTAAGTATGCTAAAATGATAATGTTCATTACATATGTAATGATGCTCCTTTCTATCTGTAAAGCCTTAAATAATAATCTAACATCCAATTAAAACAAGAACAAAAGTTTTCAAAAACTCGAACAGAACAGGCCAACAAAAGTATGAAAACTTACTGTTGTGGTGTTTATGGGGGCATTCTGTTCAATATCAAACACCTGGCTGCTTTGTTATTCTATTTGATAAGAACATTCATTTTTAAACACAACTGAACACGTATATGAACACTCAATCAGACCCGGATGGACACCCAAGCGAGATTTGAAACAATCATGGTACAGCGTACTTCGATTGAAGTACGCAAATATCGGTTGTGCAAATGGATTGACATTGGGTGTGATGTTATCATCCATAAGTCACAAATATGCCATACAATTTTCACTTAACTATATTTCATATAATCTAGACAAACTATGCTCCGCAAAAAGTGAGTTTTTAACTTTGCCAAACTGATACAAAATGATTCCTGCCTCATTAATCTTCAGGAAAGTCACGCGATAGCCGCCGTACTCAAGTTTAAAAACGAATATGAAAGCCTTCTCGTGCACGTGCAACGCTGAACATGGTGCCAAATCGAGGCTATGACAACTAAGGAGGTTTCCATGATTTTACCCAACCAAATCTCAGTAAATGATGTCACAATTTGCAAAACAGTTGAGAAAATTAATGTTTATGTATGCATACTTCAAACCAAGTACGCCGTACTAGGAACGAGGTACGTACCTCGATCGAGGTGCGTACTTCCTTCTGCGGTCGTCTTTGACCTGGTTGTTGACCATCTCCCCCCTCTGGGTCTGCATAGCCTTGTCAAGCCCTATAAGCTCTCTGAGTGGTAATTCGTTGTTTGTTTGTGTACCTAGGTCTTCTATGGCGTTATGAACGCCATCTATGAAGCTTGTTTCGTCCACACCACTTGGCTCTGTCACGACTTCAGGACCGCTCATTTCTAACTTCTCTGAAGTGCAGCTTCCGCTTTAGCAGCAGCTAATATATTATGGCCTACATTTGGAACCAAATCTGTTGTTGTGAGCGATATCGGGCGTTCACAAGAAGATTTTCACTTCCATTCTTCGATAGCGACTGCAAGTTTTTCGTCGTTCATGGTTAAAATTTTGTACGCACATCAACTTGGCAGAGGTAAGGTCTATGTTTTCTCATTTACATGTATATCATCTTATTATACGTTATATGTTATTCAAAATTCTATGGCATATTAATGAGCTATCGCTAATAATGTAACACCCCTGTTGAATGATTTTTCTGAAACAATGGCGTATTGATGCGTTCGTACTTAAATCGAAGTATGGCGTACTTCCTTTTGAATTGCTGCCATAGTCTGATAGCAGATCGTACACAGATAAGTGTCATAAAAGAATGACACTTATGATTCATCCGACTGAACCAGAGGTCGAATGTAGCCTTTCCTGGTGGTGTTGTTATATAAGATAATTTGTTTTAGAAATTTGAAACCCCGTACTTATGAAGTGACATATCCCCACTCTGACGGTAGTATACATATAAATCAACAAAAGGTCGTGCACGGCTTGAAGAGACAATGTCAATAATTCCAACCGAATATGATTTAGTCTGTTGGTAGAGGGTGATATAAAAAATCTCACAAGAATTGCTGGTTTGTGTTGTGTACTTAAACATTGATAATGATATTTAATGTTATGCATTTGACTAGACAGTGTCTGAATTACTTTGTTTTTTTCCAGAATTGAACAGCTATTGGCCATGCCATTTTCAAAATGGTGTGCTTCTGAAAGCCTTCATTCACAAAGGGGATGTTTGGAAACGTTTTTTGTAGCGTTGTGCAAAACATGGGCCGTGCCGTGGTTAAGAAAATGGCAATCAAGATTTCTGGCAATGAGGTCATGTCTATTGATGACAGCGATGTGTATCACTGTTACCACGACTTGCGGCGGACTGCACAGGAGAGACTGGGCCTCCAGTACCAGGGCATTGATATATCAGATGACAAAAACACAATTAAGATACGAATGGGGGCAGGAGACAAGGATGAGACAGAGGAAGAGGACCTGGCCATAGCCAATGTGTATGGTAGCAGGTTCAACGTTCTGCTTGACTTTGATAGCCACATGCCATTCTACCAGAGCATTATTAATGACAGACTGGAATACGAGCTCACGTTCAACGACTACAACCACGTGATTCACGCAACAGGCGACACTGTTGCCAGCTACAAAATTGATGGCATCTCGCTGGAGTATGACATGGTTACCCTAATAGAGTTGGCCCGTACGATACACACCCAGTACACAGGTCGACTTGCACTTTTGTATGACCGTGTACTTTGTCACAGAAAGCTTGTATACAATAAAAAAGATACACTGTGGAACATCAATCTGAACGTGCCTGCTCGCAGTATGAAGGGCATCCTACTGCCCTTTAAAGACCCAGCCAACGCCTCATTCGCCAGGAAGACAGAGTCGTTCTACAACCCAAAGATTACAAAAGTTGAGGTGACCATTGAGGGCATCCCCAACCAACTCTATGTTCAGGGCATGCGTGGCTACCAGCAGTGGGATGAAGTGAAGAAGGCCTTTGCAGCAATGAGTAAACGAGACCCCAGTGCAGCAATAGCTGTCGGACGTTTCCCTAGGAGAGTACCTAACCAGTAAGTATGCTCTGTGGCTCGACTTAAGGACAAGTGATGACGACCAGCTGCACGATAGTGGCAGGGCTGTAGAGAATGCGCCTGAGGGTATCACCATTCAGATCACAAAAAAATCCCAGGCGGCCGGCGCATTAAACGTTTATATGTATATTGTAATGGATGCACAGCTTAGCATTAAAGATGGCAGGTTTGTCAGCGCAGTCTAATAACAAGGTTTTGATGAAACCGAAAACTGAGTTTACATTTACAGATGATCCCTGTTTGGCAATTGTTTGCGGGCAGACAGGATGTGGGAAAACTGTATTCATCCTCGACCTACTTGAAGGCCCCTTCTTCTGTGCCTTCGAACATATTGTAATCCTCTGCCCTACCATACGTTTCAACAAGGCCTATCAGACGCGGTTATGGGTGTGGGATTATTCAGAGGTCTACGTTGTTGATCCAGGGGAGCGGCTCCATGACCACTTGAGGGCTTTCTACCATTGTTTTAAGGGTGAGCCTACCGTCTACATTATTGATGACTGTTCGGCGACAAAGGCCCTAACCAAGAAGAAAGACATGTTATCCGAACTGGCCTTTAGCGGCCGCCATGCGCAGCAAAGTGTCTGGGTCCTCACCCAAAATAAAACTCTGTGCTGAAGGACTTACGTGTGCAGACTCGCTGGATGGTGCTCTTTCACACTATGGACCGTGTCTCGTTTGAAGACGTAAAAAAAGATTTAATTCCAACAAAGGAAGAACGTGCCACAGTACGCCAAATACTAGCAAAGACAAAGCACGCAAAACTGCTGCTAAACACTGATCAATCTACTGCATATGCGGTCAATTGAAGTGATATTGGCCTTGATAGCAGCCGCTGGCGATAGTAACCGATTTATGTTTCTTCATCTGGGTAGCGGTGCAGTATTTTGAAACTCGAAGGCGTATGCGTATATTCATGGATCCTGATACCATTATTGATAAACTCCATGAACAGGACACGACTAGCTTAGTGGAGACAAAGTCTGGGGGAGCGGAGCCTAGTTGCACCGGAAATGTAGATATGTCTTCTGAGAGAGATAGGCTTGCTGCCGTCATAGCCGGCGGTCAGACCCGTCAGTACCTTGGTTTGAAGTGCCTTACAATTGACCAGGTTAAATCAATGTCTGATGAAGAGATCATAAAGATGTATGTGAGATACGAGGCTTGGCTAGGCGCTAGCATGACGCGCACTCCAAGTCAAATAGTGCTACAGCTATACTCAGGTATTGCTTGTATGTTTCTACCAATCCCACCAGAACACCAGCCAAAGCTAATTACAGACTGTCAATTTGGAAAAACAAGCACCGAAACAACAGGGGCCAATGGAGAGTAAGACTCCACTTGCGTGCTATAGTATGTGTTTAACTTCGCTAGAGCATGTGCTTAACTACGCTATTACAGGTGCTTAACTCTGCTATAACAGGTTCTTACTAAGAGCTGTCAATTGGACATTAAATTTAGTAAGTTAACATGGAAGAAACGAACACAAATCAAGTGGGTACAACACCGGTAGAGGTAACGTCAGTGACCACTACAAAAAACGCTAAAAGGGCTGTGGCCAATCAAAATAAGCTTCTGAGAGAGCTCCGTGAGGCTAAGGTCATGCTTACAGATGCTAGAGCTGTCGAGCCAACATCAACAAGCAAGCCTCCGGAAAGGTGGGCGTGGCCAACATGGGCTGCGCCTTTAGTTGTTGGCGGCTTTGGGGTGTTTGGACTAGCTTTGTATTGCTACAGGCAGAAAATAGCCTCACCCCCTAAACAGGTTGTGCTACAAAAGCCTCCGGACGCTTATTTAAAGGATCCTTTTTATATGGAATATGATGGCAACACCAATTACTGATGAAAAAATGCTCGTCAACACTCTGTACCACGGTGCAGTTGTTTCCGGTAATTCAATAGGTTATGCCAAGCTTGTTAAGATGGCTCTGGGTGATGGGGTGGCACGTCTTGATTTCGGCCCACGGGACCTGGCTATGGTTGTTGCTGATGTATCACTAGCCATGGCAACAAAGGATATGTTAATTAAACAAAGAATCTTACCAGTTGATATACTGAAGTAATGGCCACACTCGCGCTGCTTGTTGGAGGCGCTCTTGTTAACGCCCTTGCATTCTCTGGGAGCAACTTTTTATTCTCTAAATTACGAAAAAGCCAAGTGGACGCGGAACGTAAACGCCATGATATGGCAAACGAGCAGCTTCAATCTGCTCAGGCAGCATGGGCCAAGAAGCAAACTGAGCGTTTAGACTTCATCAACGAGCAACTGCGCCGACAGGGACATGCCTTTCGGGATGCGGACGAGGCTATGAATGAGTACTCCCTGATTACAGGTAAAACCGTTGACCCACTGGGCTCTGAGCGCAGCTTTCAGACTTCTACGAGCCCTCAGATGGTCAAAAAGAGCGTGAGGTGACGTTTATTATTCTGGGTATGGCTGCGACTGGGCTGGTTGCATACAGGCTTGCCAAGTAGGTCGTTTGGAAACTCGGGCGTTTACTTTGTTTGGATCGTTGCATGCAGTCCTAAGGGCTACTGGAAAGGCATAACAGCTATCAAGAAGCTTGCATCAGAAGCGAGGGTTACTGAAGAAAGTTGCCAGGGGGTGGCCAACAAAGCAAGCTATATGACAAATCTATCTGCCAGTGCCAAAACACATTCCCAGACCAAAATTTGATGTCCCTGTCCCTAATGAGGTGCACTAAGCCGATCTCTTATTTCTTCCTCATGACGTTGTGAAGCGCCGTACTTACAAGTATGCCCTAACGGTGGTGGGTGTCACCTCGCGCTACAAAGTGCCTGAGCCATTGACTACAAAAGAGGCTAAAGAGGTCGCAGGTGCACTCGAGAGGATATACAAGCGAGGACCGCTACATTGGCCTCAACTACTTCAGGGCGACCCCGGACGGGAGTTTATGGGTGCAGCGAATCAGCTGGTAGTAAAACATGGAGTATCAGTCAGGCGTGGCCGTGTGAATATCCATCGAGACCAGGGTATAGTGGAACGCATTAACCGCACCCTTGCTGAGCGGATCTTTGGACACAAGTATGCCATAGAGTTAAAGGATACTGGAAAACGATCTACTTCGTGGGTTTCTCGGCTCCAGGCTGTAGTCTCTGCGATAAATAATGAGGTGACCCACTTGGCTGGAGAAAAACGTAAAGATGCTATAAAGGCAAAACGAGTTGCACAAAAGCCCTCTTCAGTCGTACCAGGGCGCCCGCTGGGGGTCAAAGAGTAAAAGCTTCCCTCTGATGTTGGCGTTCGCTAGCTCTACCAGCCTGGTGAGGTCGAGCAAGACCAGCGGCGGCTTTGTAAAGGAGGAGCTGCTTGTGGTGCCCTCCGATACCCAGCTGCCACCAGATGGAATTACCAATTAGACTAATAGAGATCTACATATATAACAATGGTAGTATTTGACAATAAGTGCCCATGGATATTACTCGGAAGGAAAGACCCCTGTAACAGGCCCTGTACGCAAGAGTTTTGTAACTTACACAGATATAAGATATAACATGGTGTCCTTTATCGTGTTTGTACATGTTGTCAGAAGGCTATATAAAATAATAAGGTAGGATTGTCTAGGATTGTTGGTTCTATAAAGTCAACCACAGTCGTCTCTGTCTCGCCCACAAAATTGCTTCACAACGGCCTATAGCTGGGGACTCGCCAGTCGGCGCCACTGAGCGGGGATTCCCCTCTGTATAAAAATAGAAATCTTGTGGCGCTGCTCGCAAGGTCAAAGTCTGCTCGCTGTATTGTCGTTGTCTTTTGTGTATCAACAAATTCCCTTTTAGACTAATGGATTTGTATAGTAAACATGACTCATAATCAGCGAGCACGTAAAGCCCAAAAAGAGAATGTTTCAATTCACGGATTTAAGCCTCCTTACCCACGCTCTAAGGATGCACTCCAAGCACTCCAAGTGTATAATGAATTTGACCGTACATACAAGGAGATATTTGCTATATTAAGGGCTGGGGTGGCCCGCTACCCTCACAACACCCGTGCAGACCAGTCCCTGCCCCACGCAGACCAGTCCCCGCAACTCAGTCCCCAGTCCCCACAGCGCGTCTTGCCTTCAAGAAGACTAAGTGGGCTGTTAAAAACTATTTGCGTGGATGGGTGATGAATGTTCCTGAGCCTCAGCCACTTAGCTCAGACCTTATGATGTTCTTTAAGTGCATGCGTTGGAATATTCATAAAGTTTTGACTGGTGAGCTGGAAGAGCTAGGCGGAATCAAGTGTCAGTTTGCCCTTAAGGTAAGACTCTCCAAGCACGCCGATGATGACAGCAATGAGTATGTTGAGGCTGTGTTGCGTAATAGGCAGCAGGTGGTTCTCTCCTCAGAAGACCTGGACGTTGCGCTGGACCAGAGTGTTGTTCATATCCAAGAGCGGTTGGAGAAGTGGACCAGCCAAGGTTCTGGCTGGGAGCTTGAGGCGGTCACTGCTCTGTGGATTGATATTGCCAACTACCAATCGTTGAAGGGTGGCTCCTACCTGCGACTGCCGGCTGCGCTGGCGGCTAAGCAGGCCATCATAAACGTAACGAACTGGGACGACTTCTGTATTCTATGGGCTATTGTAGCCGCTCTGCACCCGCTTGCCAAGGACCCACAGCGACCATCAAAATGTAACATTCAGTGGCTCTTGGATTTGCTGGAGGGTGCAGGTGTAGAATACCCTACACCAGTGTCGCATGTTGAGAAGATAGAAAAGCATGCTCACCTAGCCTTGAATGTTTTTGGTTGGGATGGGAAGACCACTATCGTACACCGCATCAGTAAGCACTCTGGTACCCGTATAAACGTCATGCTGATTGAAAAGGACGACAGGTTTCACTACACACAAATCAAAGACCTGAACCGCTTGCTGTATGACCAGACCTAGCATAAAGAGCGCAAGTTCTTCTATGAGCTATGTCTCCATGGATATACATCACAGGGTCTGCTCCTGGCGCACAAACCTGAGTGCATGGGTATAGGGCAAACTGCTGTGCGAGTGGATATGCCCGAGGAAAGGAAGAACATATTATCCTTCCAGAACTGGCAGAAACAGCTTGATGCTAACAATTTGTATGGGTGGGCTATGAGTCAGCCTTTGCCAACTGCGGGCATTTAGTGGGTGGCTCGGCCGGAGGATCTACAGATACAGGAACATCCAGATGATGCTGAAACTGGATACAGAAGAACCTCCTAGGCGAGTTGGTTGGCACTTTGGGCGAGGTTAAAAAGCTGGTGCCAAACCTGAGGGATAAGGAGAAGTATGTGGTGGACTACAGGAACCTCAAGCTGTATCTGTCTTTGGGGATGAGACTTACCAAGATTCATTGTGCAATTGTCTTTGACCAGAGCCCCTGGATGGAGCCTTACATTCAGATGAATACGGATCTGCGTAAGGTGGCCACCAGCGACTTTGAGAAAGACCTGTATAAGCTGGTGAATAACTCTGTGTTTGGTAATACTATGGAGAACCTGCGGAGGCGGGTTAATGTCACGATTGTTCACTCAAAGAAAGAAGAAAGAATGCGTAGGATTATCGCAAGTCCCGCCTATGCGCGTCATCAGGTGTTTGATGATGACCTGGCCACTCTGCACAAGACTCACCTGTTACTGAACCGCCCGGTGTATGTGGGTATGTGCATACTCGACCTCTCCAAGCATCTGATGTACGACTTTTATAACAATACCATGAAGCCCAGATACGGCAAGAACCTTGGTTTGTTGTACACGGATACGGATTCTCTGCTTATGGAGATACGCACACCTGACGTATATGCTGACATGAAGGGAGATGGGCATCTCTTTGACACTAGTAACTTTCATCCCTCCCGTAGACTCTACAGCAGTGTGAACAAGAAGGTTCTGGGGAAGATGAAGGATGAGTGTGCCGGCGTGCCCATCAAGGAGTATGTAGGTATGCGCCCTAAGATGTACTCGATTTTATGTCGAGCCGGGATGAAATCAAAAAAGCAAAAGGTGTGAAAAAGGTGGTGGTCAAGAAGCATCTATGGCACGCTCAGTACGTGTAGTCGCTGTTCACCCAAAAGCAGTTTCGCCACGGAATGAACAAGCTCAGGAGTGACTGCCACAAAATATATGGGCTCCACATTAACAAGGTGTCTCTCTACCCCTTTGACTCAAAGCGGTGGATAGCTGAGAAAGGCGTAGACACTGTTGCCTATAGGCACGCGTCGATCTGTTGAATAGATGAGGGCTGAGGTATAGAATGAGCACCGATCAAAATGTGGTGGCCGAGCTGCGGGTAGATGTGGATTTTTAACAGAGGAGAAGGTGGACCTTGAGATTGAGGTGAGGGATTTGGAATCAAAGTATGAGGACCTTTTAGAGCGCGTGAGTCGTTTAGAAGCGCTTATTCCGCAGGGTCCTGGTGATCGCCCTCTTTAGGTGGCCTTGGAGAAAATAGGCTGGAGGGGCTGGTTGACACTAGTGTGGAAAGGGGAGGTGCGAGCGCACCGCAGGCTGGATCATTTTCTGTATGTGAGTCGTTTGTAGAGATTACACGCCTGCAAAGACAGCTCGAGAATGATAGGGAAAAACAAGCCACTCTTTGTAAAATATATCTTAGTGGTGTGACCACACTGGACGTTATCAATGGTGCACTTGTGTAGGTCAGTGTAGCCATGGGCGAGGCTGTTCGGGTGTTACTGTCCACCGTTGTCATGGTGCCTATTGTACTCGGGCTCGAGATAGGAGCCATGGCAGGCGGCAGCCTATCAGTGGCCGGAAAGTTTATCACCTGCAGGTTGTTGACCAAAGCCAAGAAGCACAACCACGTCATACTCCTGGCCGACATGAAACTGGACACGATTGCATGTCATATACCTACCGCAATTACTAACGGGAAGATCTCTGACGAAGAATTAAATCTTATTCTTGACGGGCTATCTAAGTTCCATCAGATGAGAAAGATGATCAAGGTTGGATCACACAAGGCCCACATCGCTGAAACCATTGACAATGAGACAGAAAATTCGCTAATACAGTGTGGACTTTGCACCACTTTCATGCACAAATTAGCTGCACAGTAATCCTTGACGAAGATGAGTCACCAGAGTACATCCCATATGGGCGACGCCATTTTGAACAATAGAAAAACTTGTCAGAAACATTGGGAAAATTCCGACACAAAATCATGTCAAATATGACATAGTTTGCATATTTCAGGTTTTTATGACACAGCTGATGTTACTGCTTTATATTTCAGACAATCTTATGTTGTTATGCCGTCATGTTTATTCCGATCAAACGTTATTGCTCACATCGAACCTTACTTCACTGTAAGATTGGAACTGCAGACGGTATGATACAGCTAAGAGGCTTTTCGGTGGAGTAAAACGAATTTGTTCCAAATAGTAAAATACCACGTAGAGCTCTATTGATTGAACGTATAATGTGTGGCAAACTTGATAAGGGAAGGAAAAATATTAGTTATCTTGATACGAGTAAAATAATTGCCAAAGAAGTCAATTATGTAATTGGCCAACAAAAGGGGGAAATGTTGGCCATTTCGACTAAAAGTAAATGGAATTCAAGCGAAGTTCAGTTAAAAGAGCTGGTTGAACTACCTCATCTGGTTAACTCTTCCATGGGGTCACAACTTGAGGGGGGAACCTATTCTGTCTTAGTTCAGTCGTAGCCCTAGATTTTGCATTTATCATACCAATGCCTTACCACTGATACTGTGAGCCATAAGTTATCCAATTAACCGTTGATGGGGAACTTAATCGAACGCTTTTCAGGCATCAAAATAAATCTTATCTCAAGATAAATCTACAATTTGTCTAACATCCTCACGAAATTCCCAGAGTAACGTACGGCAAAATCAGTTGAGATTTATTCAGTAAGTTATGTTTGAATGAGTGAGTAATTACTACTGAATAAAATAAACACCGCTTGCGATATTTCTGTGGTAAGCTCTTTCTAACTCCGTGGGTAGAGGGCCAGGTACCTTGTTCGAGTTTGATGTAGTTAACAATTTTTGAACTTCATCCTGACTGCGCTGCATTTTGTCAGATTCTTCCTCATCATGGCCATGGAATTATATAACTGGTGAAGGAAGTCATGCCCTTCCTTCTGAGAATACTGATTCCACGGGCAAGGGGACCTTGACAACTGTCCATCAGAGGTCCTTTGGTTTCTGTAGCTTTAAATTTCGACCCGTGCGTAGCTGTAAAATGCGTTTTGGTTATTTTTATATAATTTATTAATTTGTCCTCAGTTAAACCCAAAAGCAATTTACGGCTATGCCCGGTAAAAAAGATATTTACAGAAACTATAGGTCCTCTTTCTGATAGTGACAATAATGTAATTTCGGCAGACAAAGTGTCCGTCGTTGAATCAACCTCTTTCGCTGCAGAGACATTCAACAGCTGTTACTACAAGCGACCCAAATCCTATTCGAGTGGATATAAAACCACGCTAGCATGCTGTCTACAATATACGATATATATATCACCTGGTAAACCTTTTGTGTGAAAGTGATACCCCAGTCAGGTATATTGTTGTGTCATATATATATCGAAGATAGGTCGGATGGAGTGAAATTAGCCCGATTCACGAGAATAATAACGCCACAATT
>CM067343.1:18987528-19028631 GCA_034190875.2 Urechis unicinctus
CAATGAATGCAATTAACAAAATAATCAAGTATTTGATTGTAGCTCCTTTTACTCCTTTATCTTTTTTTTTTCGTATTTTCCCCCATCTTTGTGACCATCAAAAAGCACACTATAGTGTTGGCGCGCCATTAATCCCTACCCTTACTGTACCTTTCCCGATTTGTGTCGCTACTTGCGCTGCCCGGTCCAGCCACTGGAGGTGATATGTGCTGCAGTCTGGTTGGTGTTTGGAGGTGCCAGGGAGGGGGGGGGGCTGAGAAGCGGAATTTTCGGAATGGTGGTTGGGTGCTGGGGGTGGTGTCGGGAGGTTGACGGAGATATTGTCGGCTAGGTCGTCTTTGTGTATCGTCATGGTGTAGGCTCGGTTGGATAATCGATGTTTCCCTACAAACATCTGGTATGGCAGCTTGTTGCTCTGTCTGTGGTCATTCAATGCAGGAACGTTTTACTAGTGGCACTGTCGACCAAGAAAATGAAGTCACATCGCTTAAGGCGATGCTTTAATCATATTTCGTTTATTTATTTCTTCTTTGGGTTGATGTTGAGCGATAATACCCAGATTGAGCAAGTGTGGTATTCCGTCATTGAAGACACAGTTCCAGTTCTAGCCACCACCTTGCGTATCACATACGTCCGAAGTATCATTGAATGCAGCCGGGAGTGTCACCAGCATGGTCAATGTGTGGGCGCTGTATTCAGCAAGGGAGACTCACATTACAAGACGTGCACGTTGATATCACTCTACACCAGCAATGTAAAACATACCGTTGGTCAAGTTCTACTCAAGATAAAATCAGGTAAATTTTTAATGCACTGACATTTCAAATAAAAAAATTCGAAATATTCAATATTATGAGATATCATTTTCAGGCTACATTTTCCGTCAGTTTGGACCGGTCATGGAGTTAAACACAGAGCCGTTGAATTACGAGAACATACTGATTGATGTCCCTATTGGAATAATAGGAACTGTGATTGGAGTGCAGTATTATGCTGTCACTTCCGGAACGTTCTTTTTGGGAGGCTGGCGCCATACTTCGTCCAATACAACAATTATTGATAAAGCTTGGCAGATTCTAGTGGTCTGTCCCTCTCAAGGACTGCAGATACAGGTAAAGTGGAATTCTTACCAAGTCATTATTATCAGTTGTTAATTCATTGCCTGCAACAATCAAGATCTGACGACGTGAGGGTAAATAGACTATATCATAGTCATTTTATCATCTATATTAGAGGCATTTCCCGACATCCTTTTTTATCGTCTAAACGTTGAACCCATCGATTTAATTCAATGGAGAGACTACACCCTCAACATTCAAAATCATTATGAACCTGAAACACCACTCCCAACCTTCGGTTTTATCCTAATCCTGATTGGGAAACATTTCATAAATTCGATCTCTTAAGATGGCAACACTGTATTGAACTAAGCTTTTCCACTCGCCTGCTCTATGAATGTTTGTCACTACAGAGTGTGATTGAAACTCCAGTGAGAGCTGGTGACTATCTGGGGATCATGCATGAAGAACAGCCCAAAAAGGGGTTTGTCTACTATGAAGTCGAGGGCAATACACCTGCCAATCTCAACCTCAACGACTCACTATTACAGAGAGGCTGTAACACTAATCGCCAAGTTACCGCCAGCAGCTTCAAAAGGGATCTCACTACATGTGTTGCTAGGAAAAAAGCTTTCGCACTTGGACTTATAATACGCAATTAAAGCATGTAGTTTATAGCTAAGAGGCTGAGAGGGCTCACTTCGAGTGGCTCTGCGGGGATCGCTTTCATGATTATAAAACATTGCAATCGCATTGTGGCGCTACCGTGACACAAACAAAAGTATATGGGAATACTGGGTTGGCGTCACTGCGATTCATGAGAGCGGGGAAAATGTCGTTTCGCAGAGCCTCGCAGCTGCCAAAACACGTCGCTCAATAGGCTTATGAATAGCGAAAATAGCAAGTACGCTATTTAATAAATGTCACCTTGATAAATTACCCAGTCTGGGGTACACCTATTAAAACAGTTCGCCTCTAACAGCGTCCTTGCAATTTTCAGTCCTCGATCTTTCATGTCCGCACTGTGGGTGGTAGTTTTAGATAACTGTCTGAAGCGAGGTAACCGGCCCGGGGTTGACATGAACATTTTTGGCATGTCAGGGGGATGAAAAGTTCCCGAGTTTATAGCCACGTAAAGCTGCGTGACAATTTTGAAATTGCACGAAAGACCACCTCGGCATCAGGCAACGATACCATGAAATCAACATGGGACTGTTTATCCAGCGTCTCGGAGCTCTTCAACTGTAAAAGATATGGAGTCATCTGATTGGTCGAGGCTACGGCAGTTCCAAATTTAACAGAGAATTTCACATGGTTTTATGAGTCAAGACGCTATGATAAGACGCAATGACAATAACGCTTCGACTGGTAGGTGGCGTCTTCACATATTTCCTCTGGCAGAAGAGAGTCGAGTGAGCCCCCTTAGCAAAGCTCATTGATTTAAGAATGAACTCTTTCCTTTTAAGTTTTCTTCTGCTCCTTAGTTCAATTACTAAATACTTTCCGTATTTTCTGGTAAGCGACAACATTCATCTCGATGAAATCAAATTCCAACAAGAAGATTAAAAAGCTTTTGTTGCTGATAGATAAGCTTACGATGCAGTGAGTAGGTAATAATGTTTCTTAATGAATATCTATGTTCGTTGTTTGTATACCTAATAGTGCATATATTACGCAATGACCAAGTATTACAGTGAATTTGCTTGATGAAAGTTAGGATAAGAAACATGTATAAGTATGATTTATTCTATACTAGCTGAAAGCATTCTCCTGAATCAACATACTTAGATAGATGGTGGCAAGTACTTTTGTTCCCACACAAATAATTACGATGCTATGACACAGGTTGTTTGTACGATTCATCATCATTTACAGCTGTTTGGCTAATTTATGTAAAAAAGCAGATTTAGATATTATATGAAATCTAAGTTTGCTAAAGCGATCGATAATGATCCATAGGCTTGTTGCCGAGAAGAAACTTAATGGAGTATAGAAGTGCAAGATCCGCACCTTATATTATGACGTATATTTGTCATGACTATCAGCTGCTCACTATGCAATATTCTTAATTCTTGATGCCTTTCTCTCTCACAGTCGAGTTTAATGCCTAGGTTATTGTTACGTTTTTCCCAAGATCAGAGAATAGGCACTTTTTATTTAAGTTTTGAATTATTAATGCGCGCTTGTCGCAACAACAAATAAGGTTGTTTATATTGAATTTTAAATGTGACAAATGATAAACTCATAAACCAAACACTCATATCACATTCATTAACACAACACTCATAGAACACACACACAAACACAACACTCATAGAACACACACAAACACAACACTCATAGAACACACAAAAATACAACACTCATGGCCTCATTTAGATGACTGAGCTGCTCTGGTGACCCAAACGTCAAACGCTTGCCCTGTTTTTACAGCAGTGAAGACATTTGCGGTATTTTACATTTCTACTCACACTCTTATTTTAAAGCGCTGTTCTTTTGGGCAGTTTATCTTTGGTAAAGGGGGACCATTGCCACAAAATAGATAGGGTGAAAACATCGACTCCTATATGGCTGTTTCAAGGTTGGCAATGTTGCATTTGGAAGAAGCTGTAATGTGTTGCTCCTTCTAAGATGTGCCACTAAACAGGGCACTCAATGGCACTGTTGATAGTCCATCATTAACACCACTATTCATGTTGTGATATCGATCATGTTTAGCAAACATCATGCAGTTATGCTGCTTACTGTGGGCTCCAATAATATGTGCATGTTATGTGAGCTACGTGTGCGCATGTTCGGTGACGAACTTTCACACAAATGCAAATTAAGAATTCCAGTGCGTCCTTTAGTTGGGTCGTGTAGTAAGGCTTGTTAAAGACCTTACGACCAGAAGTGATTTCAAATACATGGTGTTATGCGTCTAGCGCACTTACGATTCTTAGGTCACACACTGCTGCATCTAGCTAGATGATCCCCGGACTGGACACCAATATCGAATGGCGCTGTATCAACAAAAGAGAACCGGTCGTACCACACAAAGGACAAACAGTAAATTTAAGTTGAATTTAGAAAGCACACTGAATAATTGATAGGCACAACAAAAAGTCATCTTCATCTGTTGTTATCGCCCAGGTGATATTTCAATAATGAATGTGCGGGTTGGGTTTTAACAATCAATTAAGTCTCTAACCTACTTCACTGATAATCGATTTGTTCCCAAATGTCAACCATGTATCTTTATCGTTTCGATACAAACTTCTATACAATTCGCCACTTACACGTGCCAAAATGTGGAAATGGTTGGGTAAGTAACATGTAGATTGTATACTGAATAACTGATACCGAAAGCTCTGCTTATATCATACCCAACTTTATCCACAGAAACAAAAACTTCCACTTACTTCGCTATCAACAAAACGTTTGTTGACATTTGCAGCGTTTCCCAAGTTCAGCCTACTATATGTCGAATTCGAAAATATTGTGATAAGGCAGGGACAGGAACCGTCAAATTCATCTTCAGTTATGCAATGGTAATGAACTTCGAAGTGATGCCAAAAATGAAAAAAACAAATAGCTTAATGGGATATCAAGGTATAGGGTATGTTGATTCATACATGCTTGGTTGAAATATACTGCGCATGTTACGTTATTTAAAATACCAGATGGTTTTGGATCTTTCGTTGTATGAACTGTAGCCTCACTCAGGTACGTATGTGGTGGTTCCGAAGCCTCCCAAACTATTAGGATCTAATTGTATCCGATGAGCCTCCTGACTCACTGAATCCCTTTGATATTTAACATTTGTCAAGAAGCAACTGAATTTAAGCAATTTTGCCGCCCTTTTGCCGCTTTTGTCAGCTCACCTTGTGGGTCTTTAAGGTTCATAATATAATCAGCGGTATGTGATGTGCCTACAACTAATGAAAGTGACATCCCGAGAATATACCATCCCCTGTGGCGTGTTCGATCTCGAAGTCGGTCACAGTTTGGGAATAGATGACTAATATTTTGCCGTTGGTTATATCAGTAAATCAACTAAATGTCTCCATATCTTTAACAGCCGCTGAGCTCAATTAAAAGGCTGTGTGGTGATGGCACAAAACAGGGCTACTAGGTTTTACGTCAAATCGATGAAAACGGTTCAAACGGGCTCCTTAACACCTGGCAAACGTCCACATTATATTTAAAAACGACATCCATAACAGCGCATTAAAATGTGAGTTCTGCCAATCGTCGCATATACGAAGGTCACCATACTGAACCGGGTCGTTTTACTTGTCTTTCTTGAATCTTCCTCTATCGACTCAAACTTTCACCTCGAATGGTATTCTGGTTCAGAAAAACGTTCCTAGCACTTCGTCTGCTGACAGAGCAGAAGAAAATTTGCTCTACTCTATCCAGGTATGTGAACATTTGCGAAAGTTCATTTTTTTATGCTAGAGCGTGATAACCTATTTCAATATGTTGGCTATGCGCGGCTTATATTAACAACCACCTTAACCGACAACTACCAAATCGACCATCACCCCACATCGAATACCACTCCACATCAATCGCCGTCCAAACATCCACCACCACATCACATCGACCTACACCCTAAATCCCCCATAGATCACAACCCTACATCAACTGCTGTCCAATCATCGACCACCACCGCATATCAACCGTCGTCCAAATATCCGCCTCCACCTCCACCACCACCACCACCACTACTCATTGATCTACAAACATCCCACATAGATCACCACCACACGTCGACCACTATTCCACATCGACCTAAATCCCACATCGACCACTACCCCACATCAACCGCTGTCCAAACATCGACCATGTATGTATGTATGTATGTATGTATGTATGTATGTATGTATGTATGTATGTATGTATGTATGTATGTATGTATGTATGTATGTATGTATGTATGTATGTATGTATGTATGTATGTATGTATGTATGTATGTATGTATGTATGTATGTATGTATGTATGTATGTATGTATGTGTATGTATGTATGTATGTATGTATGTATGTATGTATGTATGTATGTATGTATGTATGTATGTATGTATGTATGTATGTATGTATGTATGTATGTATGTATGTATGTATGTATGTATGTATGTATGTATGTATGTATGTATGTATGTATGTATGTATGTATGTATGTATGTATGTATGTATGTATGTATGTATGTATGTATGTATGTATGTATGTATGTATGTATGTATGTATGTATGTATGTATGTATGTATGTATGTATGTATGTATGTATGTATGAAATTTCAAAACAAATTCCCAACTGAATCGCCTGCCAAAACAAGATGAACTTTAAGTATGAATATCGGTTAGATAGCCATAAAAATTGGCTCAATTGTTGTCAAATCGAATTACGAAATTTTATGGATGCCGATGACGTCATTACTGGAACAGAACGCATTGATGCTCTAGCAAATGATAAGTCGGTAGTGATTATCATCACAGCGATTCACCCAGAGTTCTCATGGAAGATTCTGTCGTCAAAGCGGTTGTAAAACTTATTCTGAATGTGATGATCGTATCGTAATTTGGTTTTAGCTAGTCGCCAAGTTCATCAATTGGAAAATTGACGAATGCTCTGGCAAAGTTTGTGGGTTGTGTGTGTGTTTGTAAACTTTATTTTGGTAGGCGATTCCGAAATATAGAAACTGTTTTTTTCTATGGTGGGCAACAATGTTGGGAACCAGACTCTATTATTTTATATTAACCTCAAACACCGGTCACGGTCATCGATAATGGGAAAATCATGTGAGAACATTATTCGATCTTTAAAACATTTACACCACTTTGTAGCTTAATTCAATTGCAAACTCCTGTTGTAAAAAGTCAATGATTTTGTCTAAGCGCCTGAGGTCGAAAAATCGTGGTATCAGTCCAAATTTTAAGAAAATGAACTCCAAAAATTCAATTGCCTATTCAACAATTAATAACCTTTCCATGGCAGCAAAATTTTTTTCGAAGGTTGTCAGTGAAATTGTTAGTTACATCGCAAAATTTCATTGGTTGTTGACGACGTCATTTTCGGTACGGAACGAATTAATGCTTCAGCAAATGATAAATCGGCAATGAAAAACTAGCATCTCGAATAACTCCGTTAATAATAATTGGCGCATTACAAGATGTACATCATTTTATAGCTCAATCTAGTAACCAACTTTTTCTGAATATATTTGGAACAAAAATGCAATAGTTTTTCCAAACGCCCCAGGTTGGAAAATTGTGGTATCAGTCCAAACGTCAACAAAATTTTCATGGTCGTTAATGGCCGTATCGTTAATCGCTCACTCTATTCTGAACAAATAACTCTTTACGTGCAGTTGTAAATACCTGGTAGTTTTTAAAAAGCTAAAAGTATGGTGATGGCACAAAATGGGGTTACTAGGTATTACGCGTTATGCAAGCCGCGCTGGGTTTCAAGAAACTCAAGAGGCAGTTCGTTTCCTACAGTGTTTATATTTTCCAAGCAGTCATACGGGGATATGGTGGTACTATCAGCCATGGACTTCAGCGAAAACACCAACCGGGTTCAGGCAGTCACTTCCAAAGGTAATTAAACCTAGTCTATCGTCAGTTTCTGTATCTTTTCTTTAATTGTATCATCACCTTAAAGGGAATTTTTAGTTGGCTGCACATATAAACTTGACCTCTTCTTTTAATATGAAAACTGAATATTATTTCCTTAGGTTTATAAATATGTTGATTTCAGAGATTAATGTCTATATGGGTATATACTTGAATCTTCAAAATTTCTGCTTCATCATGCAATGATTGTCAGATTGAAGTTTCTTCATCATCCATAGCAAAGTAGTACTACTAGTGGTAGCTTTGTAGCCTAGTATTGTTTTTTTTTGTTATTTTCATTTGTTTGATATACTGTATACAACAAGAAGCATTGAGTACTTTCATCTAGGTTCGGGTTTCAAAAAACCTCTGTATTGTCCCGATGGCTCAGGGAATGAGTGTCATATAGAGGAAACGACACTTGAAAGGGATAACCCGTTGAAGTTGTTTTGCAAGTATGCTATGAATGCAGTAGATGAATTGTCTATATCCTTGAAGTCTCAGGATCCTACAATAAAATTTATGTATTTCATCCATTTGGTGTTATGATTTACTTAATTGTTATTTATATGCTATCGAACACACTGCTGAGAGGACGACCATTGCAGTCGCAGTAACGCCCCTCCGTGCCATTCACCGATATATGAATACTTTATACATCAGCAACACTGGACGAGGAGCGTTTTGAGACACGAGAGTGTCTGTCGAATGGACTGGTGCAGATACAGCCCGCTCGGTAGGCAAGGGACGCACAGTTCACTTCAAATAACCCAGTTAATCATCGTCCGCTCAGGAAATGAACTAGTTTGCCAAGTAACCAAGGCTACATTCAACAAGCTCTACACTGCCCGAAATACCAAAAATATGTTCATTTCTGGGTGAACAAGCGTCCTTAAATGCGTTTGACCACCATATCACGCGGGCTGTCGATGGAACTTGACTTGACTAAAAACCTTTTCATTGATCTTTAATTGACAACCGCGAATGAAATGGAAGAGAGAGAAAATAAGAACATTTTGCCCACTTGCAGGGTGTTATGAGAGAAAGGTCGTGTTACGACACAGCCACTTACGCCGACGATTGTTGCTGACCCACTGGAGTAGTCGGAATCCCGATTAAAAATATCACATGTAACATATCTCTATATTTAACCTCTGGGAGTCGGATTACTATTAAGGATGCAAAATCAATCGCCGTTACACACGTAAAAAGGGTGAATATTCGTATTTTTGAAAAAGGCGTTATTTTGTTTGACATCATATTGTGGGATGCTTTGATTAGCAAACAATAGGGGACCCCAGAGAAGCAGCATCTATGACCGATTCTGTCGGAGTCAGCCATCTCACCTGCAGTGGACAAGAGGAAACTTCCATTGGTGAAGAAAACCAGGGTTTTCTGAATAGCAGGTACGTGTCACTTTAGTTAGGGATAAACACATGTATTCTGTGCGAGTAATCTTGCAGCTTGGAGTTTCCTTATTGCCATAATTAACAACATAAAGAGAACCCCACCATCAAATCACAATAGGGGACCCCAGAGAAGCAGCATCTATGACCGATTCTGTCGGAGTCAGCCATCTCACCTGCAGTGGACAAGAGGAAACTTCCATTGGTGAAGACAACCAGGGTTTTCTAAATAGCAGGTACGTGTCACTTTAGTTAGGGATAAACACATGTATTCTGTGTAATCTTGCAGCTTCCCTATTGCCATAATTAACAACATAAAGAGAACCCCACCATCAAATAACCGTCTTTAATTTTATTTTGACGTGTAATCTGTACTCGGCTATAATGGTCTAACCCAAGTCCCTGTGTAATACTGTATGATGCTAGAGTTCCCACCATAGCTAGATTTAAATAGACTTTGCACGGGTTTTTTTTACCTAGCATCGATGTGTATTCAAGCTCCAAGCTCTGATCATCCCGCTTAAGAACGCCCATCCCGCTAATCACCGTCTTACTTATGACATTCTAGTTAATCACCACTATGAAAATGCTTGAGGCGACCAGACTTAGAACAACGCATGCGCATCAGCTAAAACATTATGATCCTACTTACAAGTTCGAATGTAGTAGTATCACACAGAAATCCTGTAACAGGTACTATATAATTGTCCAATGAGAAGCTGGCATCTCGAGTTGAGCTGCAAATGCTTCGAATTGTGTCCACCATAGATTTTGATCAGTGTATAAAATCAGAATGTTAGGAGAAGTTCGTTTTGTGGTTTAATTCATTAACAGACGCCTCGTCTTGTGGACAATGGATGTAATTTTCGAGAGTTGAGATCTAATTGAGTAAAGCCGCAACGCCATCTGTCGCCGAGTCACAGCTTTTATTACGATGCTCTCAGGAGCACGACTGAATACATATATATTTATCATATATACTGGCTTGCTTTAAATAACCCTCGCCTCAAGCGGAAACGTGTCATATCTACTATGACCGGTTGGGTCACCGTGTTCGTGTCGGGATGGTGATGAGGTACTAGAGGGACGATTATTCGTTGGTCGCCGACGTTGTAGGTAGCTGAAAGTTGAAGTCCTGCTAGATAATACCCAAGACTTTATACGAATTTCTATTTTCTTTATTTGGTCGCGGCTGACTGGCGCTTTCAGGTTCTGATTCTGGTTCTTGTTGTGGTATGAATATGTCTCTCTGTGGTTGGATGAATATGTCTGATTGAGAATATGTTTGTGTGTCTGATGCTGTCGTATTTATAGTGAAAGATGCGGGTGGCTTGATGTGGTGAGCTGTGATTGGTTAATCCGGGGCTTGGGGTCATTCGGAGCTTTAATTGGAGATCAAACGGGTCAAAGTTAATTGTTAAGGGAATTGACGGGACTTGAATGTTTTCATCAATGGATTGGGTTTGGTAAAGGACTAAATAATTTGGAAACTGACCCGTTCGGAACTTAAAAGGGGTTCTACAGGTTTATGTAAATTGGGCTTCAATTAATCTGGTACGAGTGAAAAGGGATGAATTTCATTTGCTTAAATTGGTTTAGTGTACATGTCTCCAGTGGCCGAAAGGTTGTAAATCTAACTTAAACTTTTGGGGTGTGGTGGGGGGGGGGGGGGGGGGGGGGGGGTTGGAGAGGTGGAGAGGTGGTGTGTGTATGTGTTTGCAAGTGCATATGTATGCGTTTGATGGGGGGTGAAACTACTATAGTTAAAAATATCGAACCTTTAATATATTTTTATATCTGACGTAAGTTGTAATAACTAAGGTGATGCATGTATTTGTATCTTCTTAAATGTCATATGACTAATGCTTTCGTTCCGTTTAATTTTCAGTCATGACCGTGATGATGGGGAAACTGATATGAAGCGTGTGGTTGGCACGGAGCTCGTCTTCTGTGACGTCAGCGTAACTATCAACAACAAGAGCATCCTGAAGAATGTCAGTGGGCTGGCTCGAGGCGGGCAGATGCTGGCCGTCATGGGGCCCAGTGGTAGGTACAACAAACCAATAACAGATATAGCATGTCCATATTGATCATAATCACTGTTATGCTAAGGATAAAAGGGTATGACCTCCACTGAGCGAGAACTACTCATTGAACTATATTTAGACGAAATGGTATGGTAGGCCAATGAAATATAAATAGACAAATTACTATAACCCACTTGTTGAATAAGGAGTGGACCTATCAAATTTAATATATTCTTCTGGTCAACAATCCAAAACACAACCATATATGGACAAAATGCACCAATTGCCCTCGCAACGGTCTTGGTGTTGATCTCTTGGCTTTCAGTTTAAGGTCGCTTTTGGTTTAGCCCGCGGGACATGATATCAGTCGCCCGCGTTTGTTGACACTACTGGTTCAACTTTACTTGGTAGAACATCTCTTACGTCTTGTGTGGTCGTAGATCTTTGCTGAATGTTTTCTACTAATTGTCTGCGCTTGTGTCTAAATTGTTGACCATTAAGAGTTTCCACCATATAAGACAGCCCAATAAGATCAATCTTAACTCTTCATATTTATTATACTTTTATATATATTATATAACAAATTTATGCACTGTATTGTCTTCCTGGAGTGGAGTGAGAATTAATACTAGCTAGCATTTGAACAGGTTTTTTTTTTCTGGAGTAAATTTACCATGGTTGATCTAGTATTCTCGACAAACTATAGATTAGTATTTTTTAGAATTCTTCCACATCCGCATTAGAAATAGGCTCCCTGTAGCCAAACGCCCCCACCACTCTGAACATTCCGTCTGGTGATCATGTGGAAGGTTTCAATTTTACTGTTGTGGAAAAGTCTCAAACGAACACTGGGGGTCCAACATTTCTATCTATCATTATTTTGATCCTAAAAATAGATTATATTCTCTTATGCAAACTCCAATGCGGTTCATTGAATAAGTACGATATTGCCCAATATGATTAAGAAATCCGTAGATTACTTTCAATGTCACCCTTTATGGTGACAGTGCACTCGTTTCCAGACTGGCTGCACTGCGCCGTAAATGAATATACTTGCCCTTTTAACAGTTGTGCCTGCCTTTTAAATTTATTGCGCATAAAAATGTAACAAATGTTCATTTTTTTCGTGTTTATTTAATAGGGGCTGGTAAATCCACTTTACTCAACAGTCTTTCAGGACGACAAATGGTCGACAGCGGGGCGGTCACCATCAATGGAATACCAATATCCAGGCGCATGCGCCGTAAAATATGTTACGTCGTACAATCTGACATCTTTTTCCCCTTCCTCACTTTGCGAGAAACATTGAAGGTCGGTTTTGCTCAGGGAAAATCTAAATGTGCGCAAGTTTGACTCTTGGGACCACAATGAACCGCAATGCTAACCAGTTTAGCTGAGATCGCATTTTTTGTTGTTGTTGATTTTTTGGGTGGTTATTCGGAGTTGTTTGGGCAGTTATTCGGAATTGTTTGGGTGGTTATTCGGTACTTGTCATGTGGTTAAACAACGAATGTATGTTAATCTGATTCACTAGGTGTCATTGCGGAGTTTGCTTGTGGTAATCATATATGAGTTGGTGTTTATTCCTGTAAAACTGGATATCATTGTTGATGTGTGTCTATACTTTGCCTTCAGTTCACGGCATATTTACGGCTGCCGGACACCATGTCTAAGGATTTGAAGATGCAGCGTGTTGAGGAAATCATCGCCAGTCTCGACCTCAAGAAATGCGAGAACACAGGTACATTTTCAAAGGATGTCGACTGAAATAAAACACCAAACGGCCAAACGTAATAGCGAACGTAACTATGTTATACATGCTATTTTGCAAGGAAGCTGTTCTACTGTTATATTGCAAACCTTGTGAGAAATAGAACTGTATGTTATTAGCCTTTTTTGCAGCCATGGGCGGACTCTTTGTGCCAGGTTTGTCTGGAGGGGAAAAGAAGAGAGCCAGTATTGCATGTGAACTCCTCACAAACCCAAAAATTCTTCTTCTAGATGTAAGTGTTCTGCTAGCTTTCTCCATTCCCACACCTGCAAATTCATTCTCATTTATAATTCAAAATACGACACATCATACGTTATGGTCGCGGAATTTCATTGAGCCATCCGTTGCTCTTGCACCCACCATTCAGTCAATCTTGATTTGTTTGGAATATGATCGTTATGTCTGACTGACAGGAGCCTACGTCAGGCCTGGATTCCGCCATAGCTTTCAGCTTGATGTCAACGTTAAAACAATACACCCAGAATTCCAGGAAGACTGTTGTCACCACCATACACCAGCCGTCCAGCCAAATATTCTACATGTTTGACAACATTCTGCTCATCGCTAACGGCGAGGTATCATAACATTATATATCTGACCAAAACGACAAGTGACACTGGTTGATTTTCTACTTAAAATGTATCAATACTCTCTGATGCTGTAACTATGACTATGCTTCCATGTGGCTTATAAAAATACTCTCAGATGTTGTAATCATAATTTTCTTGCAGATGGCTTATTTCGGGAGAGGTGAAAACATAATGGGTTTTTTCAGCAACATAGGCTTACATTGCGCACTTCACTACAATCCAGCTGACTTTATTTGTGAGTTAATTATTGAACATACAGGTCACACGTGACACAAGCTAGAAATATGCCTTTTTCCATCAGTTTTCTGCGTTTGTTTCTTCAGTGGAGAAAGTAAAGGAAGGTGCCGAGATGGAAAAGAAGATCATTACAGCTGCATATGGGCTAAGGTTTGTATGCCTTATAACTATATTTCCTGGGAGATCAGTCAAAGATATCAGATAATAAAACACAACATAAACAGGTCGATCATGTAAGCTATCATGATATCTCTAGAATCAAAGCGACTGAACTCATGACACATAAGGGCTACAATTGTATTTATCATTCCTCATGCCCTTAAAATTAAGATGCAATGTTTAAGATATCTTTAATGGTTAGTCATCAACTGATCCATTACGATAGAAAGCATCGGAGTTGGCCGGCGGAGTTGCGTTCAGCAGACGGTGCAATTAACGTCATTACTACTGCTGCACAAGATGAGGAACGCGACCACAAACCTCTGAGCGCCATAGCAAAAAATCTGAACCCTCCTGGCAATGACATCGTCGGCTTATCCTACGTCAAGGCAGGCATGTGTTTTGATTGTAACAGTTTACTTGTATGTTTATAATAACGGATTGTCTTACATAAAACTATGCGTTCAAAATATATTGCCAAGTGGCTACCTTTATATATCAGACACCGTCATATAATTGGCCAAATGTTGATTTAGGCATGTGAAAATTTGCTTTATATCCCTATTCTTTCTCATCATCTATCCGCAATATAGCACTTGATCTACGTATGCCTACTTTCTTATCCTGACACTAGCATACCACGTCCCATCCGTGTCGTAACGATATCTCCTCCCTTCGTGTACGACCTACAGGTGATGACTGCAAACGAAACTCTGATGAGGTCTTCATCGATTTTGATCAAAAGAAAACAGATCACGACCTTGACATTGATACGTACATCCTTGAGGGAGCCAAATGGCAGACTTCTTTCTGGACACAATATTCCACGTTGACCCAACGGAACTTTCTGCAAGCTCGTTCGCGGATTCTATCTAAACTGAATTTCGTCCAAACAATTATTTTAGCAGTTGCTGCTGGAGTTGTTTGGTTCGACCTGCCGCGAAATGAGCAAACATTAAATGACAGGATGGGTGTGGTGAGTTTATTATGAGGCGATGGGAGCTGTGGATCAATGTAACAGTTGTCATGTGGCTTTGTAGCGACAAATATGTAGATTTGAAGTGGTTTTCATAATTCTTGCATAAAGCCAATGTATCAATATTACACCCAACCATGTTACGAGTTTTAACATCAAGCTATGTGACCTCCTTTGCACCATCTATCAACCTCCAATTAATTGTAACATCAAGCTACGTGACCACCTTTGCACCATCTATTCACCTCCGATTCAATTTAACATCAAGCTATGTGACCACCTTTGTACCATCTAATCACATACAGCCATGTGACCACCTGTGTACCATATCACTTATTGCAGCTTTATTTCATGAGCGTCTACTTCAGCATAAGCTCCGTGTTTGACATCGTCACGTCGTGTGAGCTCCCTTTCATAAGTCAGTAAACTCATATCACAAATTGAAGCTAGCGCCTATAATCTGCTGAGCACTTCAAAGACCTTCGTTTTTGTAACAGTTCCAGACGAGCGTGGTGTGGTGTCCAAGGAGCGCTCCTCTGGCGCCTACAGACTCTCTGCTTATTTCTTCGCGAAGATGACAACAGAAAGTCCCCTTATGTTCTTACTTCCCACGATCTACTGCATCATCGTCTACTGGATGGCCAACCTGTCACGTGACCCAGCCTCATTCTTCAGCACACTCTTCGTTCTATACTTGACAGTATTTTCAGCACAGGTAAAATTTACCTGGTGTGTAATTATATATGCATTTTGTTGGTACCAGGTTTTTTTATTGTTGCTAATATGACTCAATTGTAATACTGTGTCAGTACTACGAACACCGAATCTTCCATGAGACTTCGATATCGGTGCTTTGAAAACATCCTCTGGACTTAGTTTACAAATATAATCGAATGAGTATCCACTGGGACAAGAAACCAAATAATCAGACTTAATTAGGTCCACAGATATAGTCAGGACCACAGACTGGGCTCGATTTGATGGATATGATATCTTAAATCAGTGGAAAATCGGTTAATGAAGTTTTTTTAAATAAAATGTACTTTAAAGTCAGTTTGAGAATGAGGTTGCCACTAATTGGCACAATTTTTAGCATGGTTATTCAATGCGATAAACGTATGATCGTGACTTACATATTTAATTGATTCAGAGTATAGGCCTGGTGATCGGTGTGTCTGTAACTGACTTCAAGACATCTGTGATGACGTCATCGGTGATCATGCTTTCAAATATCATGGCTGGTTTGTATTTCATTTCACCTCTATCAATTAATGGCTTTCTTATTCGTCGTTACGGACCACCTGATAACCGTTACGATGCAAATTAATTTAATTTGCGATGTAATATCTATTAATTCACAGGGGGCTACTACAACCAAAATCTGCCCAGTTATTTCCAGTGGATCAAATACTGCTCCCTTCTTTATTATTCGTTTGCTGCCTTGGTGAAGGTTGAATTCCTACATGGAGAACCATTCCAGTAAGTTACTACTCGTTCTGACCTGAATCGATAATTTTCAATCGTTACAGTTAATATTCTTCGCTGAGAGAATTTATGAGACAGAATTTCGGCTATTAGCCAATAGTTATATAGTCTCCTTCTATGGAATTTATCGTTTGATCCTCAGATGCAACCCCCCCAACAAGTCTGCTTTCTCGGTGTGTACTTCTGGTAACTCGACGTTCACAGGCGCCGCCCATCTCGACACAACGGCCTTAACAGAACCATTGTGGTTCGACCTCACGCTTATGTGCACTTTCCTTGTGGTGTTCCGCTTTCTGGCATATATAGTGCTGCGCTTTCTGCGCCGACCTACTGCTGTCAGATAGTCCTGTTCCGACCCACTGCTGTCGGGTAGTACTGTTCCGACCTACTGCTGTCAGAGGGTCTTGTTCCGATCTATTGCTGTCAGATAGTCCTGTTCCAATCTGCTTCTGTCAGATAGTCCTGTTCCGACCTGTTGCTGTCAGATAGTCCATTTCTGACCTACTGCTGTCAGATAAATCAGTTCCGACCTTATGGTGTAGGATAGTCCTGTTCCGACCTACTGGTGTCAGATAGCCCCACTTTGGTCCACTGCTGTCAGATAGTTCTGTGTGAGACTATAGTTGTCAGACAGCTTAGGGTCGACCTTCATCCTGCATGTTAAAGATATGTAAATAAATTGATCATTAGGGACTTTGCAGCAGCAATAGCTGTCGGTCACAAACCATTTTTGCGATTATTTCACAATGTCTACTTCGTCCAGTCATGAAATTTACAGAAGTAATTCATTTCAGTAGAACTATGGTTTGTCACAACGAGACTTCCCATTCATTTACAACATTACTCTCTTTACTTATGTGGCGCAATATCGCTGACATAGTCACAGGTGTAGAATCAGGCACAACAAATTTTAGGCTCCTCCAAAGCCTCGTCTCTCCCATGCTTGATAAATGAAATTTGTTTTATCAATTAATATAGCTCATAAGCTTCTAATTCCCCACTTCACAGAGTTGGGAATGGTTTATATTTTGCTCTGTAACCGAACTCTCATACAATGTTTTATAAAAGCGGTAACTGATAGATTGAGTTGTCCACAAGAGATGGCAATAGGTATTGCATCGATCCCCTGCCCTGAGACCCGTGCCGTGTCTAGCTGGTCCTTTTGCTCATCAACATACTTATTTGTTGACAGCATTGTTTGATGAATTAGGGTCCCTTAGCCATGAGGGTCAACAAGGTCCTCGAGATATCCTGTCACTGTATCACTAGATAACGCGAGACCTGTGTGTCTTTTGTTCATTTTCTGAGACGTCTGATTGGATGCTTACTGTTTTTGTCTACTTATCCAAGGTACATAACTAACTGTATTTTATTTAAAACTAAGATCTACACTTGTAACTGGTGTGACGTCCATCATATTGTTGAAGTTAAATAAATCAGCCGGAATTTTGGGAGATTAAAATGACGGAAAGTTTAAATGCCGGCTTCCAGTTATGTTGTGCCTACAAGACTAAGTATGCATCAGTGGGCGGGTATAGCAGTTACCTCCTGCATAATTGTATCTGATAAATTCTCCTTTTCTGGTGTTGCCAATCGTCACTTAATGGGCTGATTTGTTTCAAGGTAGCCCTATACTGTAATATATCTGCATCATTACAAATAATGACTTGTCCCTGCTTGGAATTTGCATACGCGCATGTGTAATAAAGTTGCCGTGAGTTTCTGCCATGCTGTGATTTTCCGCCATTTTGAGTATATTACAGGAACCAGACCTTACTACTAACTACCGTTGTCTCTCCGTTAGCTAATGCAGACATAACTGTCGATGTTTGGTATAGATTCGAGGTTGAGCCGTATAAAACAGGCGGGATCAATCCAACACGTATGGAAGCTGGTGTACAGGCGGGATTAGCCCATCACGTCTAGAATCCGATCCGGTAGCAAACCTCGACATCCAGGTACGAGAGCAGTCCATTAGAGCTACGGGGCCTTCAAGGTGAACCTCTCCAACCTTTTTTTTCAAAACTACAGGTTGTCGAATGTGAATGAGAACAGCAATGAGAACTACTGGAGCCCCGATCTAAGAAAAATATTGAAAAGTACGTGTGGTGCGACACAACTGGCCGCGGTGTGTCTTTTGTTGATCACCCTGAAGCCTTAGACCCCGTGACCAATGCTTCATTTAGTTTTCATGTGATCTACTTAATTCGTAGAATCCCAAATGAAAATACAATATCCAGAAAGGGGTCCCCCAGTGGGCCCGGGGGTAGAATAGGTTCACTGTATCCTCCTGCATGTCGTAAGGGGCGACTAAGCGAGGGCAACCATTTGGCCATGGGTTATTACTCGTGTCATTGGGCCATATCTATAATATGCCACTTTGGCCCGGATTTCACCTAGACGAGAGGCTGGAATGGCCTGGTCCAGTCAATCGGCTGGTGGTGACTTGCCCTAGGATAATCGTTTGCATTTTTATCATCATCCACGTGTTTTCCCTCTTTTTTCCATTAATACTAGAAGCCGGCTGCTCAATCAGGTCAACCTTATCACTTCATATTTATCCCACCTTTCGTGGCGCCATATAACACATCAGTGTCGGTGTTCCTTTGGTGAATCCTTTACTCACTCACTCACTCACTCCACAAAGGGGAAACCCATAATAACTCTTGATAAGTGCGCCTACGTACGCAATTACATTGAGTTCAGGGTGGGGGGGGGGGGGGTGGGGTTTCAACACACTGATTGGCGAGGGAAAGGATCAAAGAATGGGATAGGAGGAGTTTACTTCTATGAATATCATATTGGATACATGCCTGCATATAGCGATGGAGATCCAAAGCACCATGACCCCTTTCACAAAACATACCACTGACCAGGTTCTTCATGTTGACTTATTCAAACAAAATTCAACAAGAGCAGATCATCATTGTGGTACCGTCGTCCTTCCCCAATCGCATCATTAGACGCCCGAAAGCAGTCCCAGACTAATATAGGAGATGCTATAAGGTCACCAGTTGACCATACCTGCACCATAAGCAAGTATTTAAATGTGCTCCAGAATGTGGGCTCAAAAATGGATTTTGTATTTTGTACATGACTTCATCAGACATGAGAGTCTATATAGGGAGTAAAGCTTGTCATAGCTGGAGAAAGACAAAGTCTGGGAATAATTGTCAACAACTTATAACTGTTTGTCTCTCATCAGGAAGCCCTGACACCACCAAGCAACGCCTGAGCACGAAAAAGAAGCACGTTAAAGGTGGGCTTATTATATGATAGTGGTTCTCGTTATCTGAATATTAAACCAGTTAATGTTGTAGCTCCGTATCTTCTCACATCGAGAATATCGGAAATGCAAACTCAGAGCTTGTTTTGATATCACTGGACGTGGACGAGGAGCTAGCATTCACCCATAGCTTATATTCGTTGTTGAAGATGAGACATAAGGATTGTAAATTAGCCCGATAAGCCATCTGAACCAGGGGGTGATAATTCATTGAAATTGATCAATTTCACCTACTATCGCCGCGTCCGTGAAGCCATGACCATTTGTTACAATACTTTGTTTATGACAATAGCAAAATATCTTGATAAAAAACATGACAAATTCGTATGGTACATTCGGCATCTTGACTCCAGGGCCACCCCGGAGATAATGTGATTTTTTAGCAAATGTGAACGAGTCAACAACATTGAGGGCCGGTTCAAGATGCTCGACGACGCAATGAGCAGCCTTTATCGTAAAGGGAGTCGCCTGTCAGCTCCTGCGCCAAATAACAGCCCGTCATACGCTGTCGTCACAGCCGCAGCCGAGAGCAAAACCCGTTAACAGTCAACAATCCCTTCCCCCAATCTAGCAGCGGCCTCGCAAAAAGATGATTATAAAAACAAAGTCATTACCGACCGGAGCAAAGACGGCTTCAAAACTGTAGAAAGACGCAGGACAACACAAGTCAAGATGAAAGCCCATGTCAAGGGGATTGCTACCTCCAGTAATCTGAGGGGGGGGGGGGGCACCAAAACCCACTTATTTGTCTACACAGGCTGTAAGGTTACCACTACAGACGAGCTATAACGATTCAAGATAAATGAGTTGACTGCCGAAAGGTAGAGAAGCTGTCAAATGACGCCGCCATATTTGACAGTTTCCGTGTGGAAATAAATCTCAACAATCTATTGAATGATTATTGTTGGCCGGTTGGTATATATAACAGGAGATTCTACCGCAATCAGGAAATTAATTAACTTATATTGGTCTAGAATGTGCTACGTTGTTTTTGATTTATTACTGTTTTACAATTTCATCAATGTGTCACATCTAAACGTTTTGTACTTATAACAGTAGAAGGTATAGGGACGATACGATTGTGTATATTCAGAAATTAATGAATGAATGGGATGTTCTGCTACGGGTACTGGAGCATCGTGCTCGACGGCGAATCGAGCAAAAGCACAAAATTCAACTCTCCATATGGTCGGTACGAATTCCTCGGGCTACCATATGGAGTGAAGGTCTCACAGGATACATTCCAAGAAAGGATGGATCAGATACTGGAACAGTGCCCCGGTACAATCGGTATCACAGACGACGTCCCCGTGTTCGGGCATGACGCGGAGGAACATGACCGAAATCTAGGAAATTTGATGAAGGTGGAAGCAGCTCTACTACAAGAGGCAAAGCCTTTAGCCTTCGACAGCAAGGCTCTCACCGACGCTGAAACAAGGTTCCCTAGCATAGAGGGAGAACTACTTGCGGTAGTATTTGCATGTTCAAGATTCCACATCAAAAGTATATGTAGTGTCATTCACAGTGGAGACTGGTCACACGCATGCAGCATAAAAGCATTACCAACACTGCGCGCAAGGTCCAGAGCTACTGGTACTACATGAGGTACCTCCAAAGCCATGGCATACATGCAGTGAGCACAGACCTATTCCACTATGACAGCACAGAGTTCCTTATGATAGCAAATTACTATTCAAAAAGCTTTTTCATCAGAAAAATCAATATGCCATGTGCTGGTGCATCTGTTATTAAACACACAAAGCAAATCTTCAGCGAACATAGAATTGCGAACGAAGTTGTTTGTGACAACGGCCCGCAATTTCACAGCTAGGAGTTTGGGAAATTTGCAAAAGAATGGTGTTTCGACCATGTGTCGTCAAGCCTAGGATCAGCCGGATGTATTGGCTTCACAGAGAGAACGATACAAACTCCCGACTCCGCCCCGACAATTTGTAGGTGAATCAATTTGACTTCATTGTGTTGTAAAAGGGAAGTCGTACATCAGGTGCTTTGAGAGGTTGAATATACACATGCCTACATAAATCAAGCGGGTCTTGGGCAGCCAGGACGTTATCGAATATGTTGTGACGAGCATAGGCGATACTGGCCACAAGCCTGGATATTTTGTTCCTCTTCTGCTGAGTGAACAATCTTAACATTGACACGTCTTCGGAGATTCTCCATTCTCTTGCCACACACATTGTACAGGTCCGTCTCGAAATCGCTAGAAGCCACCTTGCACAGGTCAGTGTTCATGTGAATGTAGGGCTCCATCCTGGGGCTCTGATTGAATACGAGCACAAAGTGTATCTTAGTAAGCCACATCCTGAGGGACAGGTAGTGTTTGAGATTCCTGTAGTAGATCACATACTTTTCTTTGTTGCACAGGTTGAGTACCAGCTTCTCAATTTCCACTGTGTTCCCCAATTCACCTAGGAGATTATTCTGGTAGTCTGACAGCCATTCTTTCTTCACAGAGCTCTGGAGCTAGTGGATAATCATTGTGATCAGCATGTAATTCTGCAGGCTATTCAAGATTAACTTCGCATTGGCATTGTCAGGATGGTTCTGTATCTACATATCGGCCGGCTGGTCCACCCACTCAATCGCCCCAGTGGGTAAGGGCTGGCTCAACGTCCACCCATACAGGCTGTTAGCATCGAGGTACTGGATGTAGCTCGTCGGCTTATCCTTGTCGAAGCCCTCCACATATGGGTTATTGGCTTAAGCGTGGCAGTGAGATACAATGCTTATCCCACCGCGCACGCCCTTCTCAATGAGCAGGGTAGGGCATGGTAGTGACCCATATTGGCGCTCTCGAATATGTCCCAGACCTTCTGTGCATGCTTATAGTATACAGCAGATATGCCCTGCTCAGACAACTTATAGGTGGTAGCGGGGCATCGAACTTATCCCAGCCGTCCATTTACTCATAGAGGTACATTCCCTTGCGTATTAGCTGACAGTGCTTTGCCCAGCCTGTCTCGTACTTAGCAGTCACTGCAAAGGCTTGTGGGTTATTTGCACAAGACCAGCTTGTCAAGTGATGCCAGGAGGAGCTGTGCACTGTCAATGAAGCGCTTCTGTCCAATCCATAGAGAAATGTACCTCTCCATGTTGCTGGGGATGCAGTTCATCTGCCCTTCCACCTTGCTGATGGCCTGCATCGAGAAGTGGCCGTCATAATTGCGTAGGTTGTGGAAGACCACAGACACGCTGTTGTCTTAGGACTCAAGTTGCAGGCGTTATGGGCTGCGTTGTGGTACTTACCTGATTTATGGCAGTGGTTGCCGACAGAGTCGCTGCCCAAGTGTTTTCTGCACATATGACAGTTAGTGGCTGCCTTATGCACTGTTCTGTTCTCACGCGTCATGTGCATAGGAGCAGGGGTACACTACTTCGTGTTTTTTAGCGACTGGATGCATAGCCGATTCAACAGACCAAAGAAGGCAGTAGTCGCCCTTTTTCTTCACGTTTATGATCACCTTCCAATCCACAGAGTTGCGAGCCTCTGTGGGTCCAACTTCCCGAACCGCTCTTGGATATCAACGATGCTCCTGTTCAGGATATCGCCAATATCTTTTGAGGAGAGTACCACCTCCTGATTATTATGCAGTACAGGCTCAACATGCTCCATGTCACCAACGCCGGTGAACTTCGTGAGCCTCACCTGAATGGAAAACTAACATTTGATCCTGTTCAGCCCCTTAAGCCCAGCGGTCAGAACATCACTCATCTGCCTACGCACACCTCTTGAGAGCACCGAGGGGGTGACCCACAGGAACGTTCATCTATATCTTTGAAAGATGATGACTGTGATGAAATCCAATTGTGTTAATTTCAGCAACCACAAAATGTCACCCTATCCCTTAATATGAGCACACAGGGTCGGCTGAAGAGAGCGGAAATTACAAACATGGTAACCTGATTCTCCAAATTGTTGTTATTATCAATTGAATGTCGTAGTAAATAAATTCATTTCATGGAATGTCATTATGTTTGCATGACGACACTAAAGCGAAGTTGCTCCTGTGATATATCAGCAACAAAACCACAGCAAACATTTTTATAGTGAAACAATCACTTCTTTATCTTTATCTTTTAGCAAACTCATTCTTTCTTCATGTCTGTAGTTGGCAGCCTCTTCCTTGCGAATTGCTGTTTCCTGCAAATAACTTAACACCCTTTCAACCCCAGTCTGTCTCTGAAGGCCCTCTGTATGCAAACAAATAACTTTCTTAGCAATACTTTTTTAAAGCAGTAATATTGAGAAATATAATGCCTACAAATATTTTCATACAAATGCATCACTTGCACTTCCTGTGCCACAGCCAAATAAAAGGAAAGGCACCCGAGCAGCTTCCTCGCCATCATTATCATCTTTGTCTGTATATCAGCAACAGAACATTAATTATAATCGAGCAAGCCATGCTGAAATAAAAAGTTTTCATTGATATCTAATATGTCTGTATTTACCAAATAAGTACGTTCGAATCCACATCAAATAAGGCCTCATCAACTGGGGTGGTAGATCAGTTCTTAGGTCACCCCCAAAAGTTTCCTCGAGGGCCCTATCTATGGTTATGGCTTTGTTGCCACTCTTACTGTTGTGAGCTTTTTTCCGCTCATATTTGTCTCTCAGAGTATTTATCTAAACAATACAGAAAATCAAAATCATTTGAAATAGCACATGATAGTTTAAAACTGATTATCGTTCATAAATACCCAATTCAATGTGGCCATCAATCGTTAGCGTTATTCCTGTAATATTTACCTTGAGTCGACATTTTTCCACATCAAATTTGCCAGGGATTGTTTCCTTTACATCGGACGAACTGAGGTTCCACTGGCGCTTGCAACCCTTATGAGTTAAATAAGAAGCGAACAGAACCTCTTCAGCTGGCTTTGACCACAATTCTATGCAACAAAATGCTCTGTCAATAATTATATATAATTACACATGTCTCTTGTTTGTATCACAAACCCAGATGTAAACTTACAATATTTATCGTTTTTGTAATGGTTTGTTAAATTTGACTTTTACAGGGCTGTCTGATCCTAAAAATCGAGCATAGAATGTTATAACCAAACAAATGATAAATTACTTTATGCCCAAAATAGTTTCAAAACATTTAACTTGATATACAATTTTAACATATGTGCCTCTGTAAAAAACAACATTATTTACTTTTGTCCAGATGTTCCGGATAAATTGCAGGCAGCTACAAAGCAGAATAAACAATGTTTGTGATCCACAGTATATTTGTTTGAACATAATGAATTCAGTCAACCAATACCAAATTAGCTTGTCCGGATTGCATGGCAGAAGCTGCAATTTCAGTTGTAATTGGTACAATGGTTATCTGCCGTGGTTTATCTGCTAAAAAGGCAATCATTTATTACGGAATAAATTTGGTGTCATTCCAAATTGGAGGTATGAATGAAGATCCACCTATCAATGCTTTTTCAGTTTCTATGCTAACAAAGCATTCTTGGCTACTACCGTCAGCCATCTTCAGCGTAATTTTGAACCTTGTATGTATCATCATGACCAATGCTTTTATAATAAGAAATAATTGCATCATATTATTGTTTTCATATTTATATGTAGATATATATTCACCTGTCCTTATCTACTTGTTGATATAGATTTTGCGGTATGATTCGAAGGTAGATTTAAATAGATGTTTACTTGTAAATCACAAACATGAATGAAACTTTGCGGGTAAACAATTAGTTTTTAAAACTATGATATCTAAGTTATACTTTACATACATGTTCGGAGGGTAGATGATGGCACTGTTGACAAAGAAACAGCAGAAAAACTTTGAAGCAGCAACAAAACACTCCCCTGTTGTCACCGGATGTTGACGTCTATCGTCGTCTGCTAGTAATGCCCTGCTCTCAGCCGAGCCTCAAGTAAAACTTGACCAACGGTATGTTTTACATTGAGTTATATCAACGTGCACGTCTTGTAATGTGAGTCTCCCTTGCTGAATACAGCGCCCACACATTGACCATGCTGGTGACACTCCCGGCTGCATTCAATGATACTTCGGACGTATGTGCTACGCAAGGTGGTGGCTAGATCTGGAACTGTGTCTTCAAGACGAAATACCACTTTCGGCCAATCCCAGTATTGTCGCTCAATACCAACCCAAAGCAAACATAAGGAATATCTAATATGATTCAAGCATCGCCCAGGTCAAGCTAAACTCATTTTTGTCTTGGACTGCAGTGCTAAAGTGAGATGTTGCTGACTTGAATGACCACAGACAAAGCGTTACATTGTTATACCACATGTATTGCATTTATCCTGCACAATTAAGGAAGTATTTATGTATATATGTATATATGTAGATATATATACAGGGCTTAACATTATCATGCAGGATCCACTAGTCCAGTCGGGCAAGTCGGTTGTGGAACTAACTAACCCAAGCAAAATATTCAGTATCCCGAACTTTTCTGCAAATGTAACATTGTTTTCACTAACACCACACCCCATGACCTGTACGTAACATTTAGACACTTTCTTGTGTCTCAACAATCTGCCTCTATGTTCTGATCTTTTTGTAGTTTCAGAAATACACATTTACATCTGGGACGACGTCTGCACAGTACCACGCGCCAAACTGCAGACCTTTCTGGATTGGTAAGCTTACGGGTCATCTGCTGTGGCGACCTTGGCCAGCCACAACCAATCTTTGACAACAGGGCAAACGACGACACCGTCAACGCGAAATGCCCTGCCTACCTGCCCGGGCTGTGATCAGTGCAAGTTACTGTGGACTCCAAAGGACATCATACTCATCCGCTGCTGGAAGAACCGTGACGGGCGTTGGAGTAGGTCCTCTACTACTGTAACATTCCAAAGACAGCTGCAGTCAAAACGTCGAAATCTAGATACTAGGTGAACACTACACCAATATACTCGTCCTCAACGACATTATCGAGGTAACCATCTAGGCCGCAGACACCATCATCAAAATAGAGAGCTGGCGTCTTGGATACGCTATCATGGTACGTTGCTCAAAGGACCTCATCATCAAAGACCAACAGAGCGTCTGGATCATTTAAGATGCAACGGTCCTACCTTGCCTACATAATGGTATCTTGAGTAGAGTACATGCACCAGCTCGAACGGGTAACCTGCCTCCTAGATGAGAGTTCCAATGTCAGGAAGCCAACTGAGCAGCAGCTTCACGAGGCAATCCAGAAGAAGACTTTTGGACCAATGGCATGTCGGCATGCAATATCGATATGCCATGGGCCAACCAGCCCAAGAACACTCAGCAGTTCAGTGTGGACAACAGCAGAGGACACTGTCGGGAAAACGTTCGACTGACCTGCCTCGAGGGCCTGCAGTTGTTTACTTTGCTGCAAACACAAACATCAGTGGGTGAGAACTTCAAGTCAAGCTCCTGCCGAGCTTGGCGTAACCTATAGATAAACCAGAGACTACTGCACCGTAGCACTTTACGTTGACGAGCGTTTTACAATCAGTACTTGATGTACTTCATACAAAAGGGATGCAGTGATAACTTTAATTGTTCTTTAGCGACCTGTCTTTGTCGAGCAACAGGCGCAGGAACGACTCGGCAACCCATGGCACCCACTTATTATTGGATTGAGGCGGATAAGGCCTTTCAGCCATCGTCGTTGCAATTTCTTCATCTCTAACCGTAGCCTTGGCCTCTCGGAGCTCCCTCAGAAGCTTGGCTTCCCGGGTTGCGGCGCCCTTACGTTCTGTAGCAACCTTTCCTGGGTTTTTATTGTGGATTTACTGGTCACACTGTTCACTTGTTGGGATCACATTTTGTCTCACACTGAGTGTCTTCAAACGAGTCACGATCCTTGGTGTGAAAGAGCATGACCCTGTGGGTTTCATTAGTAGGTCCTTTAGCACAGAGTTGTACTTTCGGATGAGGACCAAGACCCTCTCTTGCGCATGGCGACCGCTAAGGGCCAGCTACATCATGCCTTTTTTCTCGGTCAGCAGCTGAAGTAATGGAGTAATTGAAACTACAAATGAGCAGACCAGCAGTCGTGACAGATCAAGGTAGCGGGGCAGAAACAAGCTTCATGGGGGGCGCTAATAACGCCGTAGAAGACGTGGGTACACAGATAGAATTACATGAGCGGCTACTCCGAGAGCTTATGGGGCATGTCAGGGGTATGTAGGCCCAGTGGTATGAGCTGGTCCACAACCTGGCTCAGTTAACTGAGATAGAAGGGGGGATCACAAAACGGGAAGCCAAAGTGGCAAGTTTGGAAGAAGAAGGAAGTAGGGGTGGGGGGAGGGGAGGGGGTTGGTGATGGGGAATCAGGGTGGGGATAATCCAACCGAGTGAGCTTACAAATCAGCAAACCAGCTACATGTTGATTTTAGGCCGCCACTGTGAACCGCGAGACGGACCAGGGAGACTACATAATTCTTCACGAGGGTATACGCACGCTGTTCCGGGAGCAGGGCAATAGTATCGGATTCATCCTGACCGTGGTAGGGAAGGCAATATCGACCCTGGCACTTACCCTGACAGGTGGGGGCACCCCCCCCCCCCCCCCCCCCCACTCTGCTCAATCAAGAAGCCAAGCAGCACAAGGAGTCCTGGCCGATAGCAAGCTGAACATTAGGCATATATCTACCTCGCTTAATCGACCGTAAGCTCTCTGACGAAAAATTGAAGCTTATATTATATTCACCCCTGCACCCTACCTCATCTGGTGATTGAGCTGCGTGTTATCTACCTCATTTTGCCTACACCCAGACTAGTACCTGATATAGGCACTAGGTAGTATATGTATATTGCATAAAGGCCCCGGGTTACCGTTTCATAATTCACAAATTGGCATTATGCTGTGGGGATATAGCCAAGTATGATTGATTACAGTAAGCTAAAAGTCTTTCAGCATATCTTCCAAACCATGACACCCGCCTCGCACTGTCGCACTGCTAGCTGAGCGAGTTCGATGACATTAAGACATCTGAATGGGCTAGTGAGAGATATTTTACCGTAATCGATATTTTCACGAATTACATCTAGTATTGCAGCTTGTCACTCTGTCTGTGGCCATTCGATACACGACGCTTCATTGGTGGCACTGACGACCATGAAAATGAATTCACATCGCCTAAGGCGATGCTTTAATCATATTTCGTTTATTTATTTCTTCTTTGGGTTGATATTGAGCGATAATACCCAGATTGAGCAAGTGCGGTATTCCGTTATTGAAGACACAGTTCCAGATCTAGCCACCACCTTGCGTATCACATACGTCCGAAGTATCATTGAATGCAGCCGGGAGTGTCACCAGCATGGTCAATGTGTGGGCGCTGTATTCAGCAAGGGAGACTCACATTACAAGACGTGCACGTTGATATCACTCTACACCAGCAATGTAAAACATACCGTTGGTCAAGTTCTACTCAAGATGAAATCAGGTAATTTTTTAATGCACTGACATGTCCAAATCCAAATATAAAATTCGAAATATTCAATATTATGCGATGTCATTTTCAGGCTACATTTTCCGTCAGTTTGGACCGGTCATGGAGTTAAACACAGAGCCGTTGAATTACGAGAACATACTGATTGATGTCCCTATTGGAATAACAGGAACTGTGATTGGAGTGCAGTATTATGCCGTCACTTCCGGAACGTTCTTTTTGGGAGGCTGGCGCCATACTTCGTCCAATACAATTGTTGATAGAGCTTGGCAGATTCGAGTGGTCTGCCCTTCTCCAGGACTGCAGATACAGGTAAAGTGGAATTCTTACAAAGTCACTATTATCAGTTGTTAATTCATTGCCTGCAACAATTATGATCTGACGACATGAGGGTAAGTGAACTATATCATAGTCATTTTGTCATCTATATTAGAGACATTTTCCGACTTCCTTTTTCATCTTCTAAACGTTGAACCAACCCATCGAATTAATTCAATGGAGAGACTACACTCCCTACATTCAACACCATCATGAACCTGAAACACCACTCCCAACCTTCGGTTTTATCCTAATCCTGATTGGGAAACATTTCATAAATTCGATATCTTAAGATGGCAACACTATATTGAACTAAGCTTTTCCACTCGCCTGCTCTATGAATGTTTGTCACTACAGACGGTGATTGAAACTCCAGTGAGAGCTGGTGACTACCTGGGGATCTTGCATGAAGCGCAGCCCATAAACGGTGTCATCTACTATGAAATCGAGGGCAATACACCTGTCAATCTCAACCTCAACGACTCACTATTACAGAGAGTCTGTAACACTAATCGCCAAGTAACCGCCAAGAGCTTCAGAATGGATCTCACTACATGCGGTGCTGTGAGAAAAGCTTTCGCACTTGGACTTATAATACGCAATTAAAGCATGGAGTTTATAGCTACGCTAAGAGGCTGAGAGGGCTCATTTCGAGTGAGTCTGCGGTGATCGCTTCCCTAACTATAATACATTGCAATCTTAAGGTGGCGCTACCGTGACACAAAAGCATATGGGAATACTGGGTTGGCGTCACTGCAATTGATGAGAGCGGGGAAAATGTCGTTTTGCAGAGCCTCGCAGCTGCCAAAACACGTCGCACTATAGGCTTATTAATAGCGAAAATAGCAAGTACACTATTTAATAAATGTCAACTTGATAAATTACCCGGTCTGGGGTACACCTATCGAAAACAGTTCGCCTCTAACAGCGTCCGTGCAGTTTTCGATCCTCGATCTTTCATGTCCGCGCTGTGGGTGGTAATTTTATTTAACTGTCTGAAGCGAGGAAACCGGCCCGGGGTCGACATCAACATTTTTGGCATGTCAGGGGGGTGTGAAGGTCTCGAGCGAGGAGTTTATAGCTACGCAAAGCTGCGTGACAATTTTGAAATTGCACAAAGACACCCCCGGCAATAGATACCATGAAATCAACAAAAGCACATGGGACTGTTGATCCAGCGTCTCGGAGCTCGGCGGCTGTAAAAGATATGGAGTCATTTGATTGGTCGAGGCTACTGCAGCTCCAAATTGAACAGAGAATTCCACGTGGTTTTAAGAGTCAAGACGCTATGACAAGACGCTATGACAATAACGCTTCGACTGGCAGGTGGCGTCTTCACATATTTCCACTGGCGGAAGACTCGAGTGAGCCCTCTTAGCGAAGCTATAAACTCTTTGATTTAAGATTGGAACTCTTTCTTTTTAATTTTTCTTCTGCTCCCTCGTGTAATTATAAAGCACTTTCAGGACTTATTTTCTAGTAAGCGACAACATTCATCACGATGAAATCAAATTCCAAAAGGAAGATCAAAAAGCTTCTGTGGCTGATAGATAAGCTCACGATGATGTGAGTAGGTAGTAATGTTTGTTTATGAGTATCTATGTTCGTTGTTTGTATACCTAATTGTGCATATAATATAAACTGACCAAGTATTACGGTGAATGTGCTTGATGAAAGTTAGAATAAGAAACATGTATAAGTATGATTTATTCTAGACTAGCTGAAAGCATTCACCTGAATTAACATACATAGAGGGATTGTGGCACGTACTTTTGTTTCCACACAAATATTTACGATGCTATGACACAGATTGTTTGTACGATTCATCATCATATAAGTTGTGTAGCTAATTTATGTGAAAAAGCAGTTTTTGATACTGTATGAAATCTAAGTTTGTTGAAGCGATCGATAATGATGCATAGCCTTGTTTCCGAGAAGAAACTTAATGGAGTATAGAAATGCAAGATCCGTACCTTATATTATGACGTATATTTGTCATGACTATCAGCTACTCACTATGCAATATTCTTAATTCGTGACACCTTTCTCTCTCGCAGTATTGCAGTTATGAGTGAGTTTAATGCCTAGTTTATTGTTACTGGCTCAGAGAATAGGCACTTTTTGTTTTAAAGTTTTGAATTATAAATGCGTGTTTGTCGCACAACAAATAAGGATCCATGGTTCGCATTATAGAATATGTCGCAAAGAATATTTTTTCCAAGCTCAGAGAATAGAAATATTTGTTTTAGTATTGAATCAACATCAGCATACCCATAAGTGATTAATCATGTACCACTGGGCCCCATGACGGCCAGCATCTGCCCGCCTCGAGCCAGCCCACTGACATTCTTCAGGATGCTCTTGTTGTTGATAGATACGCTGACGTCACGGAAGACGAGTTCCGTGTCTACCACACGCTTCATATCAGGTTCCCGATCCTCACGGTCATGACTGAAAATCAAACGAAACAAAAGCATGAGTCAGATGACATTTGAAAAGATACAAGCACATGCATAACCTTAGCTATTTAAAATTACGTCTGATATGGAAATAAATTCAAGGTTCGATATTTATAGCTACAGCTGATATGGCACGTTACCGCTTGAGGCGAGTGTTATTTCATGCAAGCCAGTATATACGATAGATATATCATATTTGTCATAATAACATTTTCGTTGGGAGCATCTGTTCATGAAGGTATTCAGTCGTTCTTGTGAGAGCATCATGGTGCAACACCTGCTTGGCAATAAGGAAACTCCAAGCTGCAAGATTACTTGGACAGAATTCGCGTGTTTAGCTGTAACTAAAGTGACACGTACCTGCAGCTGTTTATAAAACCCCGGTTGTCTTTGCCAGTGGAAGCTTCCTCTTGTCCACTGCAGGCGAGATGGCTGACTCCGACAGAATTAGTCATAGATGCTGCTTCTCTGGGGTCCCCTATTCTTCACTAATCAAAGCATCCCACAATATGATGTCAAAGAAAATAACGCCTTTTTCAAAAATATCTATATTCACACTTTGTTACAATGTGTATAACAGCGATTAATTTTGCATTCTTAACAGTAGTCCGACTCTCAGAGATTAAATATAGAGATATGTTGCATGTGATATTTTTAGGCAGGTTTCCGATTACTCCAATGGGTCAGCAATAGCCCAACAGACCAACAGTCGGTCGAGTAACAGACCAACAGTCGGTCGAGTACTCCCTTGTTGGTCTAACAAGAAAACCCTCTTTTATGGATAGATTGACAAACATGCTTAACTTATCATTACTTATCATGTTAAAAATACGTACTGAGAAGAATTTAAAGCCACCAACGGTGAGAGTATTGATTGACAAACACTTGATATTCGATTAATTTCTAACTTTTTGGTGAAATTCCACTCCGAATTGTTGTAGTGGCCAACAACCAGTATCTTCCATGATGTAGTCGTAAACAACCGCGCTGAAGTTTTTATCATACCGATATTGTCATTATAAGCAATCACATTTATTAAAGAAATCTTGCTGTTCGGGGCTATGATAGATTGACAATGATTTTGCAGACTCAAGGAAAAGCTTAATTAGATATTAGCTTGGCGTGCCATACTTGACAGTCTGCCAGCTAGCAGAGAGTGGCGGCGATCTTTGTACAGCACGATGTGTAGGCTGCTCTTAACGAACCATTGAAAAGCCAGCAGAAGAGACACCCACTGTACTTCAAGCTTACTTTGTGAGAACACTGTCTGGGATTTACATCAACGATATCAACAACATTTGACCCAATTTTTATGACTATCGATCAAATATTGTCGATTTAATAAGCTGATGAAAAATGTCATGAAACAATACCAAATATTTTCGAGTTGGGGCTACAGGACGAAATATGCATATTTTCCATATACATGTATTAAAATTAGGCCAATAAACCAAGCTACAAGGAAATATAATTTTTTTCCAATTCGCACGGTATGCTTGGGCGATATCAAGGATTCAATCAATTACAATCTGACCTTGATCTTAGCATGAGGTCAAGGTCTAAACAAAAACCTCTGGATGCTGTGGATCATCTATTTCGTCGAAATGAAAAAAACTATATCAGAAATTACAACCTGTATCGGGTGCCCAAAAAGTTTACATACAAACATTCGTACATAGCCACAAATGCGATTGAGCAAGATAACACGGCGAAAGCATTTCGCAAAGTTGATATATATGGGGTGGAAGTCGATGGGAACAATGATCAATGTGAGGTGGATGTGGATGTTAGTTGGTGTTCGATGTAGACGCTCGAAATATACATAAACTTTTGTTGACATTTGAACTGATAAACGATCGAACTCTTATCCACGAAGGTATTCAAGGTACCATTTTTTTTACTTTTCGATGACCTTGACCTTAGTTAAAGGTATATGATAAAGCAAAACCTATGGGTTCTGCTTATCATTGAAGCCGATCATTTAAAACAAAAATCGAAAGAATTTTTAACATTGCAGCCTGTACTGCGTTCCAAAAGAAGGTTAACGTAGGTACATACATACATACATACATACATACATACATACATACATACATACATACATACATACATACATACATACATACATACATACATACATACATACATACATACATACATACATACATACATACATACATACATACATACACACACACATACACACATACACACACACATACACACATACACACATACATACATACATACATACATACATACATACATACATACATACATACATACATACATACATACATACATACATACATACATACATACATACATACATACATACATACATACATACATACCACCAGCAATCTTTTATTGCTAATCATACACTACTGCACCTAATAACCAGATTATATTGATATATTCGTGGCACCATGTCAAGTTCTACATTCTCGATTTGCACAGCCGAGTGAACACGGCTTGCGTTCGAACGAGAGGGCAATACTTGAACCATGGCCTCACTGAAATTAGGCGGCACGCCCTATCCCGCCCGCGCCTTGGCCCCGCTAATATGCAAAGGAATGGAACAATTTTATTGAAGGTTAAAAAAACATGCTCGATGTGGGGTGATGGCCGATGTGAGGTGGTGGTCGATGTTTGGACGGCGGTTGATGTGTGGATGCGGTTGATGTGCAGTGGTGATCTATGTGGGATGTATGTAGATGTCGGATGGTGGTGGTGGTGGTGGTGGTGGTGGTGGATGGTTGGACGGTGGTTGATGTAGGGTGGTGATCAATGTGGGTTTTAGGTCGATGTGGGATGGTTGTCGATGCGGGGTGATGGTCAATCGGTGGTGGTGGTGGATATTTGGACGGTGGTTGATGTGGTGGTCGACGTTTGGACAGCGGTTGATGTGGGGTGGTGGTCGATGTGGGGTAGTTGTCGGTTAAGGTGCCAACATATTGTAATAGTTAAACACACTCTAGCATATAAAAACGAGCTTTCGCAAATGTTCACATACCTGGATGGAGTAGAACAACTTTTCTTCTGTTCTGTCAGCAGACGAAGTGCTAGGAAGGTTTTTCTGAACTAGAATACCAACCGAGGAGAGAGAAAGTATGAGTTAAAGGAGTAAGGTAAATCGACCCGCTTTAATAAGATTACCTTCGCATCGTTTGAGTCAAAAGAGGAAAGATTCAAGAAAGACTAATAAAACGACCCGGGTCTGTATGGTAACCTTCGTATATGCGACGCTTGGCTGAACTCACATTTTAATGCGCTGTCATAGATGTCGCGTCTAAATATAATGTGGACGTTTGTCAGGTGTTAAGGAGCCAGTTTGAACCGTTTTTATCGATTTGGCGTAAAACCTAGTAGCCCTGTTTTGTGTCGTCACCACACAGCATTTTTTTATTGGATTCGGCGGCTGATAAAGATATGGAGTCATCTGAGGTGACCACGGCTCCAAATTAAACAGAGAATTTAAAGACAAGCTATGACAAGACGCTATGACAAAACGCTTCGGTTGACAGGTGGCGTCTTCACATATTTCCTCGGGCGGTAGACTCGAGAGAGCGCTCTTTACGCGAGCTATAAACTCTTTGATCACATGGTTATGATATTTGTCAAAGTGACATAACATAGACCACATCTGAAAAGGTTAATGGACGAGCAATCCAGCACTCTCAGTAAACAGCACTTTAAAACCTCTAATCACCAGAAGTCGCAAGACCATTCTGACCTCACACCAAAGCCTTAAGACAGATAATGTGGTTAGATAAAAATCACTGGTTAAGATACCACAAGGACGAAAACATCATGATGTACTGCCAGGTTTGCCCTTAATCTACCAACAGCACACCTATTAATAAAGATGGTCCTTGAAACAAATTTCAGAATTCAACATTTATTGGACAGGAGCCAAGCGCTGAGCATCGTGCCACTAAAGGAGTACCGAATTTCCGGAAAATCAAATTGATATATTTAAACCCACAAGACTCTGCAATAGTCTTCCTCAAGATCACACATCAGTTGGCCTTTGAACGAATACTCTTATCCAAAATTCCAATAAATAAGTGACTTTCTTTATGATGCATATTATATATAACCTAAGCGATTTGTAACCTCGGTGAAACTGTGAATGACCGATTGCAGGAAATGTTGGCCCAATCTCCATTTGCCACACATTTAGTTGATTTACTGATGTAACCAACAGCAAAATATTAGTCATCTATTCCCAAACTGTCACCGACTTTGAGATCGAACTCGCCACAGGGGAAGGTATATTCTCGGGATAGCACTTTCATTAGCTGTAGGCACATCACATTCAGCTGATTATATTAAACTGTAAATGTATCAACTGGGGTGGTAGATCAGTTCTTTGGTCACCCCCAAAAATTTCCTCGAGGGCCCTATCTATGGTTATGGCTTTGTTGCCACTCTTACTGTTGTGAGCTTTTTTCCGCTCATATTTGTCTCTCAGAGTATTTATCTAAACAATACAGAAAATCAAAATCATTTGAAATAGCACATGATAGTTTAAAACTGATTATCGTTCATAAATACCCAATTCAATGTGGCCATCAGTCGTTAGCGTTATTCCTGTAATATTTACCTTGAGTCGACATTTTTCCACATCAAATTTGCCAGGGATTGTTTCCTTTACATCGGACGAACTGAGGTTCCACTGGCGCTTGCAACCCTTATGAGTTAAATAAGAAGCGAACAGAACCTCTTCATATGTGCCTCTGTAAAAAACAACATTATTTACTTTTGTCCAAATGTTCCGGATAAATTGCAGGCAGCTACAAAGCAGAATAAACAATGTTTGTGATCCACAGTATATTTGTTTGAACATATTGTGCAAATTTCTATTCATCTAATTAATTCAGTCAACCAATACCAAATTAGCTTGTCCGGATTGCATGGCAGAAGCTGCAATTTCAGTTGTAATTGGTACAATGGTTATCTGCCGTGGTTTATCTGCTAAAAAGGCAATCATTTATAACGGAATAAATTTGGTGTCATTCCAAATTGGAGGTATGAATGAAGATCCACCTATCAATGCTTTTTCAGTTTCTATGCTAACAAAGCATTCTCGGCTACTACCGTCAGCCATCTTCAGCGTAATTTTGAACCTTGTATGTATCATCATGACCAATGCTTTTATAATAAGAAATAATTGCATCATATTATTGTTTTCATATTTATATGTAGATATATATTCACCTGTCCTTATCTACTTGTTGATATAGATTTTGCGGTATGATTCGAAGGTAGATTTAAATAGACAAACAAACATGAATGAAACTTTGCGGGTAAACAATTAGTTTAAAATTATGATATCAAAGTTATACTTTACATACATGTTCGGAGGGTAGATGATGGCACTGTTGACAAAGAAACAGCAGAAAAACTTTGAAGCAGCAACAAAACACTCCCCTGTTGTCACCGGATGTTGACGTCTATCGTCGTCTGCTAGTAATGCCCTGCTCTCAGCCGAGCCTCAAGTAAAACTTGACCAACGGTATGTTTTACATTGAGTTATATCAACGTGCAAATCTTGTAATGTGAGTCTCCCTTGCTGAATACAGCGCCCACACATTGACCATGCTGGTGACATTCCCGGCTGCATTCAATGAAACTTCGGACGTATGTGATACGCAAGGTGGGGGCTAGATCTGGAACTGTGTCTTCAATGACGAAATACCACTCTCGGCCAATCCCAGTATTATCGCTCAATACCAACCCAAAGCAAACATAAGGAATATCTAATATGATTCAAGCATCGGTCAGGTCAAGCTAAACTCATTATTGTCTTGGACTGCAGTGCTAAAGTGAGATGTCGCTGACTTGAATGACCACAGACAAAGCGTTACATTGTTATACCACATGTATTGCATTTATCCTGCACAATTAAGGAAGTATTTATGTATATATGTATATATGTAGATATATATACAGGGCTTAACATTATCATGCAGGATCCACTAGTCCAGTCGGGCAAGTCGGTTGTGGAACTAACTAGCCCAAGCAAAATATTCAGTATCCCTAACTTTTCTGCAAATGTAACATTGTTTTCACTAACACCACACCCCATGACCTGTACGTAACATTTAGACACTTTCTTGTGTCTCAACAATCTGCCTCTATGTTCTGATCTTTTTGTAGTTTCAGAAATACACATTTACATCTGGGACGACGTCTGCACAGTACCACGCGCCAAACTGCAGACCTTTCTGGATTGGTAAGCTTACGGGTCATCTGCTGTGGCGACCTTGGCCAGCCACAACCAATCTTTGACAACAGGGCAAACGACGACACCGTCAACGCGAAATGCCCTGCCTACCTGCCCGGGCTGTGATCAGTGCAAGTTACAGTGGACTCCAAAGGACATCATACTCATCCGCTGCTGGAAGAACCGTGACGGGCGTTGGAGTAAGTCCTCTACTACAGTAACATTCCAAAGACAGCTGCAGTCAAAACGTCGAAATCTAGATACTAGGTGAACACTACACCAATATACTCGTCCTCAACGACATTATCGAGGTAACCATCTAGGCCGCAGACACCATCATCAAAATAGAGAGCTGGCGTCTTGGATACGCTATCATGGTACGTTGCTCAAAGGACCTCATCATCAAAGACCAACAGAGCGTCTGGATCATTTAAGATGCAACGGTCCTACCTTGCCTACATAATGGTATCTTGAGTAGAGTACATGCACCAGCTCGAACGGGTAACCTGCCTCTTAGATGAGAGTTCCAATGTCAGGAAGCCAACTGAGCAGCAGCTTCACGAGGCAATCCAGAAGAAGACTTTTGGACCAATGGCATGTCGGCATGCAATATCGATATGCCATGGGCCAACCAGCCCAAGAACACTCAGCAGTTCAGTGTGGACAACAGCAGAGGACACTGTCGGGAAAACGTTCGACTGACCTGCCTCGAGGGCCTGCAGTTGTTTACTTTGCTGCAAACACAAACATCAGTGTGTGAGAACTTCAAGTCAAGCTTCTGCCGAGCTCCTGCAGAGCTTGGCGTAACCTATAGATAAACCAGAGACTACTGCACCGTAGTACTTAACGTTGACGAGCGTTTGACAATCAGTACTTGATGTACTCCATATGAAAGGGCACGTTCCTCCCTTGTTGGGATCACATTTTGTCTGACACAAAGCGTCCTCAAAAGAGTCACGGTCCTCGGTGTGAAAGAGCATGACCCTGTGGGTTTCTTCACGTAGGTCCTTTAGGACAGAGTTGTACTTTCGGGTGAGGACCAAGACCCTCTGCTGCTCATGGCGGCCGCTAAGGGCCAGCTCTTACATCATTTTTTCTCGGTCAGCAGGTGAAGTCACGGAGAAATTGAAACCACAAATGAGCAGACCAACAGTCGTGACAGAGCAAGGTAGCGGGTCAGAAACAAGTTTCATGGGGGGCGTTGATAACGCCGTAGAAGACGTGTGTACACAGATAGAATTAAATGCGCGACCACTCCGAGAGGAATGGTTATAGGTCATGACAGGGGTATGTAGGCCCAAGTGGGATGAGCTGGTCCACATCATGGCTCAGTTAACTGACATAGAAGGGGAGATCACAAAACGGGAAGCCAAGGTGGCAAGTTTGGAAGGAGAAGGAAGTAGAGGGGGGATGTTGATGGGGAGTCAGGGTGGGGAGATTCTAACCGAGTGAGCTTACAGAGCAGCAAACCAGCGACATGTTCATTTTTAGGCTGCCACTGTGAACCGCGAGACGGACCAGGGAGACTATCAACATAATTCTTCACGAGGACACAATGCTAGCTGAGCGTATATGCACGCTGTTCCGGGAGCAGGGTGATACTATCGGGTTCATCCTAACCGTGGTAGGGAAGGCAATATCGACCCTGGTACTTACTATGACAGGCAGGGCACCCCCCGCCCCCCCCCCCCCTCCCCTGCTCAATCAAGAAGCCAAGAAGCACCATGGGTCCTGGCCGATAGCAAGCTGAACAACAGGCATATATCAACCTCGCTTAATCGACCGTAAGTTCTCTGACGCTTGAAGCTTATATTATATTCACACTTGCACCCCACCTCGTCTGGTGATTGAGCTTTCTTAAAACCGTGACATCCGCCTCGCACTTCCGCACTCTGCTGTACATGAGGGTAGTTTGACGCCAGGGTATTTACTTAAGACATCTGATGTGGCTAGCTGAGATATGACATTATGTAATGTAATCGATATTTTCACGAATTACATCTAGTATTGCAGCTTGTCACTCTGTCTGTGGCCATTCGATACACGACGCTTCATTGGTGGCACTGACGACCATGAAAATGAATTCACATCGCCTAAGGCGATGCTTTAATCATATTTCGTTTATTTATCTCTTCTTTGGGTTGATATTGAGCGATAATACCCAGATTGAGCAAGTGCGGTATTCCGTTATTGAAGACACAGTTCCAGATCTAGCCACCACCTTGCGTATCACATACGTCCGAAGTATCATTGAATGCAGCCGGGAGTGTCACCAGCATGGTCAATGTGTGGGCGCTGTATTCAGCAAGGGAGACTCACATTACAAGACGTGCACGTTGATATCACTCTACACCAGCAATGTAAAACATACCGTTGGTCAAGTTCTACTCAAGATGAAATCAGGTAATTTTTTAATGCACTGACATGTCCAAATCCAAATGTAAAATTCGAAATATTCAATATAATGCGATGTCATTTTCAGGCTACATTTTCCGTCAGTTTGGACCGGTCATGGAGTTAAATGACAAGCCGTTGAATTACGAGAACATACTGATTGATGTCCCTATTGGAATAATAGGAACTGTGATTGGAGTGCAGTATTATGCTGTCACTTCCGGAACGTTCTTTTTGGGAGGCTGGCGCCATACCTCGTCCAATACAATTGTTGATAGAGCTTGGCAGATTCGAGTGGTCTGCCCTTCTCCAGGACTGCAGATACAGGTAAAGTGGAATTCTTACAAAGTCACTATTATCAGTTGTTAATTCATTGCCTGCAACAATTATGATCTGACTACATGAGGGTAAGTGAACTATATCATAGTCATTTTGTCATCTATATTAGAGACATTTTCCGACTTCCTTTTTCATCTTCTAAACGTTGAACCAACCCATCGAATTAATTCAATGGAGAGACTACACTCCCTACATTCAACACCATCATGAACCTGAAACACCACTCCCAACCTTCGGTTTTATCCTAATCCAGATTGGGAAACATTTCATAAATTCGATATCTTAAGATGGCAACACTATATTGAACTAAGCTTTTC
>CM067343.1:19036233-19059582 GCA_034190875.2 Urechis unicinctus
GCGACATATTCTATAATGCGAATCATGGATCCTTATTTGTTGTGCGACAAACACGCATTTATAATTCAAAACTTTAAAGCAAAAAGTGCCTATTCTCTGAGCCAGTAACAATAAACTAGGCATTAAACTCACTCATAACTGCAATACTGCGAGGGAGAAAGGTGTCACGAATTAAGAATATTGCATAGTGAGTAGCTGATAGTCATGACAAATATACGTCATAATATAAGGTACGGATCTTGCATTTCTATACTCCATTAAGTTTCTTCTCGGAAACAAGGCTATGCATCATTATCGATCGCTTCAACAAACTTAGATTTCATACAGTATCAAAATCTGCTTTTTCACATAAATTAGCTACACAACTTATATGATGATGAATCGTACAAACAATCTGTGTCATAGCATCGTAAATATTTGTGTGGAAACAAAAGTACGTGCCACAATCCCTCTATGTATGTTAATTCAGGTGAATGCTTTCCGCTAGTCTAGAATAAATCATACTTATACATGTTTCTTATTCTAACTTTCATCAAGCACATTCACCGTAATACTTGGTCAGTTTATATTATATGCACAATTAGGAATACAAACAACGAACATAGATACTCATAAACAAACATTACTACCTACTCACATCATCGTGAGCTTATCTATCAGCCACAGAAGCTTTTTGATCTTCCTTTTGGAATTTGATTTCATCGTGATGAATGTTGTCGCTTACTAGAAAATAAGTCCTGAAAGTGCTTTATAATTACACGAGGGAGCAGAAGAAAAATTAAAAAGAAAGAGTTCCAATCTTAAATCAAAGAGTTTATAGCTTCGCTAAGAGGGCTCACTCGAGTCTTCCGCCAGTGGAAATGTGTGAAGACGCCACCTGCAAGTCGAAGCGTTATTGTCATAGCGTCTTGTCATAGCGTCTTGACTCTTAAAACCACGTGGAATTCTCTGTTCAATTTGGAGCAGCAGTAGCCTCGACCAATCAAATGACTCCATATCTTTTACAGCCGCCGAGCTCCGAGACGCTGGATCAACAGTCCCATGTGCTTTTGTTGATTTCATGGTATCTATTGCCGGGGGTGTCTTTTGTGCAATTTCAAAATTGTCACGCAGCTTTGCGTAGCTATAAACTCCTCGCTCGAGACCTTCACACCCCCCTGACATGCTAAAAATGTTGATGTCGACCCCGGGCCGGTTTCCTCCCCGCTTCAGACAGTTAAATAAAATTACCACCCACAGCGCGGACATGAAAGATCGAGGATCGAAAACTGCACGGACGCTGTTAGAGGCGAACTGTGTTCGATAGGTGTACCCCAGACCGGGTAATTTATCAAGTTGACATTTATTAAATAGTGTACTTGCTATTTTCGCTATTCATAAGCCTATTGTGCGACGTGTTTTGGCAGCTGCGAGGCTCTGCAAAACGACATTTTCCCCGCTCTCATCAATTGCAGTGACGCCAACCCAGTATTCCCATATGCTTTTGTGTCACGGTAGCGCCACCTTAAGATTGCAATGTATTATAGTTAGGGAAGCGATCACCGCAGACTCACTCGAAATGAGCCCTCTCAGCCTCTTAGCGTAGCTATAAACTCCATGCTTTAATTGCGTATTATAAGTCCAAGTGCGAAAGCTTTTCTCACAGCACCGCATGTAGTGAGATCCCTTTTGAAGCTCTTGGCGGTTACTTGGCGATTAGTGTTACAGCCTCTCTGTAATAGTGAGTCGTTGAGGTTGAGATTGACAGGTGTATTGCCCTCGATTTCATAGTAGATGACACCGTTTCTGGGCTGCGCTTCATGCAAGATCCCCAGGTAGTCACCAGCTCTCACTGGAGTTTCAATCACCGTCTGTAGTGACAAACATTCATAGAGCAGGCGAGTGGAAAAGCTTAGTTCAATATAGTGTTGCCATCTTAAGATATCGAATTTATGAAATGTTTCCCAATCAGGATTAGGATAAAACCGAAGGTTGGGAGTGGTGTTTCAGGTTCATGAGTGTAGTCTCTCCATTGAATTAATTCGATGGGTTGGTTCAACGTTTAGAAGATGAAAAAGGAAGTCGGAAAATGTCTCTAATATAGATGACAAATGACTATGATATAGTTCACTTACCCTCATGTCGTCAGATCATAATTGTTGCAGGCAATGAATTAACAACTGATAATAGTGACTTTGTAAGAATTCCACTTTACCTGTATCTGCAGTCCTGGAGAAGGGCAGACCACTCGAATCTGCCAAGCTTTATCAACAATTGTATTGGACGAAGTATGGCGCCAGCCTCCCAAAAAGAACGTTCCGGAAGTGACAGCATAATACTGCACTCCAATCACAGTTCCTATTATTCCAATAGGGACATCAATCAGTATGTTCTCGTAATTCAACGGCTTGTCATTTAACTCCATGACCGGTCCAAACTGACGGAAAATGTAGCCTGAAAATGACATCGCATTATATTGAATATTTCGAATTTTATATTTGGATTTGGACATGTCAGTGCATTAAAAAATTACCTGATTTCATCTTGAGTAGAACTTGACCAACGGTATGTTTTACATTGCTTGTGTAGAGTGATATCAACGTGCACGTCTTGTAATGTGAGTCTCCCTTGCTGAATACAGCGCCCACACATTGACCATGCTGGTGACACTCCCGGCTGCATTCAATGATACTTCGGACGTATGTGATACGCAAGGTGGTGGCTAGATCTGGAACTGTGTCTTCAATAACGGAATACCGCACTTGCTCAATCTGGGTATTATCGCTCAATATCAACCCAAAGAAGAAATAAATAAACGAAATATGATTAAAGCATCGCCTTAGGCGATGTGAATTCATTTTCATGGTCGTCAGTGCCACCAATGAAGCGTCGTGTATCGAATGGCCACAGACAGAGTGACAAGCTGCAATACTAGATGTAATTCGTGAAAATATCGATTACGGTACATAATGTCATCTCTCAGAGCTAGCCACATCAGATGTCTTAAGTGAAAATACTTACTGGCGTCAACTATATCCCCACCTGCCATGAATTACACGGCAGAGTGCTATATAAGTGCGAGGCGGATGTCACGGTTTTAGATAGAAAGCTCAATCACCAGACGAGGGTGGGTGCAAGTGTGAATATAATATAAGCTTCAAGCGTCAGAGAACTTACTTTCGATTAAGCGAGGTTGATATATGCCTATTGTTCAGCTTGCTATCGGCCAGGACTCCTTGTGCTGCTTGGCTTCTTGATTGAGCAGAGGGGGGGGGGGGGGGGTGCCCCACCTGTCAGGGTAAGTGCCAGGGTCGATATTGCCTTCCCTACCACGGTCAGGATGAATCCGATACTATTGCCCTGCTCCCGGAACAGCGTGCGTATACCCTCAGCTAGCATTGTGTCCTCGTGAAGAATTATGTAGATAGTCTCCCTGGTCCGTCTCGCGGTTCACAGTGGCAGCCTAAAATCAACATGTCGCTGGTTTGCTGATTTGTAAGCTCACTCGGTTGGAATATCCCCACCCTGATTCCCCATCACCAACCCCCTCCCCCCACCCCTACTTCCTTCTTCTTCCAAACTTGCCACTTTGGCTTCCCGTTTTGTGACCCCCCCTTCTATCTCAGTTAACTGAGCCAGGTTGTAGACCAGCTCATACCACTGGGCCTACATACCCCTGACATGCCCCATAAGCTCTCGGAGTAGCCGCTCATGTAATTCTATCTGTGTACCCACGTCTTCTACGGCGTTATTAGCGCCCCCCATGAAGCTTGTTTCTGCCCCGCTACCTTGATCTGTCACGACTGCTGGTCTGCTCATTTGTAGTTTCAATTACTCCATTACTTCAGCTGCTGACCGAGAAAAAAGGCATGATGTAGCTGGCCCTTAGCGGTCGCCATGCGCAAGAGAGGGTCTTGGTCCTCATCCGAAAGTACAACTCTGTGCTAAAGGACCTACTAATGAAACCCACAGGGTCATGCTCTTTCACACCAAGGATCGTGACTCGTTTGAAGACACTCAGTGTGAGACAAAATGTGATCCCAACAAGTGAACAGTGTGACCAGTAAATCCACAATAAAAACTTGGTTGCTACAGAACGTAAGGGCGCCGCAACCTGGGAAGCCAAGCTTCTGAGGGAGCTCCGAGAGGCCAAGGCTACGGTTAGAGATGAAGAAATTGCAACGACGATGGCTGAAAGGCCTTATCCGCCTCAATCCAATAATAAGTGGGTGCCATGGGTTACCGAGTCGTTCCTGCGCCTGTTGCTCAACAAAGACAAGAACAATTAAAGTTATCACTGCATCCCTTTTGTATGAAGTACATCAAGTACTGGTTGTAAAACGCTCGTCAACGTAAAGTGCTACGGTGCAGTAGTTTCTGGTTTATCTATAGGTTACGCCAAGCTCGGCAGGATGGCTCTGAAGCTTGACTTGGAGTTCTCATCCGCTGATGTTTGTACTTGCAGCGAAGGAAACAACTACAGGCCCTGTAGGCAGGTCAGTCAAACGTTTCCCCGACAGTGTCCTCTGCTGTTGTCCACACTGAACTGCTGTGTGTCCTCGGTGAAACTGTGAATGACCCATTGCAGGAAATGTTGGCCCAATCTCCATTTGCCACACATTTAATTGATTTACTGATGTAACCAACAGCAAAATATTAGTCATCTATTCCCAAACTGTGACCGACTTTGAGATCGAACTCGCCACAGGGGAAGGTATATTCTCGGGATAGCACTTTCATTAACTGTAGGCACATCACATTCAGCTGATTATATTATGAACCCTAAAGACCACCAAGTTGAGCTGACAAAAACGCCATAAGGGCAGCAAAATTGCTCAAATTCAGTCGCTTCTTGACGAATCTTAACTGTCAAAGGGATTCATTGTGTCAGGAGGCTCAGCAAATACAATTAACTCCTAACAGTTTAGGGGGCTTTGGATCTACTACTTACTTACGTACCTGAGTGATGCTAAGTTCATCCAACGAAAGATCCAAAAGTATCTGGTACGTGAAATAACGTAACATACACAGTACATTTAAAACAAGCATGTATGAATCAACACACCCTATACCTTGATATTCCATTAACCTATTTGTTTTTCATTTTTGGCATCACTTCGAAGTTCATTACCATTGCATAACTGAAGATGAATTTGAAGGCTCCTGTCCCAGCCTTATCACAATATTTTCGAATTCGACAGATAGTAGTCTGAACTTGGGAAACACTGCAAAAGTCAACAAACATTTTATTGATAGCGAAGCAAGCAACTGGTAAGTGGAAGTTTTTGTTTCTGTGGATAAAGTTGGGTATGTTATAAGCAGAGTTTTCGTCAACGGTATCAGTTATTCAGTATACAATCTACATGTTACATACCCAACCATTTCCACTTTTTGGCACGTGTAAGTGGGTGGAATTCCTTGTTTACTGTCATTGTTCCCAAAGCTCAGAGAAAAAACACATTTTGTTGAAGTATCGAATTGTGTAGGAGTTGTGTCGAAACGATAAAGATACATGGTTGACGTTTTGGGGCAAATCGATTATCAGTGAAGTGGGTTAGACTTAATTGATTGTTAAAAGCCAACCCGCACATCCATTATTGCAATATATTACCTGGGCGATAACAACAGATGAAGACGACTCATTGTTGTGCCTATCAATTATTCAGTGTGCTTTCTAAATTCAACTTAAATTGACTGTTTGTACTTCGTGTGGTGGGACTGGTTCACTTTGATTGATACAGCCATTCGATATTGGTGTCCAGTCCGGGAATCAACTAGCTAGTTGCAGCAGCGTGTGACATAGGAATCGCATTTGAGCTAGACGTATTAAAGTAGCGACCCCATATACCAATAAAGACACCAGTATCGATCAGGCCTAATTTCCTATACCTTCTGTCACAGAAACAGTGGTTTTGCAGACACCATCATGTATATGAAATCACTTCTGGTCGAAAGGTCTTTAACAAGCCTTACTACACGACCCAACTAAAGGACGCACTGGAATTCTTTATTTGCATTTGTTTGAAAGTTCGTCACCACCGCACATGCACACACGTAGCTCACATAACATGCGCATATTATTGGAGTAAGTAAGCGCTAGCATTTTTTGCCATTATCAAAGACTTCAATCATATTTGTGACAAATGATATTCTTTTTGGATAATTTTAGAATTCATCAATGATTTTCGTTGGAAATAATATTGCATCCTATTGTATGGTACACGTAGCTTAGGAATCAAGTGCGCTATCTCAAGATTCATTGAAATGTTTACTTTTTACGAATGGTGTAAATGATTAATCACTTATGGGTATGCTTGATTTATTAAGTTGATATCCTGACGTATTAAACAGGAGTTGTATGACTACATTCCATTCCATTAAATAAATGTACATAACTGTAGGATGCTTGATAAACATGATCGACATCACAACACGAATAGTGGTGTTAATGATGGACTATCAACAGTGTCAATGAGTGGCCTGTTTAGTGGCACATCTTAGAAGTAGCAACACATTGCAGCTTCTTCCAACTGCAATATCTATTTGGGGGCATATTTGGGCGAAAATGATGGTTGGTTATAAAGCACCGTTGTATTTGTGGTGACAGAAGAATGTAAAATGGTTCACTCGGTCGCTTGTTTCGATGCTGCTCTTTCTTTATACGGCAGCGCATTAAAGTTTTTTGAAGCTAACCATTCGATATGTTTCACAATATAACGAGTGCTTCACTGGTCCCCCTTTGCTAAAGATAAACTGTCCCAAAGAACAGCACTTTTAAATAAGAGAGTGAGTAGAAATGTACAATACCGAAAATGTCTTCACTGCTGTACGAAAGGCAAACGTTGGACGTTAGGGTCACCAGTGCAGCTTAGTCTGCTAAATGAGACTATGAGTGTTGTGTTTATGTGTGCGCTATGAGTGCTGTGTTAATGAGCGTGCTATGAGTGTTGGGTTTATGTGTTTATTATTTGTCACATCTAAAATTCAATACTAAAACAAATATTTCTATTCTCTGAGCTTGGAAAAAATATTCTTTGCGACATATTCTATAATGCGAACCATGGATCCTTATTTGTTGTGCGACAAACACGCATTTATAATTCAAAACTTTAAAACAAAAAGTGCCTATTCTCTGAGCCAGTAACAATAAACTAGGCATTAAACTCACTCATAACTGCAATACTGCGAGGGAGAAAGGTGTCACGAATTAAGAATATTGCATAGTGAGTAGCTGATAGTCATGACAAATATACGTCATAATACAAGCTACGGATCTTGCATTTCTATACTCCATTAAGTTTCTTCTCGGAAACAAGGCTATGCATCATTATCGATCGCTTCAACAAACTTAGATTTCATACAGTATCAAAAACTGCTTTTTCACATAAATTAGCTACACAACTTATATGATGATGAATCGTACACACAATCTGTGTCATAGCATCGTAAATATTTGTGTGGAAACAAAAGTACGTGCCACAATCCCTCTATGTATGTTAATTCAGGTGAATGCTTTCAGCTAGTCTAGAATAAATAAATCATACTTATACATGTTTCTTATTCTAACTTTCATCAAGCACATTCACCGTAATACTTGGTCAGTTTATATTATATGCACAATTAGGTATACAAACAACGAACATAGATACTCATAAACAAACATTACTACCTACTCACATCATCGTGAGCTTATCTATCAGCCACAGAAGCTTTTTGATCTTCCTTTTGGAATTTGATTTCATCGTGATGAATGTTGTCGCTTACTAGAAAATAAGTCCTGAAAGTGCTTTATAATTACACGAGGGAGCAGAAGAAAAATTAAAAAGAAAGAGTTCCAATCTTAAATCAAAGAGTTTATAGCTTCGCTAAGAGGGCTCACTCGAGTCTTCCGCCAGTGGAAATATGTGAAGACGCCACCTGCCAGTCGAAGCGTTATTGTCATAGCGTCTTGTCATAGCGTCTTGACTCTTAAAACCACGTGGAATTCTCTGTTCAATTTGGAGCTGCAGTAGCCTCGACCAATCAAATGACACCCATATCTTTTACAGCCGCCGAGCTCCGAGACGCTGGATCAACAGTCCCATGTGCTTTTGTTGATTTCATGGGTATCTATTGCCGGGGGTGTCTTTTGTGCAATTTCAAAATTGTCACGCAGCTTTGCGTAGCTATAAACTCCTCGCTCGAGACCTTCACACCCCCCTGACATGCCAAAAATGTTGATGTCGACCCCGGGCCGGTTTCCTCGCTTCAGACAGTTAAATAAAATTACCACCCACAGCGCGGACATGAAAGATCGAGGATCGAAAACTGCACGGACGCTGTTAGAGGCGAACTGTTTTCGATAGGTGTACCCCAGACCGGGTAATTTATCAAGTTGACATTTATTAAATAGTGTACTTGCTATTTTCGCTATTCATAAGCCTATTGTGCGACGTGTTTTGGCAGCTGCGAGGCTCTGCAAAACGACATTTTCCCCGCTCTCATCAATTGCAGTGACGCCAACCCAGTATTCCCATATGCTTTTGTGTCACGGTAGCGCCACCTTAAGATTGCAATGTATTATAGTTAGGGAAGCGATCACCGCAGACTCACTCGAAATGAACCCTCTCAGCCTCTTAGCGTAGCTATAAACTCCATGCTTTAATTGCGTATTATAAGTCCAAGTGCGAAAGCTTTTCTCACAGCACCGCATGTAGTGAGATCCATTTTGAAGCTCTTGGCGGTTACTTGGCGATTAGTGATACAGACTCTCTGTAATAGTGAGTCGTTGAGGTTGAGATTGACAGGTGTATTGCCCTCGATTTCATAGTAGATGACACCGTTTCTGGGCTGCGCTTCATGCATGATCCCCAGGTAGTCTCCAGCTCTCACTGGAGTTTCAATCACCGTCTGTAGTGACAAACATTCATAGAGCAGGCGAGTGGAAAAGCTTAGTTCAATATAGTGTTGCCATCTTAAGATATCGAATTTATGAAATGTTTCCCAATCAGGATTAGGATAAAACCGAAGGTTGGGAGTGGTGTTTCAGGTTCATGATGGTGTTGAATGTAGGGAGTGTAGTCTCTCCATTGAATTAATTCGATGGGTTGGTTCAACGTTTAGAAGATGAAAAAGGAAGTCGGAAAATGTCTCTAATATAGATGACAAAATGACTATGATATAGTTCACTTACCCTCATGTCGTCAGATCATAATTGTTGCAGGCAATGAATTAACAACTGATAATAGTGACTTTGTAAGAATTCCACTTTACCTGTATCTGCAGTCCTGGAGAAGGGCAGACCACTCGAATCTGCCAAGCTCTATCAACAATTGTATTGGACGAAGTATGGCGCCAGCCTCCCAAAAAGAACGTTCCGGAAGTGACAGCATAATACTGCACTCCAATCACAGTTCCTATTATTCCAATAGGGACATCAATCAGTATGTTCTCGTAATTCAACGGCTTGTCATTTAACTCCATGACCGGTCCAAACTGACGGAAAATGTAGCCTGAAAATGACATCGCATTATATTGAATATTTCGAATTTTACATTTGGATTTGGACATGTCAGTGCATTAAAAAATTACCTGATTTCATCTTGAGTAGAACTTGACCAACGGTATGTTTTACATTGCTGGTGTAGAGTGATATCAACGTGCACGTCTTGTAATGTGAGTCTCCCTTGCTGAATACAGCGCCCACACATTGACCATGCTGGTGACACTCCCGGCTGCATTCAATGATACTTCGGACGTATGTGATACGCAAGGTGGTGGCTAGATCTGGAACTGTGTCTTCAATAACGGAATACCGCACTTGCTCAATCTGGGTATTATCGCTCAATATCAACCCAAAGAAGAAATAAATAAACGAAATATGATTAAAGCATCGCCTTAGGCGATGTGAATTCATTTTCATGGTTGTCAGTGCCACCAATGAAGCGTCGTGTATCGAATGGCGCAGACAGAGTGACAAGCTGCAATACTAGATGAAATTCATGAAAATATCGATTACATTACATAATGTCATATCTCAGCTAGCCACATCAGATGTCTTAAGTAAATACCCTGGCGTCAAACTACCCTCATGTACAGCAGAGTGCGGAAGTGCGAGGCGGATGTCACGGTTTTAAGAAAGCTCAATCACCAGACGAGGTGGGGTGCAAGTGTGAATATAATATAAGCTTCAAGCGTCAGAGAACTTACGGTCGATTAAGCGAGGTTGATATATGCCTATTGTTCAGCTTGCTATCGGCCAGGACTCCTTGTGCTGCTTGGCTTCTTGATTGAGCAGAGGGGGGGGGAGGGGGAGGGAGGTGCCCCACCTGTCAGGGTAAGTGCCAGGGTCGATATTGCCTTCCCTACCACGGTCAGGATGAATCCGATACTATTGCCCTGCTCCCGGAACAGCGTGCGTATACCCTCAGCTAGCATTGTGTCCTCGTGAAGAATTATGTAGATAGTCTCCCTGGTCCGTCTCGCGGTTCACAGTGGCGGCCTAAAATCAACATGTAGCTGGTTTGCTGATTTGTAAGCTCACTCGGTTGGAATATCCCCACCCTGATTCCCCATCACCAACCCCCTCCCCCCACCCCTACTTCTTTCTTCTTCCAAACTTGCCACTTTGGCTTCCCGTTTTGTGATCCCCCCTTCTATCTCAGTTAACTGAGCCAGGTTGTGGACCAGCTCATCCCCACTGGGCCTACATACCCCTGACATGCCCCATAAGCTCTCGGAGTAGCCGCTCATGTAATTCTATCTGTGTACCCACGTCTTCTACGGCGTTATTAGCGCCCCCCATGAAGCTTGTTTCTGCCCCGCTACCTTGATCTGTCACGACTGCTGGTCTGCTCATTTGTAGTTTCAATTACTCCATTACTTCAGCTGCTGACCGAGAAAAAAGGCATGATGTAGCTGGCCCTTAGCGGTCGCCATGCGCAAGAGAGGGTCTTGGTCCTCATCCGAAAGTACAACTCTGTGCTAAAGGACATATAAATGAAACCCACAGGGTCATGCTCTTTCACACCAAGGATCGTGACTCGTTTGAAGACACTCAGTGTGAGACAAAATGTGATCCCAACAAGTGAACAGTGTGACCAGTAAATCCACAATAAAAACCCAGGAAAGGTTGCTACAGAACGTAAGGGCGCCGCAACCCGGGAAGCCAAGCTTCTGAGGGAGCTCCGAGAGGCCAAGGCTACGGTTAGAGATGAAGAAATTGCAACGACGATGGCTGAAAGGCCTTATCCGCCTCAATCCAATAATAAGTGGGTGCCATGGGTTGCCGAGTCGTTCCTGCGCCTGTTGCTCAACAAAGACAGGTCGCTAAAGAACAATTAAAGTTATCACTGCATCCCTTTTGTATGAAGTACATCAAGTACTGATTGTCAAACGCTCGTCAACGTAAAGTACTACGGTGCAGAAGTCTCTGGTTTATCTATAGGTTACGCCAAGCTCGGCAGGAGCTTGACTTGAAGTTCTCACCCACTGATGTTTGTGTTTGCAGCAAAGTAAACAACTGCAGGCCCTCGAGGCAGGTCAGTCGAACGTTTTCCCGACAGTGTCCTCTGCTGTTGTCCACACTGAACTGCTGAGTGTTCTTGGGCTGGTTGGCCCATGGCATATCGATATTGCATGCCGACATGCCATTGGTCCAAAAGTCTTCTTCTGGATTGCCTCGTGAAGCTGCTGCTCAGTTGGCTTCCTGACATTGGAACTCTCATCTAGGAGGCAGGTTACCCGTTCGAGCTGGTGCACCCTACTCTACTCAAGATACCATTATGTAGGCAAGGTAGGACCGTTGCATCTTAAATGATCCAGACGCTCTGTTGGTCTTTGATGATGAGGTCCTTTGAGCAACGTACCATGATAGCGTATCCAAGACGCCAGCTCTCTATTTTGATGATGGTGTCTGCGGCCTAGATGGTTACCTCGATAATGTCGTTGAGGACGAGTATATTGGTGTAGTGTTCACCTAGTATCTAGATTTCGACGTTTTGACTGCAGCTGTCTTTGGAATGTTACAGTAGTAGAGGACTTACTCCAACGCCCCTCACGGTTCTTCCAGCAGCGGATGAGTATGATGTCCTTTGGAGTCCACTGTAACTTGCACTGATCACAGCCTGGGCAGGTAGGCAGGGCATTTCGCGTTGACGGTGTCGTCGTTTGCCCTGTTGTCAAAGATTGGTTGTGGCTGGCCAAGGTCGCCACAGCTGATGACCCGTAAGCTTACCAATCCAGAAAGGTCTGCAGTTTGGCGCGTGGTACTGTGCAGACGTCGTCCCAGATGTAAATGTGTATTTCTGAAACTACAAAAAGATCAGAACATAGAGGCAGATTGTTGAGACACAAGAAAGTGTCTAAATGTTACGTACAGGTCATGGGGTGTGGTGTTAGTGAAAACAATGTTACATTTGCAGAAAAGTTCGGGATACTGAATATTTTGCTTGGGCTAGTTAGTTCCACAACCGACTTGCCCGACTGGACTAGTGGATCCTGCATGATAATGTTAAGCCCTGTGTATATATCTACATATATACATATATACATAAATACTTCCTTAATTGTGCAGGATAAATGCAATACATGTGGTATAACAATGTAACGCTTTGTCTGTGGTCATTCAAGTCAGCGACATCTCACTTTAGCACTGCAGTCCAAGACAAAAATGAGTTTAGCTTGACCTGGGCGATGCTTGAATCATATTAGATATTCCTTATGTTTGCTTTGGGTTGGTATTGAGCGACAATACTGGGATTGGCCGAGAGTGGTATTTCGTCATTGAAGACACAGTTCCAGATCTAGCCCCCACCTTGCGTAGCACATACGTCCGAAGTTTCATTGAATGCAGCCGGGAGTGTCACCAGCATGGTCAATGTGTGGGCGCTGTATTCAGCAAGGGAGACTCACATTACAAGACGTGCACGTTGATATAACTCAATGTAAAACATACCGTTGGTCAAGTTTTACTTGAGGCTCGGCTGAGAGCAGGGCATTACTAGCAGACGACGATAGACGTCAACATCCGGTGACAACAGGGGAGTGTTTTGTTGCTGCTTCAAAGTTTTTCTGCTGTTTCTTTGTCAACAGTGCCATCATCTACCCTCCGAACATGTATGTAAAGTATAACTTTGATATCATAGTTTTAAACTAATTGTTTACCCGCAAAGTTTCATTCATGTTTGTGATTTACAAGTAAACATCTATTTAAATCTACCTTCGAATCATACCGCAAAATCTATATCAACAAGTAGATAAGGACAGGTGAATATATATCTACATATAAATATGAAAACAATAATATGATGCAATTATTTCTTATTATAAAAGCATTGGTCATGATGATACATACAAGGTTCAAAATTACGCTGAAGATGGCTGACGGTAGTAGCCAAGAATGCTTTGTTAGCAGAGAAACTGAAAAAGCAATGAAAGGTGGATCTTCATTCATACCTCCAATTTGGAATAGACACCTCACTCAAAAAAAATTTATTCCGTAATAAATGATTGCCTTTTTAGCAGATAAACCACGGCAGATAACCATTGTACCAATTACAACAAAAATTGCAGCTTCTGCCATGCAATCCGGACAAGCTAATTTGGTATTGGTTGACTGAATTCATTAGATGAATAGAAATTTGCACAATATGTTCAAACAAATATACTGTGGATCACAAACATTGTTTATTCTGCTTTGTAGCTGCCTGCAATTTATCCGGAACATCTGGACAAAAGTAAATAATGTTGTTGTTTTACAGAGGCACATATGTTAAAATTGTATATCAAGTTAAATGTTTTGAAACTATTTTGGGCATAAAGTAATTTATCATTTGTTTGGTTATTACATTCTATGCTCGATTTTTAGGATCAGACAACCCTGTAAAAGTCAAATTAAACAAACCATTACAAAAACGATAAATATTGTAAGTTTACATCTGGGTTTGTGATACAAACAAGAGACATGTGTAATTATATATAATTATTGACAGAGCATTTTGTTGCATAGAATTGTGGTCAAAGCCAGCTGAAGAGGTTCTGTTCGCTTCTTATTCAACTCATAAGGGTTGCAAGCGCCAGTGGAACCTCAGTTCGTCCGATGTAAAGGAAACAATCCCTGGCAAATTTGATGTGGAAAAATGTCGACTCAAGGTAAATATTACAGGAATAACGCTAACGATTGATGGCCACATTGAATTGAGTATTTATGAACGATAATCAGTTTTAAACTATCACGTGCTATTTCAAATGATTTTGATTTTCTGTATTGTTTAGATAAATACTCTGAGAGACAAATATGAGCGGAAAAAAGCTCACAACAGTAAGAGTGGCAACAAAGCCATAACCATAGAAAGGGCCCTCGAGGAAATTTTTGGGGGTGACCTAAGAACTGATCTACCACCCCAGTTGATGAGGCCTTATTTGATGCGGATTCGAACGTACTTATTTGGTAAATACAGACATATTAGATATCAATGAAAACTTTTTATTTCAAAGATATAGATGAACGTTCCTGTGGGTCACCCCCTCGGTGCTCTCAAGAGGTGTGCGTAGGCAGATGAGTGATGTTCTGACCGCTGGGCTTAAGGGGCTGAACAGGATCAAATGTTAGTTTTCCATTCAGGTGAGGCTCACGAAGTTCACCGGCGTTGGTGACATGGAGCATGTTGAGCCTGTACTGCATAATAATCAGGAGGTGGTACTCTCCTCAAAAGATATTGGCGATATCCCGAACAGGAGCATCCTTGATATCCAAGAGCGGTTCGGGAAGTTGGACCCACAGAGGCTCGCAACTCTGTGGATTGGAAGGTGATCATAAAAGTGAAGAAAAAGGGCGACTACTGCCTTCTTTGGTCTGTTGAATCGGCTATGCATCCAGTCGCTAAAAACACGAAGTAGTGTACCCCTGCTCCTATGCACATGACGCGTGAGAACAGAACAGTGCATAAGGCAGCCACTAACTGTCATATGTGCAGAAAACACTTGGGCAGCGACTCTGTCGGCAACCACTGCCATAAATCAGGTAAGTACCACAACGCAGCCCATAACGCCTGCAACTTGAGTCCTAAGACAACAGCGTGTCTGTGGTCTTCCACAATCTACGCAATTATGACGGCCACTTCTCGATGCAGGCCATCAGCAAGGTGGAAGGGCAGATGAACTGCACCCCCAGCAACATGGAGAGGTACATTTCTCTATGGATGGGACAGAAGCGATTCATTGACAGTGCACAGCTCCTCCTGGCATCACTTGACAAGCTAATACGCAAGGGAATGTACCTCTATGAATAAATGGACGGCTGGGAAAAGTTCGATGCCCCGCTACCACCTATAAGTTGTCTGAGCAGGGCATATCTGCTGTAGACTATAAGCATGCACAGAAGGTCTGGGACATATTCGAGAGCGCCAATATGGGTCACTACCATGCCCTACACCTGCGTACAGACGTGTTGCTCCTGCCAGATGTGCTTGGGATATTCTGCAAGACATGTCGGGACCCAGCCCACTACTATACCAATCCAGGCTGTCATGGGATGTGCTGCTGAAGAGCACAGGTGTTTTGCTTGACTTGTTCATTGAGAAGGGCGTGCGCGGTGGGATAAGCATTGTATCTCACTGCCACGCTTAAGCCAATAACCCATATGTGCAGGGCTTCGACAAGGATAAGCCGACGAGCTACATCCAGTACCTCGATGCTAACAACCTGTATGGGTGGACGTTGAGCCAGCCCTTACCCACTGGTACATTCGGCATCTTAACAGATGCCGAATGTACCAGACGAATTTGTCATGTTTTGTATCAAGATATTTTGCTATTGTCATAAACAAAGTATTGTAACAAATGGTCATGGCTTCACGGACGCGGCGATAGTAGGTGAAATTGATCAATTTCAATGAATTATCACCCCCTGGTTCAGATGGCTTATCGGGCTAATTTACAATCCTTATGTCTCATCTTCAACAACGAATACGAGCTATGGGTGAATGCTAGCTCCTCGTCCACGTCCAGTGATATCAAAACAAGCTCTGAGTTTGCATTTCCGATATTCTCGATGTGAGAAGATACGGAGCTGCAACATAAACTGGTTTAATATTTAGATAACGAGGACTACTATCATATAATAAGCCCACCTTTAACGTGCTTCTTTTTCGTGCTCAGGCGTTGCTTGGTGGTGTTAGGGCTTCCTGATGAGAGACAAACAGTTATAAGTTGTTGACAATTATTCCCAGACTTTGTCTTTCTCCAGCTATGACAAGCTTTACTCTCTATATAGACTCTCATGTCTGATGAAGTCATGTACAAAATACAAAATCCATTTTTGAGCCCACATTCTGGAGCACGTTTAAGTACTTGCTTATGGTGCAGGTATGGTCGACTGGTGACCTTATAGCATCTCCTATATTAGTCTGGGACTGCTTTTGGGCGTCTAATGATGCGATTGGGGAAGGACGACGGTACCACAATGATGATCTGCTCTTGTTGAATTTTGCTTGAATAAGTCAACATGAAGAACCTGGTCAGTGGTATGTTTTGTGAAAGGGGTCATGGTGCTTTGGATCTCCATCGCTATATGCAGGCATGTATCCAATATGATATTCATAGAAGTAAACTCCTCCTATCCCATTCTTTGATCCTTTCCCTCGCCAATCAGTGTGTTGAACACACCCCCCCCCCCCCACACCCCGAACTCAATGTAATTGCGTACGTAGGCGCACTTATCAAGAGTTATTATGGGTTTCCCCTTTGTGGAGTGAGTGAGTGAGTGAGTAAAGGATTTACCAAAGGAACACCGACACTGATGTGTTATATGGCGCCACGAAAGGTGGGATAAATATGAAGCGATAAGGTTGACCTGATTGAGCAGCCGGCTTCTAGTATTAATGGAAAAAAGAGGGAAAACACGTGGATGATGATAAAAATGCAAACGATTATCCTAGGGCAAGTCACCACCAGCCGATTGACTGGACCAGGCCATTCCAGCCTCTCGTCTAGGTGAAATCCGGGCCAAAGTGGCATATTATAGATATGGCCCAATGACACGAGTAATAACCCATAGCCAAATGGTTGCCCTCGCTTAGTCGACATGCAGGAGGATACAGTGAACCTATTCTACCCCCGGGCCCACTGGGGGACCCCTTTCTGGAGATTGTATTTTCATTTAGGATTCTACGAATTAAGTAGATCACATGAAAACTGTGAATGACCGATTGCAGGAAATGTTGGCCCAATCTCCATTTGCCACACATTTAATTGATTTACTGATGTAACCAACAGCAAAATATTAGTCATCTATTCCCAAATTGTGACCGACTTTGAGATCGAACTCGCCACAGGGGAAGGTATATTCTTGGGATAGCACTTTCATTAGCTGTAGGCACATCACATTCAGCTGATTATATTATGAACCCTAAAGACTACCAAGTTGAGCTGACAAAAACGCCATAAGGGCAGCAAAATTGCTCAAATTCAGTCGCTTCTCGACGAATCTTAACTGTCAAAGGGATTCATTGTGTCAGGAGGCTCAGCAAATACAATTAACTCCTAACAGTTTAGGGGGCTTTGGATCTACTACTTACGTACCTGAGTGATGCTAAAGTTCATCCAACGAAAGATCCAAAAGTATCTGGTACGTGAAATAACGTAACATACACAGTACATGTATGAATCAACATACCCTATACCTTGATATTCCATTAACCTATTTGTTTTTCGTTTTTGGCATCACTTCGAAGTTCATTACCATTGCATAACTGAAGATGAATTTGAAGGCTCCTGTCCCAGCCTTATCACAATATTTTCGAATTCGACAGATAGTAGTCTGAAATTGGGAAACACTGCAAAAGTCAACAAACATTTTATTGATAGCGAAGCAAGCAACTGGTAAGTGGAAGTTTTTGTTTCTGTGGATAAAGTTGGGTATGTTATAAGCAGAGTTTTCGTCAACGGTATCAGTTATTCAGTATACAATCTACAGGTTACATACCCAACCATTTCCACTTTTTGGCACGTGTAAGTGGATGGAATTCCTTGTTTACTGTCATTGTTCCCAAAGCTCAGAGAAAAAAACACATTTTGTTGAAGTATCGAATTGTGTAGGAGTTGTGTCGAAACGATAAAGATACATGGTTGACGTTTTGGGGCAAATCGATTATCAGTGAAGTGGGTTAGAGACTTAATTGATTGTTAAAACCCAACCCGCACATCCATTATTGCAATATATTACCTGGGCGATAACAACAGATGAAGACGACTCATTGTTGTGCCTATCAATTATTCAGTGTGCTTTCTAAATTCAACTAAAATTGACTGTTTGTACTTCGTGTGGTGGGACTGGTTCACTTTGATTGATACAACCATTCGATATTGGTGTCCAGTCCGGGAATCAACTAGCTAGTTGCAGCAGCGTGTGACATAGGAATCGCATTTGAGCTAGACGTATTAAAGTAGCGACCCCATATACCAATAAAGACACCAGTATCGATCAGGCCTAATTTCCTATACCTTCTGTCACAGAAACAGTGGTTTTGCAGACACCATCATGTATATGAAATCACTTCTGGTCGAAAGGTCTTTAACAAGCCTTACTACACGACCCAACTAAAGGACGCACTGGAATTCTTTATTTGCAGTTGTTTGAAAGTTCGTCACCACCGCACATGCACACACATAGCTCACATAACATGCGCATATTATTGGAGCCTACAGTAAGCGCTAGCATTTTTTGCTATTATCAAAGACTTCAATCATATTTGTGACAAATGATATTCTTTTTGGATAATTTTAGAATTCATCAATGATTTTCGTTGGAAATAATATTGCATCCTATTGTATGGTACACGTAGCTTAGGAATCAAGTGCGCTATCTCAAGATTCATTAAAATGTTTACTTTTTACGAATAGTTAACTTTGATTGATACAACCATTCGATATTGGTGTCCAGTCCGGGAATCAACTAGCTAGTTGCAGCAGCGTGTGACATAGGAATCGCATTTGAGCTAGACGTATTAAAGTAGCGACCCCATATACCAATAAAGACACCAGTATCGATCAGGCCTAATTTCCTATACCTTCTGTCACAGAAACAGTGGTTTTGCAGACACCATCATGTATATGAAATCACTTCTGGTCGAAAGGTCTTTAACAAGCCTTACTACACGACCCAACTAAAGGACGCACTGGAATTCTTTATTTGCAGTTGTTTGAAAGTTCGTCACCACCGCACATGCACACACATAGCTCACATAACATGCGCATATTATTGGAGCCTACAGTAAGCGCTAGCATTTTTTGCTATTATCAAAGACTTCAATCATATTTGTGACAAATGATATTCTTTTTGGATAATTTTAGAATTCATCAATGATTTTCGTTGGAAATAATATTGCATCCTATTGTATGGTACACGTAGCTCAGGAATCAAGTGCGCTATCTCAAGATTCATTAAAATGTTTACTTTTTACGAATGGTGTAAATGATTAATCACTTATGGGTATGCTTGATTTATTAAGTTGATATCCTGACGTATTAAACAGGAGTTGTATGACTACATTCCATTCCATTAAATAAATGTACATAACTGTAGGATGCTTGATAAACATGATCGATATCACAACACGAATAGTGGTGTTAATGATGGACTATCAACAGTGTCAATGAGTGGCCTGTTTAGTGGCACATCTTAGAAGTAGCAACACATTGCAGCTTCTTCCAACTGCAATATTGCCAACATTTAAACAGGATGTTTTCCCCAGTATCTATTTGGGGGCATATTTGGGCGAAAATGATGGTTGGTTATAAAGCACCGTTGTATTTGTGGTGACAGAAGAATGTAAAATGGTTCACTCGGTCGCTTGTTTCGATGCTGCTCTTTCTTTATACTGCAGCGCATTAAAGTTTTTTGAAGCTAACCATTCGATGTGTTTCACAATATAACGAGTGCTTCACTGGTCCCCCTTTGCTAAAGATAAACTGTCCCAAAGAACAGCACTTTTAAATAAGAGAGTGAGTAGAAATATACAATACCGAAAATGTCTTCACTGCTATACGAAAGGCAAACGTTGGACGTTAGGGTCACCAGTGCAGCTTAGTCTGCTAAATGAGACTATGAGTGTTGTGTTTATGTGTGCGCTATGAGTGCTGTGTTAATGAGCGTGCTATGAGTGTTGGGTTTATGTGTTTATTATTTGTCACATCTAAAATTCAATACTAAAACAAATATTTCTATTCTCTGAGCTTGGAAAAAATATTCTTTGCGACATATTCTATAATGCGAACCATGGATCCTTATTTGTTGTGCGACAAACACGCATTTATAATTCAAAACTTTAAAACAAAAAGTGCCTATTCTCTGAGCCAGTAACAATAAACTAGGCATTAAACTCACTCATAACTGCAATACTGCGAGAGAGAAAGGTGTCACGAATTAAGAATATTGCATAGTGAGTAGCTGATAGTCATGACAAATATACGTCATAATACAAGCTACGGATCTTGCATTTCTATACTCCATTAAGTTTCTTCTCGGCAACAAGGCTATGCATCATTATCGATCGCTTCAACAAACTTAGATTTCATACAGTATCAAAAACTGCTTTTTCACATAAATTAGCTACACAACTTATATGATGATGAATCGTACAAACAATCTGTGTCATAGCATCGTAAATATTTGTGTGGAAACAAAAGTACGTGCCACAATCCCTCTATGTATGTTAATTCAGGTGAATGCTTTCAGCTAGTCTAGAATAAATCATACTTATACATGTTTCTTATTCTAACTTTCATCAAGCACATTCACCGTAATTCTTGGTCAGTTTATATTATATGCACAATTAGGTATACAAACAACGAACATAGATACTCATAAACAAACATTACTACCTACTCACATCATCGTGAGCTTATCTATCAGCCACAGAAGCTTTTTGATCTTCCTTTTGGAATTTGATTTCATCGTGATGAATGTTGTCGCTTACTAGAAAATAAGTCCTGAAAGTGCTTTATAATTACACGAGGGAGCAGAAGAAAAATTAAAAAGAAAGAGTTCCAATCTTAAATCAAAAGGTTTATAGCTTCGCTAAGAGGGCTCACTCGAGTCTTCCGCCAGTGGAAATATGTGAAGACGCCACCTGCCAGTCGAAGCGTTATTGTCATAGCGTCTTGTCATAGCGTCTTGACTCTTAAAACCACGTGGAATTCTCTGTTCAATTTGGAGCTGCAGTAGCCTCGACCAATCAAATGACTCCATATCTTTTACAGCCGCCGAGCTCCGAGACGCTGGATCAACAGTCCCATGTGCTTTTGTTGATTTCATGGTATCTATTGCCGGGGGTGTCTTTTGTGCAATTTCAAAATTGTCACGCAGCTTTGCGTAGCTATAAACTCCTCGCTCGAGACCTTCACACCCCTCTGACATGCCAAAAATGTTGATGTCGACCCCGGGCCGGTTTCCTCGCTTCAGACAGTTAAATAAAATTACCACCCACAGCGCGGACATGAAAGATCGAAGATCGAAAACTGCACGGACGCTGTTAGAGGCGAACTGTTTTCGATAGGTGTACCCCAGACCGGGTAATTTATCAAGTTGACATTTATTAAATAGTGGTACTTGCTATTTTCGCTATTCATAAGCCTATTGTGCGACGTGTTTTGGCAGCTGCGAGGCTCTGCAAAACGACATTTTCCCCGCTCTCATCAATTGCAGTGACGCCAACCCAGTATTCCCATATGCTTTTGTGTCACGGTAGCGCCACCTTAAGATTGCAATGTATTATAGTTAGGGAAGCGATCACCGCAGACTCACTCGAAATGAGCCCTCTCAGCCTCTTAGCGTAGCTATAAACTCCATGCTTTAATTGCGTATTATAAGCCCAAGTGCGAAAGCTTTTCTCCCAGCACCGCATGTAGTGAGATCCATTTTGAAGCTCATTGCGGTTACTTGGCGATTAGTGTTACAGACTCTCTGTAATAGTGAGTCGTTGAGGTTGAGATTGACAGGTGTATTGCCCTCGATTTCATAGTAGATGACACCGTTTATGGGCTGCGCTTCATGCAAGATCCCCAGGTAGTCACCAGCTCTCACTGGAGTTTCAATCACCGTCTGTAGTGACAAACATTCATAGAGCAGGCGAGTGGAAAAGCTTAGTTCAATATAGTGTTGCCATCTTAAGATATCGAATTTATGAAATGTTTCCCAATCAGGATTAGGATAAAACCGAAGGTTGGGAGTGGTGTTTCAGGTTCATGATGGTGTTGAATGTAGGGAGTGTAGTCTCTCCATTGAATTAATTCGATGGGTTGGTTCAACGTTTAGAAGATGAAAAAGGAAGTCGGAAAATGTCTCTAATATAGATGACAAAATGACTATGATATAGTTCACTTACCCTCATGTCGTCAGATCATAATTGTTGCAGGCAATGAATTAACAACTGATAATAGTGACTTTGTAAGAATTCCACTTTACCTGTATCTGCAGTCCTGGAGAAGGGCAGACCACTCGAATCTGCCAAGCTCTATCAACAATTGTATTGGACGAAGTATGGCGCCAGCCTCCCAAAAAAAACGTTCCGGAAGTGACAGCATAATACTGCACTCCAATCACAGTTCCTGTTATTCCAATAGGGACATCAATCAGTATGTTCTCGTAATTCGACGGCTTGTTATTTAACTCCATGACCGGTCCAAACTGACGGAAAATGTAGCCTGAAAATGACATCTCATAATATTGAATATTTCGAATTTTATATTTGGATTTGGACATGTCAGTGCATTAAAAAATTACCTGATTTCATCTTGAGTAGAACTTGACCAACGGTATGTTTTACATTGCTGGTGTAGAGTGATATCAACGTGCACGTCTTGTAATGTGAGTCTCCCTTGCTGAATACAGCGCCCACACATTGACCATGCTGGTGACACTCCCGGCTGCATTCAATGATACTTCGGACGTATGTGATACGCAAGGTGGTGGCTAGATCTGGAACTGTGTCTTCAATGACGGAATACCGCACTTGCTCAATCTGGGTATTATCGCTCAATATCAACCCAAAGAAGAAATAAATAAACGAAATATGATTAAAGCATCGCCTTAAGCGATGTGACTTCATTTTCTTGGTCGACAGTGCCACCAATGAAGCGTCGTGTATCGAATGGCCACAGACAGAGTGACAAGCTGCAATACTAGATGTAATTCGTGAAAATATCGATTACGGTACATAATATCATCTCTCAGCTAGCCCATTCAGATGTCTTAAGTGAAAACCAATACGATCGAACTACGCTCATGTATAGCAGTGCGACAGTGCGAGGCGGGTGTCATGGTTTGGAAGATATGCTGAAAGACTTTTAGCTTACTGTAATCAATCATACTTGGCTATATCCCCACAGCATAATG
>CM067343.1:19067479-19167479 GCA_034190875.2 Urechis unicinctus
GAAAAGTTGTTCTACTCCATCCAGGTATGTGAACATTTGCGAAAGCTCGTTTTTATATGCTAGAGTGTGATTAACTATTACAATATGTTGGCACCTGAACCGACAACTACCCCACATCGACCACCACCCCACATACACCGCTGTCCAAACGTCGACCACCACATCAACCACCGTCCAAATATCCAACACCACCACCGATTGACCATCACCCCGCATCGACAACCATCCCACATCGACCTAAAACCCACATAGATCACCACCCTACATCAACCGCCGTCCAACCATCCACCACCACCACCACCACCACCACCATCCCACATCTACATACATCCCACATAGATCACCACTGCACATCAACCGCATCCACACATCATACGCCGTCCAAACATCGACCACCACCTCACATCGGCCATCACCCCACATCGAGCATGTTTTTTGTATGTATGTATGTATGTATGTATGTATGTATGTATGTATGTATGTATGTATGTATGTACTGTATGTATGTATGTATGTATGTATGTATGTATGTATGTCTGTATGTATGTATGTATGTATGTATGTATGTATGTATGTCTGTATGTATGTATGTATGTCTGTATGTATGTATGTATGTATGTATGTATGTATGTATGTCTGTATGTATGTATGTATGTATGTATGTCTGTATGTCTGTATGTATGTATGTATGTATGTATGTATGTATGTATGTCTGTATGTCTGTATGTATGTATGTCTGTATGTCTGTATGTCTGTCTGTCTGTCTGTATGTCTGTCTGTATGTGTCTGTCTGTATGTCTGTCTGTCTGTCTGTCTGTCTGTCTGTCTGTCTGTCTGTATGTGTATGTCTGTCTGTCTGTCTGTCTGTATGTGTGTCTGTATGTATGTCTGTCTGTCTGTCTGTACTGTATGTCTGTATGTATGTATGTATGTATGTATGTCTGTCTGTGTATGTATGTATGTCTGTGTATGTCTGTATGTATGTCTGTCTGTCTGTGTATGTCTGTCTGTCTGTATGTCTGTATGTCTGGTGTCTGTCTGTACTGTCTGTCTGATCAAAACTTTGCAAAGAGATTTGGTTGGATACCATAGTGTAAGCGGGTTTTGAAGCAAGATGCTGTGCCTAATGGTGAGGCAAATAAACCCCTCCCATGCCATTTTTGGGCATCATATTATATTCATTATTTAGTAAATGGCCTAGTTATATGCCTTTACAATTTTTAAATATGCTTATGTCAAATTTTTCAACAAAATACTGCAATGATACAGCTACCAAATTACATACATAACTTGGTTCTAACAGGCAGTCATGTAGCTGTTAAGCTAGAGAAGTTGTTCAACAACCATCTACTCTGCCAGGATGTTCGCAAACTGTCAGGCGACTTGCAAACATCATCAGTTGAAGCCTTCCATAGTTTTGTCAACCACTTCGCCCCAAAGATGCTGGTCTTGTTCTATGAGGGTATGGTTGCCAGGCAAGTACCATTCTTATGCTATAATTTGTTGCTTACAGTGCTCCTTCATGGTGGTGTTTGTGAGTCATTAAATATGTTTACATGTGCTGATATGCCAAATATATGTAGGTCACGTATAATGGGCTCATTGTATCACAGATTGAGACTGGCTGCCCTCCATTACTATGAAAATCGGGGAAGAGAACAGGCGACAACAAAAGCTGGGGATTCAGTCTTCAAGCTAAGATATTTATAAGTTTCAGCAGGGGCATGTTATCGCTTAAGTAGCAACAAACGCAACATTTGGTGAATATTTTTACTGATATATAACATGTTAACAAAAAAAAATTCAATTACCATGGGGATATAAGGTTATAAGCGACAGTCTGGTGTGCAAGCTGTGACTTGATTCCTGTTATGTTTCAGAGTATGCCGAGTGCCTGATGGCTGAGTTTTTGCTGGTTTGCTATGAGCCAACCCTGCCCAAGGCAGAAGCACCACCTCCAGTGTGTGCAGATGCGACGAGACCAGATTGACGACAAGCCATTGAGGCACACCAGAGTAGGTTCCGCATGTATCAAGACAAGTCCTAGGTGAGAGGCGGGTAGAGGAATCCTTGATAGGCTGGTGCTGGCAAGTTATTTCGTGTTATTGTAACATCCCAGGCTGGTAAAGGAACAGTTATATTTTGTCCCAGATGGTCCCATCACCAGCAAACAAACTGTCTGTATGCGGTATACCTGTACTGCCTGTAAAATAACCATGCGACATTGTTGATTTATCCATGCTCAAATATTTTTTTACATACTAGTTTCAATAAGTATAATGAAATTGTAAATAATGACTGCTTACCTTTGTACAGATTTATATGTAAATAATAGGAAAAAAACCCGTCATCTTTGTACATGATTATCTGACATGTGACCGTGTTATTGTCTGTAGGAGAAATATGCCACTTGCAAGGCCCGAAGGTTTAAACATCTTGGTCTGAAACCAGAATGCTGTGTTATGCAACCAATGGTAATGGGGCTGCTCTCTCGAGAGGTCATGACTCGAGGAATCTCCACACAGCACACAGATTCTTCCACCTCTGTCATTGGTTGACAGTAGCCACACAAACACCTGTAAAATGATGTAGTGATGGGAATATTAATGTATGTAATAAAGGATGACATATTGTACGACAAATATGTTTTAGCCTCGACATTCATAGTAACTCTGATGTAACACTGACCATGATGATAATATAATACCATGATCTTCACTTCCTTACATTATACATTCATTTATGTGCTAACTGAAAATCCTATAAAAACAGCTGTCGTACTTGTTCGCCTATGTATTTTCTAGTTCAGAATCAATGTACATCAACTTTTAAAAAATATTGCAATCAGCCTTTGATAAGGCTTTCTTTCTATCAAAGTGCATCTCAATTTATTAACAGCAGCTAGTCCGAAATTAGTTTTAGTTCGTTTACAATCCGTTACATTGATAGAATAGGTACGTCTTGGTTATATTTCCGTGATCTGGCGAACAAAATTACATGTTTTTTCGTGCGATAGGCACTTTAAGCCAAGAATTTACAAATTGATGAACTTGACGAGCTAAAACCAAACTTCGATACGATAATCACATTCGAAGTAAGTTTTTTAAACGCAATGATGACAAAATCGTCCATGAGAACTTGCAGAATCATAGCCCCATTCTGGGTGAATCACTAACGATTTATCACTTGCTGGAGCGTCAATGCATTCCGTAAAAGAAATGACTTCATCAGCATCCATAAAATTTCACAATTCGCACTGTCTATGACAACAATTGACCCAATTTGTATAACTACTAAACTGATATTTACCATTTTATAGGCGATTGAAATATTTGCTAAAGTTGTCTATGTGAACAAATAAAATTCACCCCGACGCGCCTTAAAAACGACGAATATTTTGGTAGAATAGTCCATTATAAAAGTTTGTTTAAAGTTCCAGCTCTCAATTTTTTTTTTCAGATCGGACGATAATAGGCTTGTCAATTACGAATTGAAAGAATTTTTATAAATTTTGCTACGATAAATTTTTGTCCTGCTCGAATGAAGTATACAATGCATTATTTGCATTTACATATATCTAAAAAAAGTTTGTAATTAAATACAACTTCCAGAATATGTTAACATTTTCAAAATCGAAGCGTTTTTTTAAAACTTATTTTATTATAAATTTTGATGCAATCCGAACGGGAATTGACGTCATCAACAGCCATGAAATTTTTACGATGCAACTAACCATGTCATTGACAACCTTCGATAAAAAAAGTAGTTACAATGGGACGTTCATTAATTGTTTTATAGGCAATTGAATTTCTAGGAATAATTTTCTTAAAATGTGGACTGATACCACGATTTTTTGACCTTTTTACAAACAAGTTGGCAATGGAATTAAGTTACAAAGTTATATAAATTTTGTAAGGATCGAGTCATATTCCCCGAAGTTATCAGAGATTTAAGATTTTCACATTTTCGATGACCTTGACCTTGGTATGAGATCAAGGTAAAAAAAAGAGTCTTGGTTCTTGGCAACAATGTTGCCGACCAATTGAAAAAAACAATTATAAATTTCATAAAAAATTGCGACTGGAACCGCCTGCCGAAAAAAAAGTTTACAAACACACACACACAAACCCACGAACGGGACTAATCAAGATAACTTGGCGAAAGCATTCGCCAAGTTAATAAAACACCGAATATGCACCACAGTTCAAATCTCGCCGTTCCGAGTCATGTATTGCGCTTTGGAAAAACATGCCCCTACTACCGGTTGAAAATCAGTATCGCCGCCTGGCGGCCGCGACGGAAACCCGAGAATCTGAAGGCAGGAATTGAATTAGGCAACAAAATGATGTAAATTGTGGGAGATATTCGGGATTCCAGATTTTCGGAACAGGGCAATCTGACAACAGAAGGTCGGAACATGACTATATGACAGCAGTAGGTCGCAACAGGGTTATCTGACAGCAGTAGGTCGGAACATGACTATATGACAGCAGGAAAACCACATACTGTACTCCTGGTCAACCCACATATGATTATTTTCAGACAGCAGTTTTCAATAAACTGTCTATGTCATCGGTAACATGTGTTTCGAACTTCAGTGCATTTTTTTGGAATTCCTCAATTGTTCAGTGGGACATTTCTCCATCTTGTACTTTCCATCAGTAGTTTTAATGCTTCTTAATTGACTCTCAAGTAGCCAACAGTTGCTTCTTAACTGATTCAACTACCTTCTCAATATAGTCCGTCGTCATTGGACCAAAGTGCTATTATATTTTTCTAGAAACTTAAGAGTTCTTTCATTCTTCTACCTTTTAACCATTTCTTTTTAGCAGGGCTAATTTCTTGGACACACTGAAGCAAGAAAATCTGCTTCAAAGATTTTTGCCTCTCTAACTCGGTCTGAAAACTTCCCTTATTTCCCCCTTTTCTGCTATTTGGTCGGGGACAGGCCTTCAAATTCAGAATCCACAAAACGCGAATTCATAACTACGATATTTTTCTTGAAGAGAATGGTGTGCCGTTAAACCCTTTACTCACTCACTCGTTTCAAAATTAATAATTAGCAGTGGCTGACCATGTAGCGTCATCCGGTAGTGCTGCCCTCATTTCAATCAGAATTCTCTGAATGGTGTAGTACACGTGGAACATGAAAAAGTTCATTATTAGTACGGCTCCACAGGTGCAACAAAGTTCACCTGGCTCTGCCACTATTGCATGTGGTTGGTTCTCCAGACCACTGTAAGTTCATCGTCACTTATGTTTCGCACCACATAGTGTTCAAACAGGTTGGAGAACTCCACCTTGAATGCCCCTGTACTGACCTCCGCTCGGACCTTCTAAGCAGCTACATAGGGCGGGTACAGCGGGCCCGGTTTGTATATACCATTCCTATTAAATCTTAAGGCCATGTATCAAACTCTGATCGATGCGTAGGCCTCAGGTCAATCACGTCTATTGTGGGCTGGTACAACGTTGTAAAATAATGAGATCATTGCATGGGGGTCAAGGACTGCAGGAGGAGGAATATCTGCCTAATTAAAACCTGACTCCTGGATTTTCAAACGTCTGCAGCAGGTGACTATAGTGGGTCTTAGTGAAGAGGTTGATTCTGCAGGTGGGATTATTACCCTCTGAGTTCCTGATAATGGAATGCGCGCATAACAAATGGATTGTTTGATATTTGGTATCTTAATGACGGTCTTGATGGGCGATAGATTGGTTCTTTCGGTGATATTATAACCACAAATATCGCTCTTAGCGTGACACTAGCGCATGAGTTGAAGGTTCAGTTAGGCGATGATAAAGGAAGGCTATTGGATAACTACGACTTTCCTGTTAGCGTTGTTTTTGAATTTACAAGACCAAAACAAATAGAGAGCATCGGAACAGACCTCTCTGAATATGCAAAGAAGACTATGACTGGTGATCTTATCATGCTAGATAATCAAAACCTCCCGATTGCACAAAAGGTTGCTGTCAATAAAAAGTATGTCGACAACCAACATTGGGAGCGGCGTAGGGACCCACGAGAATATTTCACTGCTATTTGGGAAGAAGCAAGTGGGGACCTGCGCAGAGGTCGTTTGATGATGGAGCCGACAGGGGTCAAACCTCACAAGACTAAATCTGTGAATATACCATGTTATCAAGCGGTAAGGTCATTCGTGTTTTCTGGTGTGGGCGCTGATACTGATACTGTTAGACCAACCTTTACAACTGTAACAAGGCAACGTCATCAACGTTTATACAACCAATCCAAATAGATCAGTGACCTGTTCTGTAGTTTCACTCCTACTCATTGAACTTGACTTGGAGACTCAATATGAAACAATAACCTACCGTTCCGACGGCACAACTTTATCCAGCCTGAGTTGAACTTTCAGTTATGTGGACGGGGGGGGGGGACTATTAAGGCTGGCCTGCTTGGTTAAGACGGCAATAAAAACAAGCATCTCAGCAGAAAAAGACGGACCTCTCTGCATATGCACAAAATGTGCGCATATAAAAGCAGCCGTCATTGAGGACCCTCATTACAATTTGGGCGTAACAAAAAGGGACATCCGTTAATGGAACGCACAAGTGGGCATTCGGTGATAGTGGTATTGACCATGATTATCCTAAGCCAGCGCCGGGCGGAGTCTTGCGTATAGGGCTATTTAGAGTCTGCTCTTCTAGGTGTAACTATTGTTGTTAGTAGTGTCCCAAAGAACAGCTATTCAAATAGCGAGCGTAAAGGCATCTGAATATTTGGCATACCTCTCGAGTTGGCTTTAGGTGACAAGTCAGATTTAGAACACGTGGGAACGCTTGCTAGTCGTCTAAGTTAGTAGTTTCACTCAAAATTGAACTTACAGAATCAGCAAGTAGTATAGAGAGTGGGGGTACGAGCGCAGTTTCCAAAATGGACTCACATACAGAAAATGAGCCAGCCTGTGGTGCGCTCGCCCCTCCCCTTTCGACACTACAGTGTCAACCAGCCCCTCCAGCCGATTTTCTCCACACCAGTAGTTAGTCACCATAGAGGTCATCGAGTGAGAAATATCTGCGACCGTCGCTGTAAGTTCCCTTCTTCTCCAGGTCAAGGTCCTCCATGAACTGAGACACCTTATGTTTGTTCTTCTCAATAAAGGCGGGATCTGGGCGAATTGTTATCACTCTCATCGTAAAGAGTTTCCAGCAAAAGAAAGCTCCAGTCAGTCTTTCTGGAATCTTTGTCGGCCTGCTTAACCAGGGGCGGTGGTGATTCTGATAGCAGTCGAGGATGGTGTCAAACTTACCGTTTGTGGCATAGTCCCCCTCATCATCTATGTCTTGGATGGTTGTGCACCCCAAAGCGACCGTCTCCTTGTTCTTCTTCCTGTCCTTATGGTGGTATTCCAAGGTGTACGCTCCAGCCCTCCCCAGGTCCTCGTAGGTGCACACCCAGAAAACACAGTCCACAAACACCTCGATGGTTGCCGGTGGACTATGGTGAAGCCCAAGCACAATCTGAGGTTTGTACTGAGGTGGGATAATCCTCCCAGGGATACGTGTGTAAGGGCACTTTATTTTGAGCAGCGCAATCTCCTCCTGACTTGGGTCTCCAGGAGGACAGAGGAGGTCACCACCAGACTGGACCGGAAGGACCCAAAATCCGTCTGGGGAGTAAGCCGTGTTTTCCCTGCCATGGTGGAGGTAAATGTTGTTCCCGTAAACATTTGTGTTGTATCTGCTCTCAATTACTGCAATTGCAACCTCCGCAAAGACCTGGTCCCAGATGCAGGTGACGCTAATGTGGCCACCCTTGTTGCTAGTTTTCTCGGTCAGCTTCTTATTATAGCTGTTGAAGTAGTTCTTACCGATAACCGCAGTGCTTTCTTTTATTCTCCCACTGATTTGTCTTTTGTCTGATCCCGTCATGTGAGATACAGGACGACTTAATCACTTGTTCCATTACCAAGCTATACCTAATACTTTCCACTGTTTAAATAGATAGATACAGACCATAGATGTCTGCGCACACTGGGTTTATTCTATCCACAGGGGTCATTCACAGTCCGTGCAATAAAGATGATGCACCCAATTTTTGTCTCAAAGGTTCCAATGCTTTGTTTCCTTATTCGTCAAGTGTTGCAGTCTGGCGCGCTTTTACAGATCTAACCCTAATTTCACCCTTCATTTTGGTATATTTTATGACCTCAGCCGAAACGAGCTTCAACTCATCATCTGAGATATACCCATCTTCAAGCGCTGCCAATACAATGTCAGCAATGGCAACTACTGTAGACATTAAACCTGCACCACTTGCGCCAAGACACATACCAACTGCAGCTAAAACAGTGTCTACTGCGTCCACTGAGTTTACTGCACACCTATATTTTTCGTACATATTTTTCTTCCTCAAGGTATTGCTTCTTGAGTGTGATCTCATTCAACCGATAGGAGTGGCCTGGATTCTCATCTGGCGGCTCCGGAGGAATGGGCGGGTGTTGTTCCATACTACCATTATAGGCACATAAGTCTATAAGTCAAGTTCAATTAGGAGTGATGTTACAGACCAATTCGCCCCTCTGTTTTGAGTGGTTGTATAAAAGTTAATAACGTTGCCTTGTTCTAGCTGTAAAGGCTGGTCTAAAGATATTACAACAACCCGTTGGTCAGCAGGCTTACTTATTCCTACCACTTGGTTTGTTTCATTAATAACAGGAACGACTGCTATAGGACCAGTATCAGGACCAACACACAAAGACAACCCCATACGAATGATCCTACCATGAGATAACATGGTATATCCACAGCATGAGTCTTGTGAGTCTCGACCCCTAGCCCCATGGCCAAACGACCACTAATATCCTGTCCGAAGGTGGCCACTTGCTTCTGCCCAAATAGTAATGCGATGTTCCGTTTGGGAGTTTATGTGTTCTCTCAGGTCCCTGCGATGCTGTCTGTGTTGTGCATCAATATACTTTTTATTAGGCGATATTGGATCTCCCAACTGAACGATTTTATTATCTCCCATTTCAAGGTCTCAAGTCATAGAACAGCCACCTTTATCCATTTTGTTTGTGAGTCACCAATAGATACATAGGTTTTTGTGGCATATTCCGAGAGGTTGGCGCCCTGAACAGTGCTTGCTGGTTTTTGCCTAGGTTCATAAATACTCGTTTTTATTGACATCATGTAAATCCAAAAACTACGCTAACTGGTAAGTCGTGGTTATCCAATAGCCTTCCTTTATTATCACGTAACTGTACCTTTAACCCATGCACTGTTCCACTAGTGACATGCTTAGAGACAGGATTAGTGATGTCTAAGCCAACAACTTCAAGAAGCGTAGTGGGCACACCATCTAGCATGTTGTGTGTGGTGCTGACTTGATTGAGGTGAACATAAATTGTGCAAAACATGCTAAAGTTGATGGTCCGGTCACCAGTGTAAGTACCTGAATAAATCCACCACCTTCCGAGACAGTCATCAAAACCCAACATTGTTAACACTCCGTCTGATATATTCACATCCCCATCAGGAATTGCGAGGGTAACAACCCCATTTACAGCATCAACTTCCAAACCAAGACCTATGTTATGATATTAATCTAGCTCTTTTGACTTTTGAAACGCTCCCCATCTTTTCCATTGTCAGCACGACATGTTTCACTAGCCCGGGTCAACCTCTGCCCATAAGACGGGGGTGTGACCCTGATAAGTAGACCTGGCTGGTACCTTTTCCCATTGGCCAATGACCCTTTGTGCCCACGCCCCATGTGAGCCGTTGGGGTTGACCTTTGTGAAGGGGGACCGGCTATACCTGCACCAATGGGAGGCCAGCTGTGGGTGTGGTTCCGAGCGTAATCCAATGCCGGAACCCCGATAAAATAGCTGGCCTCGCTGAAGTACAGGGAGAAATACCTAGCGAAGAGACAAAGTATCTGAACAAGATTCTGACCCGAGATTCCAGAGAAAGCTAATAAACCAAACTCGAATAAACATCAAAGAACCCAACTCCTGGACTCGTGTGTTTTCTCTGGCTAGTGTCCCCACTCAAGCAACTACAAGCAGCTACAATATTCCTATATATGAAGGAGTGCGCAGAAATACAAATAACCAAGAAATATAAGTATAACCTATATGTACCTGCACTCGGGGATTACTTGGTATCCTATTATGTAATACCTGGTATTTTACGTGTGTGATTTTGAAAACAATTTGCTGCTTGAGAATTATTTCTAAAATAAAATTAACCCAAACATTACTGTTCCTCCACTCCTTCACAAAATATGGATCTGCATGATATATTGTTACAGGCATATGATTTGGCCATAGAGACTCAATTATAAGCATGTAGGATAAACACCATCATGAAGTTTACAGATGAGGAATATTCTTATGACCACTGTCCACATTGCTATGGAAGTAATTGTAATAAAGCATAGTAAATTTCAATACAATCTGATCGGTGACCCCGTGATTTTGTGAACAATCCATTCCATATCTAGTAAATCTTAAGTATGCTAAAATGATAATGTTCATTACATATGTAATGATGCTCCTTTCTATCTGTAAAGCCTTAAATAATAATCTAACATCCAATTAAAACAAGAACAAAAGTTTTCAAAAACTCGAACAGAACAAGCCAACAAAAGTATGAAAACTTACTGTTGTGGTGTTTATGGGGGCATTCTGTTCAATATCAATAACCTGGCTGCTTTGTTATTCTGTTTGATAAGAACATTCATTTTTAAACACAACTGAACACGTATATGAACACTCAATCAGACCCGGATGGACAACAAGCGAGATTTGAAACAATCATGGTACAGCGTACTTCGATTGAAGTACGCAAATATCGGTTGTGCAAATGGATTGACATTGGGTGTGATGTTATCATCCATAAGTCACAAATATGCCATACAATTGTCACTTAACTATATTTCATATAATCTAGACAAACTATGCTCCGCAAAAAGTAAGTTTTTAACTTTGCCAAACTGATACAAAATGATTCCTGCCTCATCATTAATCTTCAGGAAAGTCACGCGATAGCCGCCGTACTCAAGTTTAAAAACGAATATGAAAGCATTCTCGTGCACGTGCAACGCTAAACATGGTGCCAAATCGAGGCTATGACAACTAAGGGGGTTTCCATGATTTTACCCAACCAAATCTCAGTAAATGATGTCACAATTTGCAAAACAGTTGAGAAAATTAATGTTTATGTATGCATACTTCAAACCAAGTACGCCGTACTAGGAACGAGGTACGTACATCGATCGATGTACGTACTTCCTTCTGCGGTCGTCTTTGACCTGGATGTTGACCAGTTCCCCCTCTGGGTCTGCATAGCCTTGTCAAGCCCTATAAGCTCTCTGAGTGGTAATTCGTTGTCTGTTTGTGTACCTAGGTCTTCTATGGCGTTATGAACGCCATCTATGAAGCTTGTTTCGTCCACACCACCTTGCTCTGTCACGATTTCAGGACCGCTCATTTCAGCAGCTTGGTCAACGCCTTTGTGGATAGTTCAGGGGTCACTCCAAGAGCAAACTGTGTACCACCGTAATCTAGGATACTCATAGGAGAGAGAAGGTTGTTGGGACTGTTCTTCCATGTCAGAAGCTTCCAGTCTCGACCCACATAACCCAAAGGTCACCTTGTTTAGACGATCTAAAATCCAGAGTGGCCTGCAGCCCATGCTTAGACACTGCCTTCTTCAACCTCGTAGCTAAGACTTTTGTCTCTTTTTGGGATCCATCCTGATCTTCTGTTAACCCCGCAGGCATTTCATCAATAGCCCATGGTGAGGTTAGTCTCCACATCATCAAAGTCTCATTCCTCTGCCCTCCCATAGCCCCCTCCTTCTCTCGGTCGTCAAATGCTGGGTTATCAAACTCCATGTCTGTGTGTTAAAGATGTAATTGTAATCAAGCATTCAACATGACGAGTACTTATGGACGCAAACTAAACCCACCTGGCCCGTACGATACACACTCAGTACACAGGTCGACTTGCAATTTTGTATGACCGTGTACTTTGTCACAGAAAGCTTGTATACAATAAAAAAGATACACTGTGGAACATCAATCTGAACGTGCATGCTCGCAGTATGAAGGGCATCCTACTGCTCTTTAAAGTCCCAGCCAACGCCTCATTCGCCAGGAAGACACTTGAGGGCATCCCCAACCAACTCTATGTCCAGGGCATGCGTGGCTACCAGCAGTGGGATGAAGTGAAGAAGGCCTTTGCAGCAACGAGTAAACGAGACCCCAGCGCAGCAATAGCTGTCGGACATTTCCCTAGGAGAGTACCTGACCAGTAAGTATGCTCTGTGGCTCGACTTAAGCACAAGTGATGACGACCAGCTGCACGATAGTGGCAGGGCTGTAGAGAATGCGCCTGAGGGTATCACCATTCAGATCACAAAAAAATCCCAGGCGGCCGGCGCATTGAACGTTTATATGTATATTGTAATGGATGCACAGCTTAGCATTAAAGATAGCAGGTTTGTCAGCGCAGTCTAATAACAAGGTTTTGATGAAACCGAAAACTGAGTTTACATTTACAGATGATCCCTGTTTGGCAATTGTTTGCGGGCAGACAGGATGTGGGAAAACTGTATTCATCCTCGACCTACTTGAAGGGCCCTTATTCTGTGCCTTCGAGCATATTGTAATCCTCTGCCCTACCATACGTTTCAACAAGGCCTATCAGACGCGGTCATGGTGTGGGATTATTCAGAGGTCTACGTCGTTGATCCAGGGGAGCGGCTCCATGACCACTTGAGGGCTTTCTACCATTGTTTTAAGGGTGAGCCTACCGTCTACATTATTGATGACTGTTTGGCGACAAAGGCCCTAACCAAGAAGAAAGACATGTTATCCGAACTGGCCTTTAGCGGCCGCTATGCGCAGCAAAGTGTCTGGGTCCTCACCCAAAATAAAACTCGGTGCTGAAGGACTTGATAGCAGCCGCTGGCTCAGTAACCAATTTATGTTTCTTCATCTGGTTAGCGGTGCAGTATTTTGAAACTCGAAGGCGTATACGTATATTCATGGATCCTGATACCATTATTGATAAATTCCATGAACAGGACACGACTAGCTTAGTGGAGACAAAGTCTGGGGGAGCGGAGCCTAGTTGCACCGGAAATGTAGATATGTCTTCTGAGAGAGATAGGCTTGCTGCCGTCATAGCCGGTGGTCAGACCCGTCAGTACCTTGGTTTGGAGTGCCTTACAATTGACCAGGTTAAATCAATGTCTGATGGAGAGATCATAAAGATGTATGTGAGATACGAGGCTTGGCTAGGCGCTAGCATGACGCGCACTCCAAGTCAAACAGTGCTACAGCTATACTCAGGTATTGCTTGTATGTTTCTACCAATCCCACCAGAACACCAGCCAAAGCTAATTACAGACCTTGAGACTGACCCGTTTGTTGGACACGCGCTTAGCACTGCCACTTGTGAGCTTCATCATCGCTATGGTATGATTTTAGCTCCATAACCGTGGCTTGACCAACAGTTAAGCACTGTCAATTTGGAAAAACAAGCACCGAATCAACAGGGGCCAGTATGGAGTAAGACTCCACTTGCGTGCTATAGTATGTGTTTAACTTCGCTATAGCATGTGCTTAACTACGCTATTACAGGTGCTTAACTCAGCTATAACAGGTGCTTAACTCCGCTATAACAGGTGCTTACTAAGAGCTGTCAATTGGACATTGAATTACAAAAAACGCTAAAAGGGCTGTGGCCAATCAAAATAAGCTTCTGAGAGAGCTCCGTGAGCCTAAGGCCATGCTTACAGATGCTAGAGACGAAGCTGTCGAGCCAACATCAACAAGCAAGCCTCCGGAAAGGTGGGCGTGGCCAACATGGGCTGCGCCTTTAGTTGTCGGCGGCGTTTGGGTGTTTGGACTAGCATTGTATTGCTACAGGCAGAAAATAGCCTCACCCCCTAAACAGGTTGTGCTACAAAAGCCTCCGGACGCTTATTTAAAGGATACTTTTTATATGGAATATGATGGCAACACCAATTACTGATGAAAAAATGCTCGTCAACACTCTGTACCACGGTGCAGTTGTTTCCGGTATTTCAATAGGTTATGCCAAGCTTGTTAAGATGGCTCTGGGTGATGGGGTGGCACGTCTTGATTTCAGCCCACAGGACCTGGCTATGGTTGTTGCTGATGTATCACTAGCCATGGCAACAAAGGATATGTTAATTAAACAAAGAATCTTACCAGTTGATATACTGAAGTAATGGCCACACTTGCGCTGCTTGTTGGAGGCACTCTTGTTAACGCCCTTGCATTCTCTGGGAGCAACTTTTTATTCTCTAAATTACAAAGAAGCCAAGTGGACGTGGAACGTAAACGCCATGATATGGCAAACGAGCAGCTTCAATCTGCTCAGGCAGCATAGGCCAAGAAGCAAACTGAGCGTTTAGACTTCATCAATGAGCAACTGCGCCGACAGGGACATGCCTATCGGGATACAGACGAGGCTATGAATGAGTACTCCCTGATTACGGGTAAAACCGTTGACCCACTGGGCTCTGAGCGCAGCTTTCAGACTTCTACGAGCCCTCAGATGGTCAAAAAGAGCCTGAGGTGGCGTTTATTATACTGGGTATGGCTGCAACTGGGCTGGTTGCATACAGGCTTGCCAAGTAGGTCGTTTGGAAACTCGGGCGTTTACTTTGTATGGAGCGAGGGTTACTGAGGAAGTTGCCAGGAGGTGGCCAACAGAGCAAGCTATATGACAAATCTATCTGCCAGTGCCAAAACACATTCCCAGACCAAAATTTGATGTCCCTGTCCCTAATAAGGTGCACCAAGCCGATCTCTTATTTCTTCCTCATGACGTTGTGAAGCGCCGTTCTTACAAGTATGCCCTAACTGTGGTGGGTGTCACCTCGCGCTACAAAGTGCCTGAGCCATTGACTACAAAACAGGCTAAAGAGGTCGCAGGTGCACTCGAGAGGATATACAAGCGAGGACCGCTACATTGGCCTAAACTACTTCAGGGCGACCCCGGACGGGAGTTTATGGGTACAGCGAATCAGCTGGTAGTGAAACATGGAGTATCAGTCAGGCATGGCTATATGAATATCCATCGAGACCAGGGTATAGTGGAACGCATTAACCGCACCCTTGCTGAGCGGATCTTTGGACACAAGTATGCCATAGAGTTAAAGGATACTGGAAAACGATCTACTTCGTGGGTTTCTCAGCTCCAGGCTGTAGTCTCTGCGATGAATAATGAGGTGACCCACTTGGCTGGAGAAAAACGTAAAGATGCTATAAAGGCAAAACGAGTTGCACAAAAGCCCTCTTCAGTCGTACCAGGGCGCCCGCTGGGGGTCAAAGAGTAAAAGCTTCCCTCTGATGTGGGCGTTCGCTACCTCTACCAGCCTGGTGAGGTCGAGCAAGACCAGCAGCGGCTTTGTAAAAGAGGAGCTGCTTGTGGTGCCCTCCGATACCCAGCTGCCACCAGATGGAATTACCAATTAGACTAATAGAGATCTACATATATAACAATGGTAGTATTTGACAATGGATATTACTTGGAAAGAAAGACCCCTGTAACAGGCCCTGTACGCAAGAGTTTTGTAACTTACACAGATATAAGATAAAACATGGTGTCCTGTATCGTGTTTGTACAGGTTGTCAGAAGGCTATATAAAATAATAAGGTAGGATTGTCTAGGATTGTTGGTTCTATAAAGTCAACCACAGTCGTCTTTGTCTTGCCCAAAAAATTGCTTCACAACAGCCTATAGCTAGGGACTCGCCAGTCAGCGCCACTGAGCGGGGATTCCCCTCTGTATAAAAATAGAAATCTTGTGGCGCTGCTCCCAAGGTCAAAGTCTGCTCGCTGTATTGTCGTTGTCTTTTGTGTATCAACAAATTCCCTTTTAGACTAATGGATTTGTATAGTAAACATGACTCATAATCAGCGAGCACGTAAAGCCCAAAAAAATAATGTTTCAATTCACGGATTTAAGCCTCCTTACCCACGCTCTAAGGTTGCACTCCAAGCACTCCAAGTGCGTAATGAATTTGATCGTACATACAAGGAGATATTTGCTAGATTAAGGAATGGGTTGGCCCGCACCCCTCTCCACACCCGTGCAAACCAGTTCATGGACGGCTGGGATAAGTTTGATTTTCCTCTGCTGCTGATCCAGGAGTTCTACAGCAAGCTCTCTGAGGAGGGTATATGTGCTGTAGACTATGCCCATGCACAGAACATCTGGAGCGTGTTCCGATGTAAGAACATGGGTGACTACCTCGACCTGTACCTGCGGACAGGTGAACTGCTCTTGGCCGATGTGTTTGAGGTGTTCCGTAAGACCTGTCTTGAGCAGTACGGGTTAGATCCGGCCCACTACTATACCAGCCACTGTTTGTCATGGGATGCTTTGCTTAAGAGCACAGGCGTGGAACTCGAGCTACTCACCGACACACTAAGGTCAATAACCCGCTTGTGGATGACTTTAACCAAGATAAACCGATGAGCTACATCCAGTACCTTGATGCTAACAATTTGTATGGGTGGGCTATGAGTCAGCCTTTGCCAACTGCGGGTATTGAGTGGGTGGCTCGGCCGGAGGATCTACAGATACAGGACCACCCAGATGATGCCGAGACTGGATACATACTTGAGGTTGACTTGGAGTATCCTACTGCACTTCATGAGGAGCAAAACGACTACCCGCTGGCTCTGGAGCGGCTTCTTGTAGAAAACGAATGGTTGTCGGACTATCAGAAGAACCTCCTGGGCGAGTTGGGTGGCACCTTGGGCGAGGTTGAAAAGCTGGTGCCAAACCTGAGGAAGAAGGAGAAGTATGTGGTGCACAACAGGAACCTCAACCTATATCTGTCTTTGGGGATGAGACTTACCAAGATTCATTGTGCAATTGTCTTTGACCAGAGCCCCTGGATGGAGCCTTACATTCGGATGCATACGGATCTGCGTAAGGTGGCCACCAGCGACTTTAAGAAAGACCTGTATAAGCTGGTGAATAACTCTGTGTTTGGTAAGACTATGGAGAACCTGCGGAGGTGGGTTGATGTCACGATTGTTCGCTCAAAGAAAGAAGAAAGAATGCGTAGGCTTATTGCAAGTCCCGCCTACACCGTCATCGGGTGTTTGATGATGACCTGGCCACTCTGCACAAGACTCACCTGGTACTGAACCGCCCGGTGCATGTGGGTATGTGTATACTCGACCTCTCCAAGCACCTGATGTACGACTTTTATAACAATACCATGAAGCCCAGATACGGCAAGAACCTTGGCTTGTTGTACACGGATACGGATTCTCTGCTTATGGAAATACGCACACCTGACGTATATGCTGACATGAAGGGAGATTGGCATCTCTTTGACACTAGTAACTTTCATCCCTCCCGTAGCTTCTACAGCAGTGTGAACAAGAAGGTTCTGGGGAAGATGAATGATGAGTGCGCCGGCGTGCCCATCAAGGAGTATGTTGGTATGCGTCCTAAGATGTACTCGATTTTATGTTGATCTGGGATGAGATCAAAAAAGCAAAAGGTGTGAAAAAGGTGGTGGTCAAGAAGCATCTATGGCACGCTCATTACGTGGAGTCGCTGTTCACCAAAAAGCAGTTTCACCACGGAATGAACAAGCTCAGGAGTGACTGCCACAAAATATATGGGCTCCACATTAACAAGGTGTCTCTCTCCCCCTTTGACTCAAAGCGGTGGATAGCTGAGAATGGCGTAGACACTGTGGCCTATAGGCACGCGTCGATCTGTTGAATAGATGAGGGCTGAGGTATAGAATGAGCACCGATCAAAATGTGGTGGCCGAGCTGCGGGTAGATGTGGATTATTTAACAGAGGAGAAGGTGGACCTTGAGATTGAGGTGAGGGATTTGGAATCAAAGTATGAGGACCTTTTAGAGTGCGTGAGTCGTTTAGAAGCGCTTATTCCGCAGGGTCCTGGTGATCGCCCTCTTTAGGTGGCCTTGGAGAAAATAGGCTGGAGGGGCTGGTTGACACTAGTGTGGAAAGGGGAGGTGCGAGCGCACCGCAGGCTGGATCATTTTCTGTATGTGAGTCGTTTGGAGAGATTACACGCCTGCAAAGACAGCTCGAGAATGATAGGGAAAAACAAGCCACTCTTTGTAAAATATATCTTAGTGGTGTGACCACACTGAACGTTATCAATGGTGCACTTGTGTAGGTCAGTGTAGCCATGGGCGAGGCTGTTTGGGTGTTACTGTCCACCGTTGTCATGGTGCCTATTGTACTCGGGCTCGAGATAGGAGCCATGGCAGGCGGCAGCCTATCAGTGGCCGGAAAGTTTATCACCTGCAGGTTGTTGACCAAAGACAAGAAGCACAACCACGTCAGACTCCTGGCCGACATCAAACTGGACACGATTACATGTCATTACCAACGGGAAGATCTCTGACGAAGAATTAAATCTTATTCTTGACGGGCTATCTATGTTCCATCAGATGAGAAAGATGATCAAGGTTGGATCACACAAGGCCCACATCGCTGAAACCATTGACAATGAGACAGAAAATTCGCTAATACAGTGTGGACTTTGCACCACTTTCATGCACAAATTAGCTGCACAGTAATCCTTGACGAAGATGAGTCACCAGAGTACATCCGATATGGGCGACGCCATTTTGAACAATAGAAAAACTTGTCAGAAAAATTGTGAAAATTCCGACACAAAATCATGTCAAATATGACATAGTTTGCATATTTCAGGTTTTTATGACACAGCTGATGTAACTGCTTTATATTTCAGACAATCTTATGTTGTTATGCCGTCATGTTTATTCCGATCAAACGTTATTGCTCATATCGAACCTTAGTTCACTGCAAGATTGGAACTGCAGACGGTATGATACAGCTAAGAGGCTTTTCGGTGGAGTAAAACGAATTTGTTCCAAATAGTAAAATACCACGTAGAGCTCTTTTGATTGAACGTATAATGTGTGGCAAACTTGATAAGGGAAGGAAAAATATTAGTTATCTTGATACGAGTAAAATAATTGCCAAAGAAGTCAATTATGTAATTGGCCAACAAAAGGGGGAAATGTTGGCCATTTCGACTAAAAGTAAATGGAATTCAAGCGAAGTTCAGTTAAAAGAGCTGGTTGAACTACCTCCTCTGGTTAACTCTTCCATGGGGTCACAACTTGAGGGGGGAACCTATTCTGTCTTAGTTCAGTCGTAGCCATAGATTTTGCATTTATCATACCAATGCCTTACCACTGATACTGTGAGCCATAAGTTATCCAATTAACCGTTGATGGGGAACTTAATCAAACGCTTTTCAGGCATCAAAATAAATCTTATCTCAAGATAAATCTACAATTTGACTAACATCCTCACGAAATTCCCAGAGTAACGTACGGCAAAATCAGTTGAGATTTATTCAGTAAGTTATGTTGAATGAGTGAGTACTTACTACTGAATAAAATAAACACTGCTTGCGATATTTCTGTGGTAAGCTCTTTCTAACTCCGTGGGTAGAGGGCCAGGTACCTTGTTCGAGTTTGATGTAGTTAACAATTTTTGAACTTCATCCTGACTGCGCTGCATTTTGTCAGATTCTTCCTCATCATCGCCATAGAATTATATAACTTGTGCAGGAAGTCATGCCCTTCCTTCAGAGAATACTGATTCCACGGGCAAGGAGACCTTGACAACTGTCCATCAGAGGTCCGTTGGTTTCTGTAGCTTTAAATTTCGACCCGTGCGTAGCTGTAAAATGCGTTCTGGTTATTTTTATATAATTTATTAATTTGTCCTCAGTTAAACCCAAAAGCAATTTACGGCTATGCCCGATAAAAACAGAAATTTACAGAAACTATAGGTCCTCTTTCGGATAGTGACAATAATGTAATTTCGGCAGACAAAGTGTCCGTCGTTGAATCAACCTCTTTCGCTGCAGAGACTTTCAACAGCTGTTACTACAAGCGACCCAAATCCTATTCGAGTGGATATAAAACCACGCTAGCATGCTGTCTACAATATACTATATATATATCACCTGGTAAACCTTTTGTGTGAAAGTGATACCCCAGTCAGGTATATTGTTGTGTCATATATATATCGAAGATAGGTCGGATGCAGTGAAATTAGGCCGATTCACGAGAATAATAACGCCACAATTAATCAATAAACTTTGGGAAAAGTATACGTTCTCCTCGTCGTGCGCGGCCGCACTCCAGATGTTTTGCTGTGAAAGAATTTGCACACAACAGTTTAATTGATTGTTGCTTAGGAATAAGACGCTCTGTATTGCTATCGGGTGTAACCACAAAAATACACATTCGAAGCGGCGAATTAAGTTCTTCATGACGCCGAAAGACACAAAGCCGTCAAGCTTTCCAAGTCGTTCAGTTGGCTGCAAGCACCACTTGAAGATAAGATTAGTTTTACCAATTTGCAAGACAAGGCAAAACAAATTGTCATGGCGTTTCTAATTAGTTTTAGAATTACCAATTAACTATTTCTTTAAACCCACGCAATATATGGGCAGAGCGACAAAGGTATCAAAAACGTTTAATTAACCTCAGGTGTTGATTGCGCGAGATAAACCCTATATCTTAAAAGATTAATGAATATTCAACGACATAAATGATTAATAACGCGGTAATATTGAATACTCTCGTGGGATAATTCCTCGCAACAACCCTCAACCCACCCTTCAATTCGACCAGTGCTTTGTTGCAAACACAGTCCGGTTTCGTTGCCTCTCCCTTACTGACACAGGTTACAAGGAGGTCCCATCATTAAAAGGGGATGCACCCAACCCGGTAGCTCAAGTAAACGCTGGCTTTTAAGGGAGCTGTCCAAGCATGACAATCATCCTCATCCGTCACCGTCGCGATATCATCTCGTTGTTGATAGTCACGTTAAACCCTAATATTACTATTACTTTTACTTGTCGTCCATCTTTCATTATTCATACTTCTCCAGCCAATCAAGTACCATACTCCCAGCTCTCCTACGTTTGATCTTTTCTCGGTGGGAATGTCATGTCATAGTTGAATAATAACCGGAAGTTAATCATGATCACTTTAAGTGAGGAAATAGCTTACATATTTCACTAAGAGGAAACATCAAATAGCATGTTTATGCAGGTCAGGAAAAGATCTTAACCTTCATGATTCAAAAACTGGACCTTGTATTAAGATATGTGATTCATATGTTCCCAACTCAGAGCGATACTATGCAACATAAGAGGGCTATCACTTAGATGGCTCACCGGTTACCCGCATTGTAGAGTACAATTTGTTTACTCCAATGATTGCGCTTGGTATTGGTTCACTAATATTGCTGATTTTGCAGATAGACTGTACATTCATTATCGCCCAGGTGATACATCTATGTTGAATGTGCGGTCTGGATCACAACACTCCTTCAAGTCATTAGCCTACGCAGAGAGGATGTCTCCCCCATCCCCCACACAAAAGTACCAATCATGCGTCATAATTGTTCTGTTGGCAAACAAGAATTTATAATTCAATACTACTATAACATAAACTGCCTTTACTCTGAGCTTCAGCAAATATTGAATTTCGTCTTGGCGACAGTAAATCAATCATTCCACGCACTTTTTTGATACCATCAAGGGGAGTGTGTACTGAATATATGATAGTCATGACAAATAGACGTCATCTGCTTCCGACGTTGAGTAACCACACTCGATCAAATTGGTACATAATTGCAAATGTAACAGTGAGGATAATATTCATTTTCTACAAACAAACTATGCTCCACAATTGATCGCTTTGACAAACGCTCGCCTATAATTGAACACTTTTACCGAACCGATATTATATGATAATCTACCCAACAACATTATATGATAATCTACCCAACAACATTATATGATAATCTACCCAACAGCATTATATGATGATAAATATTAGAAACAACTTGAATCATAATAAATCCGATCAAAACATCGTCAATTCAAATGAGGTAATAAAAGTATATGCCAACATCCCGCTAATCATATTATTTCATGAAAATGCATTAACATATTCTAGAATACATTGATGTGTATACACGTTAATTCTCTGTTCAACAAATTTACTTCAATACGTGGTCAGTGTTATAATTTAGCAAACTAAATACGAACATAGATACTGATAAAGAAACATGTAGAATCACCTGCACTGTCATAAGTGTATTTGTCTACCCCAAATGCTGTTCAGTTCTATGTATAAATGTTGTTTGCCGCTCCACGAATTTTGCTGTTTGTCAGACAATTGGTTAAGTAAGTGTAATATACTTACTTGAAAGGGGATTAAGTAAAAGTTTAAACAACGGGTTCCAAACTGAAATCGCATATAACAAGCTCCATGTCTAGGAAGTCTTTCATGACGTAAAACCATGTCTAAACAATCCGCCTCTTTGTCCCTGATATTATATATATATATATATATATATATATATATATATATATATATATATATATATATATATGTATGTATATAAATAGATATTTATATATATATTTATATACATATATATATATATATATATATATATATATATATATATATATATATATATATATATATATATATATATATATATATATATATATATATACCACTTATTTTAACAACGGCGATGTGCAAGGAAACTACAAAAAGATCACGACATAGAGGCTGATTGTTGAGACATATATATATATATATATATATATATATATATATATATATATATATATATATATATATATACATAAATATATATATATGTATATATATATACACACATATATATATATATATATATATATATATATATATATATATATATATATATATATATATATATATATATATATATATATATATATATATATATATATATATATATATATGGACAATTTGACAGATTTTAAATGATAATATTTTTATCAATTTGACATCAATGAATTCAATTAAAAAAATAACCATGTATTAGATTTTAGCTCCTTTTACACCTTTATCTTTTCTTTTTATATTTCCCCCCATCTTTGTGACCACCAAAAAAGCACACTATAGTGTTGGTGCGCCATTAATCCCTACCTTTACTGTACCTTACCCGATTTGTGTCGCTACTTGCGCTGCCCGGTCCAGCCACTGGAGGTGATAGTCACATCGCTTAAGGCGATGCTTTAATCATATTTCGTTTATTTATTTCTTCTTTGTGTTGATATTGAGCGATAATACCCAGATTGAGCAAGTGCGGTATTCCGTTATTGAAGACACAGTTCCAGATCTAGCCAGCACCTTGCGTATCACATACGTCCGAAGTATCATTGAATGCAGCCGGGAGTGTCACCAGCATGGTCAATGTGTGGGCGCTGTATTCAGCAAGGGAGACTCACATTACAAGACGTGCACGTTGATATCACTCTACACCAGCAATGTAAAACATACCGTTGGTCAAGTTCTACTCAAGATGAAATCAGGTAATTTTTTAATGCACTGACATGTCCAAATCCAAATATAAAATTCGAAATATTCAATATTATGCGATGTCATTTTCAGGCTACATTTTCCGTCACTTTGGACCGGTCATGGAGTTAAACACAGAGCCGTTGAATTACGAGAACATACTGATTGATGTCCCTATTGGAATAATAGGAACTGTGATTGGAGTGCAGTATTATGCCGTCACTTCCGGAACGTTCTTTTTGGGAGGCTGGCGCCATACTTCGTCCAATACAATTGTTGATAGAGCTTGGCAGATTCGAGTGGTCTGCCCTTCTCCAGGACTGCAGATACAGGTAAAGTGGAATTCTTACAAAGTCACTATTATCAGTTGTTAATTCATTGCCTGCAACAATTATGATCTGACGACATGAGGGTAAGTGAACTATATCATAGTCATTTTGTCATCTATATTAGAGACATTTTCCGACTTCCTTTTTCATCTTCTAAACGTTGAACCAACCCATCGAATTAATTCAATGGAGAGACTACACTCCCTACATTCAACACCATCATGAACCTGAAACACCACTCCCAACCTTCGGTTTTATCCTAATCCAGATTGGGAAACATTTCATAAATTCGATATCTTAAGATGGCAACACTATATTGAACTAAGCTTTTCCACTCGCCTGCTCTATGAATGTTTGTCACTACAGACGGTGATTGAAACTCCAGTGAGAGCTGGTGACTACCTGGGGATCTTGCATGAAGCGCAGCCCATAAACGGTGTCATCTACTATGAAATCGAGGGCAATACACCTGTCAATCTCAACCTCAACGACTCACTATTACAGAGAGTCTGTAACACTAATCGCCAAGTAACCGCCAAGAGCTTCAAAATGGATCTCACTACATGCGGTGCTGCGAGAAAAGCTTTCGCACTTGGACTTATAATACGCAATTAAAGCATGGAGTTTATAGCTACGCTAAGAGGCTGAGAGGGTTCATTTCGAGTGAGTCTGCGGTGATCGCTTCCCTAACTATAATACATTGCAATCTTAAGGTGGCGCTACCGTGACACAAAAGCATATGGGAATACTGGGTTGGCGTCACTGCAATTGATGAGAGCGGGGAAAATGTCGTTTTGCAGAGCCTCGCAGCTGCCAAAACACGTCGCACAATAGGCTTATGAATAGCGAAAATAGCAAGTACACTATTTAATAAATGTCAACTTGATAAATTACCCGGTCTGGGGTACACCTATCGAAAACAGTTCGCCTCTAACAGCGTCCGTGCAGTTTTCGATCCTCGATCTTTCATGTCCGCGCTGTGGGTGGTAATTTTATTTAACTGTCTGAAGCGAGGAAACCGGCCCGGGGTCGACATCAACATTTTTGGCATGTCAGGGGGGTGTGAAGGTCTCGAGCGAGGAGTTTATAGCTACGCAAAGCTGCGTGACAATTTTGAAATTGCACAAAAGACACCCCCGGCAATAGATACCATGAAATCAACAAAAGCACATGGGACTGTTGATCCAGCGTCTCGGAGCTCGGCGGCTGTAAAAGATATGGTGTCATTTGATTGGTCGAGGCTACTGCAGCTCCAAATTGAACAGAGAATTCCACGTGGTTTTAAGAGTCAAGACGCTATGACAAGACGCTATGACAATAACGCTTCGACTGGCAGGTGGCGTCTTCACATATTTCCACTGGCGGAAGACTCGAGTGAGCCCTCTTAGCGAAGCTATAAACTCTTTGATTTAAGATTGGAACTCTTTCTTTTTAATTTTTTTTTCTTCTGCTCCCTCGTGTAATTATAAAGCACTTTCAGGACTTATTTTCTAGTAAGCGACAACATTCATCACGATGAAATCAAATTCCAAAAGGAAGATCAAAAAGCTTCTGTGGCTGATAGATAAGCTCACGATGATGTGAGTAGGTAGTAATGTTTGTTTATGAGTATCTATGTTCGTTGTTTGTATACCTAATTGTGCATATAATATAAACTGACCAAGTATTACGGTGAATGTGCTTGATGAAAGTTAGAATAAGAAACATGTATAAGTATGATTTATTCTAGACTAGCTGAAAGCATTCACCTGAATTAACATACATAGAGGGATTGTGGCACGTACTTTTGTTTCCACACAAATATTTACGATGCTATGACACAGATTGTTTGTACGATTCATCATCATATAAGTTGTGTAGCTAATTTATGTGAAAAAGCAGTTTTTGATACTGTATGAAATCTAAGTTTGTTGAAGCGATCGATAATGATGCATAGCCTTGTTTCCGAGAAGAAACTTAATGGAGTATAGAAATGCAAGATCCGTACCTTATATTATGACGTATATTTGTCATGACTATCAGCTACTCACTATGCAATATTCTTAATTCGTGACACCTTTCTCTCTCGCAGTATTGCAGTTATGAGTGAGTTTAATGCCTAGTTTATTGTTACTGGCTCAGAGAATAGGCACTTTTTGTTTTAAAGTTTTGAATTATAAATGCGTGTTTGTCGCACAACAAATAAGGATCCATGGTTCGCATTATAGAATATGTCGCAAAGAATATTTTTTCCAAGCTCAGAGAATAGAAATATTTGTTTTAGTATTGAATTTTAGATGTGACAAATAATAAACATAAACCCAACACTCATAGCACGCTCATTAACACAGCACTCATAGCGCACACATAAACACAACACTCATAGTCTCATTTAGCAGACTAAGCTGCACTGGTGACCCTAACGTCCAACGTTTGCCTTTCGTATAGCAGTGAAGACATTTTCGGTATTGTATATTTGTACTCACTCTCTTATTTAAAAGTGCTGTTCTTTGGGACAGTTTATCTTTAGCAAAGGGGGACCAGTGAAGCACTCGTTATATTGTGAAACATATCGAATGGTTAGCTTCAAAAAACTTTAATGCGCTGCCGTATAAAGAAAGAGCAGCATCGAAACAAGCGACCGAGTGAACCATTTTACATTCTTCTGTCACCACAAATACAACGGTGCTTTATAACCAACCATCATTTTCGCCCAAATATGCCCCCAAATAGATACTGGGGAAAACATCCTGTTTAAATGTTGGCAATATTGCAGTTGGAAGAAGCTGCAATGTGTTGCTACTTCTAAGATGTGCCACTAAACAGGCCACTCAATGGGACTGTTGATAGTCCATCATTAACACCACTATTCGTGTTGTGATGTCGATCATGTTTATCAAGCATCCTACAGTTATGTACATTTATTTAATGGAATGGAATGTAGTCATACAACTCCTGTTTAATACGTCAGGATATCAACTTAATAAATCAAGCATACCCATAAGTGATTAATCATTTACACCATTCGTAAAAAGTAAACATTTCAATGAATCTTGAGATAGCGCACTTGATTCCTAAGCTACGTGTACCATACAATAGGATGCAATATTATTTCCAACGAAAATCATTGATGAATTCTAAAATTATCCAAAAAGAATATCATTTGTCACAAATATGATTGAAGTCTTTGATAATAGCAAAAAATGCTAGCGCTTACTGTAGGCTCCAATAATATGCGCATGTTATGTGAGCTATGTGTGTGCATGTGCGGTGGTGACGAACTTTCAAACAAATGCAAATAAAGAATTCCAGTGCGTCGTCTTTAGTTGGGTCGTGTAGTAAGGCTTGTTAAAGACCTTTCGACCAGAAGTGATTTCATATACATGATGGTGTCTGCAAAACCACTGTTTCTGTGACAGAAGGTATAGGAAATTAGGCCTGATCGATACTGGTGTCTTTATTGGTATATGGGGTCGCTACTTTAATACGTCTAGCTCAAATGCGATTCCTATGTCACACGCTGCTGCAACTAGCTAGTTGATTCCCGGACTGGACACCAATATCGAATGGCTGTATCAATCAAAGTGAACCAGTCCCACCACACGAAGTACAAACAGTCAATTTTAGTTGAATTTAGAAAGCACACTGAATAATTGATAGGCACAACAATGAGTCGTCTTCATCTGTTGTTATCACCCAGGTGATATTGCAATAATGGATGTGCGGGTTGGCTTTTAACAATCATTTAAGTCTCTAACCCACTTCACTGATAATCGATTTGCCCCAAAACGTCAACCATGTATCTTTATCGTTTCGACACAACTCCTACACAATTCGATACTTCAACAAAATGTGTTCTCTGAGCTTTGGGAACAATGACAGTAAACAATTCCACCCACTAACACGTGCCAAAAAGTGGAAATGGTTGGGTATGTAACATGTAGATTGTATACTGAATAACTGATACCGTTGACTAAAACTCTGCTTATAACATACCCAACTTTATCCACAGAAACAAAAGTTGCTTGCTTCGCTATCAATAAAATGTTTGTTGACTTTTGCAGTGTTTCCCAAGTTCAGACTACTATATGTCGAATTCGAAATTATTGTGATAAGGCTGGGACAGGAGCCTTCAAATACATCTTCAGTTATGCAATGGTAATGAACTTCGAAGTGATGTCAAAAATGAAAAACAAATAGGTTAATGGAATAACAAGCTTGTTTTAAATGTACTGTGTATGTTACGTTATTTCACGTACCAGATACTTTTGGATCTTTCGTTGGATGAACACTAGCATCACTTAGGTACACTAGCATCAGTAAGTAGTAGATCCAAAGCCCCCTAAACTGTTAGGAGTTAATTGTATTTGCTGAGCCTCCTGACACAATGAATCCCTTTGACAGTTAAGATTCGTCAAGAAGCGACTGAATTTGAGCAATTTTGCTGCCCTTATGGCGTTTTTGTCAGCTCAACTTGGTGGTCTTTAGGGTTCATAATATAATCAGCTGAATGTGATGTGCCTACAGTTAATGAAAGTGCTATCCCGAGAATATACCTTCCCCTGTGGCGAGTTCGATCTCAAAGTCGGTCACAGTTTGGGAATAGATGACTAATATTTTGCTGTTGGTTACATCAGTAAATCAACTAAATGTGTGGCAAATGGAGATTGGGCCAACATTTCCTGCAATCGGTCATTCGCAGTTTCACCGAGGTTACAAATCGCTTAGGTTGAATGGTATGAGACATGCGTTATTATATATGATATGCATCATAAAGAAAGTCTCTTATCTATTGGAATTTTGGATAAGAGTATTCGTTCAAAGGCCAACTGATGTGTGATCTTGAGGAAGACTATTGCAGAGTCTTGTGGGTTTAAATATATCAATTTGATTTTCCGGAAATTCGGTACTCCTTTAGTAGCACGATGCTCAGCGCTTGGCTCCTGTCCAACAAATGTTGAATTCTGAAATTTGTTTCAAGGACCATCTTTATTAATAGGTGTGCTGTTGGTAGATAAAGGGCAAACCTGGCAGTACATCATGATGTTTTCGTCCTTGTGGTATCTTAACCAGTGATTTGTATCTAACCACAGTATCTGACTTAAGGCTTTGGTGTGAGGTCAGAATGGTCTTGCGACTTCTGGTGATTAGAGGTTTTAAAGTGCTGTTTACTGATGTGGTCTATGTTATGTCACTTTGACAATTATCATAACCATGTGATCAAAGAGTTTATAGCTCCGCTAAGAGCGCTCACTCGAGTCCACCGCCCGAGGAAATATGTGAAGACGCCACCTGTCAACCGATGCGTTTTGTCATAGCGTCTTGTCATAGCTTGTCTTTAAATTCTCTGTTTAATTTGGAGCCGTGGTCACCTCAGATGACTCCATATCTTTATCAGCCGCCGAGCCCAATAAAAAAATGCTGTGTGGTGATGACACAAAACAGGGCTACTAGGTTTTACGTCAAATCGATGAAAACGGTTCAAACTGGCTCCTTAACACCTGGCAAACGTCCACATTATATTTAGACACGACATCTATGACAGCGCATTAAAATGTGAGTTCAGCCAAGCGTCGCATATACGAAGGTTACCATACAGAACCGGGTCGTTTTATTAGTCTTTCTTGAATCTTTCCTCTTTTGACTCATACGATGCGAAGGTAATCTTGTTAAAGCGGGTCGATGTACCTCACTCCTTTAACTCATACTTTCTCTCTCCTCGGTTGGTATTCTGGTTCAGAAAAACCTTCCTAGCACTTCGTCTGCTGACAGAGCAGAAGAAAAGTTGCTCTACTCCATCCAGGTATGTGAACATTTGCGAAAGCTCGTTTTTATATGCTAGAGTGTGATTAACTATTACAATATGTTGGCACCTGAACCGACAACTACCCCATATCGACCACCACCCCACATTAACCGCTGTCCAAACGTCGACCACCACATCAACTTCCGTCCAAATATCCACCACCACCACCCATTGACCATCACCCCGCATCGACAAACATCCCACATCGACCTAAAACCCACATAGATCACCACCCTACATCAACCGCCGTCCAACCATCCACCACCACCACCACCACCACGCATTGACCATCACCCCACCACGACCACCATCCCACATCTACATACATCCCACATAGATCACCACTGCACATCAACCGCATCCACACATCAACCGCCGTCCAAACATCGACCACCACCCTACATCGGCCATCACCCCACATCGAGCATGTTTTTTTAACCTTCAATAAAATTGTTCCATTCCTTTGCATATTAGCCGGGCCAAGGCGCGGGCGGAATAGGGCCATGGTTCAAGTATTGCCCTCTCGTCCGAGCGCAAGCCGTGTTCACTCGGTTGTGCAAATCGAGAATGTAGAACTTGACATGGTGCCACGAATATATCATTATAATCTGGTTATTAGGTGCAGTAGTGTATGATTAGCAATAAACGATTGCTGGTGGTATGTATGTATGTATGTATGTATGTATGTATGTATGTATGTATGTATGTATGTATGTATGTATGTATGTATGTATGTATGTATATGTATGTATGTATGTATGTATGTATGTATGTATGTATGTATGTATGTCTGTCTGTCTGTATGTATGTATGTATGTATGTATGTATGTCTGTATGTATGTATGTCTGTATATGTCTGTATGTATGTCTGTGTCTGTCTATGTCTGTATGTATGTATGTATGTCTGTATGTATGTCTGTGTATGTATGTCTGTATGTATGTCTGTATGTCTGTATGTCTGTATGTATGTCTGTATGTCTGTATGTCTGTCTGTATGTCTGTATGTCTGTATGTCTGTCTGTCTGTCTGTATGTCTGTATGTCTGTATGTCTGTATGTCTGTCTGTATGTCTGTCTGTCTGTATGTCTGTATGTCTGTATGTCTGTCTGTCTGTCTGTATGTCTGTATGTATGTATGTGTCTGTATGTATGTGTCTGTCTGTGTATGTGTATGTCTGTCTGTCTGTATGTGTCTTGTATGTGTCTGTCTGTATGTCTGTCTGTATGTCTGTATGTCTGTGTGTCTGTGTGTATGTGTGTCGTGTATGCGTTGTATGCATGTATGTATTAGTCTGTATGTGTATGTGTCTGTCTGTCTGTATCTGTCTGTATGTCTGTCTGTCTGTATGTATGTATGTATGTATGTATGTATGTCTGTATGTATGTCTGTATGTATGTATGTATGTATGTATGTATGTGTATGTATTATGTATGTATGTATGTATGTCTGTCTGTTATGTATGTATGTCTGTATGTATGTCTGTCTGTCTGTATGTATGTATGTATGTATGTATGTATGTATGTATGTATGTATGTATGTATGTATGTATGTATGTATTTATGTACCTACGTTAACCTTCTTTTGGAACGCAGTACAGGCTGCAATGTTAAAAATTCCAATAGGTTTTGCTCTATTCTATACCTTTAACTGAGGTCAGGGTCATCGCAAAGTAAAAAAATGGTACCTTGAATACCTTCGTGGATAAGGGTTCGATCGTAGTATCAGTTCAAATGTCAACAAAAGTTTCATGTATATTTCCAGCGCCTACATCGAACACCAACCAACATCCACATCCACCTAACATTGGTCATTGCCCCCATCGACAACCACCCCACATTTATTACTTAATGTAATGCTTTCGCCGTGTTGTCTTGCTCATTCGCGTTTGTGGCTATGTACGAATGTTTGTAAGTAAACTTTTTTTTGGCACATGATACAGGTTGTAATTTCTGATATAGTTTTTTCATTTCGACGAAATGGATGATCCGCAGCACCCAGAGGTTTTGTTTAGACCTTGACCTCATGTTAAGATCAAGGTCAGATTGTTATTGATTGAATCCTTGATATCGTCCAAGCATACCGTGCGATTTGGAAAAAAACTTTATATTTCCTTGCATCTTGGTTTATTGGCCTACTATTAATACATGTATATGAAAAATATGCATATTTCGTCCTGTAGCCCCGACTCGAAAATATTTGGTATTGCTTCATGACATTTTTCAACAGCTTATTAAATCGACAATATTTGATAGATAGTCATAAAAATTGGGTCAAATGTTGTTGATATCGTTGATGTAAATCCCAGACAGTATTCTCACAAAGTAAGCTTGAAGTACAGTGGGTGTCTCTTCTGCTGGCTTTTCAATGGCTTGTTAAGAGCAGCCTACACATCGTGCTGTACAAAGATCGCCGCCACTCTCTGCTAGCTGGCAGACTGTCAAGTATGGCACGCCAAGCTAATATCTAATCAAGCTTTTCCTTGAGTCTGCAAAATCATTGTCAATCTATCATGGCCCCGAACAGCAAGATTGCTTATAATGACAATATCGGTATGATAAAAACTTCAGCGCGGTTGTTTACGACTACATCATGGAAGATACCGGTTGTTGGCCACTACCAGAATTCGGAGTGGAATTTCACCGAAAAGTTAGAAATTAATCGAATATCAAGTGTTTATCAATCAATCACCGTTGGTGGCTTTAAATTCTTCTCAGTACTTATTTTTAACATGATAAGTGATGATAAGCTAAGCATGTTTGTCAATCTATCCATAAAAGAGGGTTTTCTTGTTAGACCAACAAGGGAGTACTCGATCGACTGTTGGTCTGTTGGGCTATTGCTGACCCATTGGAGTAATCGGAAACCTGCCTAAAAATATCACATGCAACATATCTCTATATTTAATCTCTGAGAGTCGGACTACTGTTAAGGATGCAAAATTAATCGCTGTTATACACATTGTAACAAAGTGTGAATATTGATATTTTTGAAAAAAGGCGTTATTTTCTTTGACATCATATTGTGGGATGCTTTGATTAGTGAAGAATAGGGGACCCCAGAGAAGCAGCATCTATGACTGATTCTGTCGGAGTCAGCCATCTCGCCTGCAGTGGACAAGAGGAAGCTTCCATTGGCGAAGACAACCGGGTTTTCTAAACAGCTGCAGGTACGTGTCACTTTAGTTAGAGCTAAACACGCGAATTCTGTCCGAGTAATCTTGCAGCTTGGAGTTTCCTTATTGCCAAGCAGATGTTTCACCATGATGCTCTCACAAGCACGACTGAATACCTTCATGAACAGATGCTCCCAACAAAAATGTTATTATGACAAATATGATATATCTATCGTATATACTGGCTTGCTTGAAATAACACTCGCCTCAAGCGGTAACGTGCCATATCAGCTGTAGCTATAAATATCGAACCTTGAATTTATTTCCATATCAGACGTAATTTTAAATAGCTAAGTTATGCATGTGCTTGTATCTTTTCAAATGTCATCTGACTCATGCTTTTGTTCGTTTGATTTTCAGTCATGACCGTGTGGTGGGCACGGATCTCGTCTTCCGTGACGTCAGCGTATCTATCAACAACAAGAGCATTCTGAAGAATGTCAGTGGGCTGGCTCGAGGCGGGCAGATGCTGGCCGTCATGGGGCCCAGTGGTAGGTACCAACAAACCAACAATAGATACAGCATGTCCGCATCATCATCATCATCATCACTCTTATGCTATGGATATTAGGGGATGACTTCCAATGAGCGAGAACTACACATTGAACTATATTAAAACGAAATGGTATGGCAGCCCAATGAAATATAAATAGACAAATTACTATACCCCACTTGTTGAATAAGGAGTGGACCTATCCAATTTAATGTATTTTCTGGTCAACAATCCAAAAACACAACCATATATGGACAAAATGCACCAATTGCCAATGCAGCGGTCTCTGATATCTCAACCAGACTTGTGCATTTTTTCCCTGTTTATTAAATAGGGGCTGGTAAATCCACTTTACTCAACAGCCTTTCAGGACGACAAATGGTCGACAGCGGGGCGGTCACCATCGATGGAATACCAATATCCAGGCGCATGCGCTGTAAAATTATGTTACGTCGTACAATCTGACATCTTTTTCCCCTTCCTCACTTTGCGAGAAACACTGAAGGTCGGTTTTGCTCAGGGAAAATCTAAATGTGTGCCAGTTTGACACTTGGAACAATGCTAACCAGTTCGGCTGAAATCTCATCTTTTTAATGGTTTCACGCGGATTTTTTTGATGGTTACTGGGAATTGATGGGGACAGTTGATCGGAATTGTTGGGGTGGTTATTCGATACTCATTGTTGATGTGTGTCTGTCGGCATATTTACGGCTGCCGGACACCATGTCTAAGGATTTGCAGCTTCAGTTCGATCAAGAAATGCGAGAACACGGGCAAAGGATGTCGACTGAAATGTGAGAAATAACCATGAACTGTATTGTGAAATATAACTTATTTGCCTTTTTTTGCAGCCATGGGCGGACTCTTTGTGCCAGGTTTGTCTGGAGGGGAAAAGAAGAGAGCCAGTATTGCATGTGAACTCCTCACAAACCCAAGAATTCTTCTTCTAGATGTAAGTGTTCTGCTAGATTTCTCCATTCCCACACCCGCAAAATCGTACGTTATGGTAGCGGAATTTCATTGAGCCATCCGTAGATCTTGCACCCACCATTCAGTCAACCTTGATTTGTTTGGAATATGATCGTTATGTCTGACTGACAGGAGCCTACGTCAGGCCTGGATTCCGCCATAGCTTTCAGCTTGATGTCAACGTTAAAACAATACACCCAGAATTCCAGGAAGACCGTTGTCACCACCATACACCAGCCGTCCAGCCAAATATTCCACATATTTGATAACATTCTGCTCATCGCTAACGGCGAGGTATCATAACATTATATATCTGATCAAAACGACAAGGGACACTCGTTGATTTTCGCCTTAAAATGTATCAATATTCTCTGATGCTGTAATCATAATTTTCTTGCAGGTGGCTTATTTCGGGAGAGGTGAAAACATCATGGGTTTTTTCAGCAACATAGGCTTACATTGCGCACTTCACTACAATCCGGCTGACTTTATTTGTGAGTTAATTGTTGAACGTACAGGTCACACGTGACACAAGCTAGAAATATGCCTATTTTTCATCAGTTTTCTGCGTTTGTCTCTTCAGTAGAGAAAGTAAAGGAAGGTGCCGAGATAGAAAAGAAGATAATAGCAGCTGCATATGGGCTTGGGTTTGTATGCCTTATAACTATATTTCCTGGGAGATCAGTCAAAGATATCAGATAATAAAACACTACATAAACAGGTCGATCATGTAAGCTATCATGATATCTCTAGAATCAAAGCGACGAAACTCATGACACATAAGGGCTAGAATTGTATTTATCATTCCTCATGCCCTTTAAATTAAGATGCAATGTTTAAGATATATTTAATGTTTAGTTATCAACTGATCCATTTTGGTAGAAAGCATCCGAGTTGCGTTCAGCAGACGGACGGTGCAATTAAAGTCATTACTACTGCTGCACAAGATGAGGAACGCGACCACAAACCGCTGAGCGCCATGGCAGAAAATCTGAACCCTCCTGGCAATGACATCGTCGGCTTGTCCTACGTCAAAACAGGCATGTGTTTCGATTGTAACAGTTTGTTTGTATGTTTATAACAACGGATTATCTTACATAAAACGATGCGGTCAAAATATTTTGCTAAGTGGCTACCTTTATATATCAGACACCGCCATATAATCAATGTCATAACCGAGTCTTTATAATTGGCCAAACGCTGATTTAGGCATGCGACATTTTGCTTACTATTCTTTCTCCTCATCAATCCGCAATATGTCACGTCACCTACATACGACCACGATACTATCCTGACACTAGCATGCCACGTCCCATCCGTGTCGTAACGATATACTACATAAAACGATGCGATCAAAATATTTTGCTTAGTGGATGCACCGTCATATAATCAACGTCATAACCGAGGGCTGCCACTCTCGAGTCTTTATAATTGGCCAAACGCTGATTTAGGCATGTGGCATTTTGCTCTCTATCCCAATTCTTTCTACTTATCTATCTGCAATATAGCACTTCACCTTCATACGACCACTTTATCCTGACATTAGCATACCACGTCCCATCCGTGTCGAAACTACATCTCCTCCCTTCGTGTACGACCTACAGGGGATGACTGCAAACGAAACTCTGATGAGGTCTTCATCGATTTTGATCAAAGGAAAACAGATCCCGACCTTGACATTGATACGTACATCTTGAGGGAGCCAAATGGCAGACTTCTTTCTGGACACAATATTCCACGTTGACCCAACGGAACTTTCTGCAAGCTCGTTCGCGGATTCTATCTAAACTGAATTTCTTCCAAACAATTATTTTAGCAGTTGCTGCTGGAGTTGTTTGGTTCGACCTGCCGCGAAATGAGCAAACAATAAATGACAGGATGGGTGTGGTGAGTTTATTATGAGTCGATGGGAGCTGTGGATAAATGTAACAGCTGTCATGTGGTTTTGTAGTGACAAATATGTACATTTGAAGTGGTTTTCATAATTCTTGCATGAAGTCAATGTACTACATATGAATATTACACCCAACCATGTTACGAGTTTTTACATCAAGCTATGTGACCTCCTTTGTACCATCTATTAACATCCAATTAATTTTAACATCAAGCTACGTGACCACCTTTGTACCATCTATTCACCTCCGATTCAGTTAAACATCAAGCTAGTGACCACCTTTGTACCATCTATTGACCTGCTTTTCAGTTTCACAACCAGCCATTTGACCACCTTTGTACCATCTAATCACATACAGCCATGTGACCACCTGTGTACCATACCACTTATTGCAGCTATATTTCATGAGCGTCTACTTCAGCTTAGGCGCCGTGTTTGACATCGTCACGTCGTGTGAGTTCCCTTTCATAAGTCAGTAAACTTATATCACAAATATGAAGCTAGCGCCTATATCCTGCTGAGCACTTCAAAGACCTTCGTTTTTGTAACAGTTCCTGACGAGCGTGGCGTGGTGTCCAAGGAGCGCTCATCTGGCGCCTACAGACTCTCTGCTTATTTCTTCGCGAAGATGACAACAGAAAGTCCCCTAATGTTTTTACTTCCCACGATCTACTGCATCATCGTCTACTGGATGGCCAACCTGTCACGCGACCCAGCCTCATTCTTCAGCACACTCTTCGTTCTATACTTGACAGTATTTTCAGCACAGGTAAATATTACCTGGTGTGTAATTATATATGCATTTTTATCGGTACCAGGTTTTTTATTGTTGCTAATATGACTCGATTGTAATCCTTTGTTCGTACTACTAACACCGAATCTTCCATGATTCATCGAAATCCTCTGGACTTAGTTTACAAACATAAGCGAATAAGTCTCCACTGGGACAAGAAACCAAATAATCAGACTTAATCAAGTCCGCAGATATAGAAGGGACCACAGACTGGGCTCGAGTTGATGGATATAATATCTAATATTAGTGGAAAATCGGTCAATGATGTTATTTTTTCACAACAAAATGTTCATTATTTTTTATGAAATGCACCTTTAACGTCAGTTTGAATATAAGGTTGCCATTAATTAGCATAATTTTTCACATGGTTCGTCAATGCGATATTCGATATTCGTATGATCGTGACTTACATATTTAATTGATTCAGAGTATAGGCCTGCTGATCGGAGTGTCTGTGGCCGACTTCAAGACATCTGTGATGACGTCATCGGTGATCATGCTTTCAAAAATCATGGCTGGTTTGTATTTCATTTCAACTATATCAATTAATGGCTTTCTTATTCGTCGTTACGATCCACATGATTACCGTTACAATGCAAATTATGTTAATTTGCGATTTGATATTTATTCATTCACAGGGGGCTACTACAACCAAAATCTCCCCAGTTATTTCCAGTGGATTAAATACTGCTCCCTTCTTTATTATTCGTTTGCTGCCTTGGTGAAGGTTGAATTCCTACACTGGAGAGCCTTTCCAGTAAGTTACTACTCGTTCTGTCCTGAATCGAACTTTTTCAATCGTTACAGTTAATATTCTTCGCTTAGAGAATTTTGGAGACAGGATTTTGGCTATCAGCCAATATTTATATAGTCTCCTTTCATGGAATGTCTCGGTTGATCCTCAGATGCAACCCCCCCAACATATCTGCTTTCTCAGAGTGTACTCCTGGTAACTCGACGTTCACAGGTGCCGCCCATCTCGACACAACGGCCTTGACAGACCCATTGTGGTTCGACCTCACGCTTATGTGCGCTTTCGTTGTGGTGTTCCGCATTCTGGCATATCTAGTGTTGCGCTTTCTGCACCGACCTACTGGTGTCAGATAGTCCGGTTCCGACTTACTGGTGTCAGATAGTCCTGTTCCGACCTACTCGTGTCGGATAATCCAGTTCCGACCTACTACTGTCGGATAATCCCTCAATACACATACGGCGTGTGTAGCAGTCATCAATAACCCCTGTTCTGGACCAGCACTCCTGGTCACTTTCCCCCCTTGGGACCTTCTATACCATTACTGGAATCATTAGTCGGCAATGGTTGAACAGTATACTTGACGTTGTAAGGTCGCTCAAATTCTGCATCATCATGAAAAAGTTTATTGACCATATTGCTTATGGAAACCTGGATTGACAAACTCCATAAAACATATCAACCATTAGTGGTCTCGCAACTCGTGGGTCTCAGAGAATCCTATGCAGCCCAAGGTATCCTGCAATATGTTGTCATTACATCCCACCAACCACGGCCTTGCAGATAAACTAGCATACTAGCTGACCATTAATGATTACTCGCATTGACGATGCCAACGCTTGTTTGAAGATTAAAAGAGAGAATGTTAGTTTTGGGTTTGACGTTGTGCCTTGGTCCGGGATATTCTAAGCATATATGCACGGGGTGAAGGCGTTGAGAATGAACACAAATGACCAAATATGTACATGATCAACATCCGTTAATTGATGAAGGCCATTGTGGTGCTAGTAAATGAGTCATTCTATAATCCCCAAAACAGCAAGGATCAGACCATCCTTTAGGGTGTACCAAACCAGGTGTAAAATCAAGCGATGTCTACCCAGCATGGGATGAAGTTAGAAAATAATCTGCAGCATCGCCAAAAAGAAAGCGGGACCCAAAACGACCCGCAACTTTCAGAGAGGGCACCTGGGTGAGGGGTGGCTGCGGCCCCAGCTGACCTTTCAAAACATCAAAAGCCTCGGCTAAATACATTCAGAGGTACTGTTCTGAAGGAAGCGACCAGATACCAGGGGAACCTAGAAGTGGATCAGTCTCCAGCAGGATATTGCGAAGTCAGGAAAATCCTAATGGTTAGGTGGTTAAAATGTGTTGTGAAACAACAAGATGTCCACTCCAAATTTGTTAAAATGATCGCTAGCTTGTTATATCATCGGCTACACAATCCATGGTGAGTAGATATTTGGGAATGCAGTTCCCAAAGGTCAAAATCACGGCCAATGATGTGGTCTTTTCATATTGATGCGATGTTTGTTTGCGAAGCCTTGATCAACGGACATACGTTGTCTGGAAGCAACTATCTGTTATCCACGTTACGATGTTCTGATACAGAACGTGAACGTCGTGGCATAGCCATAGCGCAGCTGTCATAAAGACACACAAATCCACCCTGACTGCATGGTCCCAAATAAGAATAAAACGACTGATCTGGATCAATAAAGAACTCAAAGTCTGAAAAAAACCCGCTGTGCAAGCGATCAATGACGTTGACCAGGTAATGCATGAAATAACCAGGGCCAGGTATCTACGTGCCATCAGATTAATAAAACAATTTGATATTGCTTTCATCACTGTAGGAATGGGTCTAACAGCGCTTGTTGCCAATAAACTTTCGTAGTTGAATTACTTAATACTGTTTTAAAATTTAAATATCAATTTTGAAAGTTATTCCAAGAAACCATAATTCAATAGAGTTCCGTGGTCGGATTTTTTCCGACTACATTAATCTTATCAAAACATTTCGTTGACGCTAACTAAAGTTTACAGAAACTTACAACAAGGAACCGCGGAGGCAGGCCAAAGTTCCACATAGGTAATTTTCCAAGCCAGGTGGGACATAGAGGCAAAACAATTGTGCGTTTTATCAAAGAGCTACACTAAGAGGGGTTACCAAACAGCTTATATCTTAGCTAGTAGGTATCACCAAAGAGTACAAACATACGCTAAAAGGGCTCACCTAAGAGCTGAAAAAACCCGCAAAGAGGGCCCCTGATTTTTGTCGGGAGACTGTGACCATGGAAGTGAAGTAATGTGGTTTGCTGACGGATGGGTGACCTTTGATGGCTTATTCCAACTTGAGATGTCTATGCCACCTTTCTTTTTCGATCCCATCGTAATTGTCTCTGGGAGGGATTTGATGTCACAAAAGGATCTCCTACACTGCATAAATACTGACGATACTGATAATGTGTCACAAAAGGATCTCCTACACTGCATAAATACTGACGATACTGATAATGTGTCACAAAAGGATCTCCTACACTGCATAAATACTGACGATACTGATAATGTGTTCCTTGATAGTGCAGCTGTGGTCGGAATGCTAAATCCTGGTGCAGCAAATACCATTCAGGATAAATAGGGCAGTGTATTTGTGCCATATGCATCTTACACTGTTTGAACGGTACGGTCGTACAGAAGAGAGGAAAAAAATAAACATAAAACGGGTGGTGACAAACACTGCATTGTCGCTTGGACCAAACGTCTGAAAAGTCGAACGTAACAGTGACGGTTTGTGCTAAAGATTTTCATTGGCTAGAATTTACCAACACCATCCAATCAGAATGATCCACCCACATTTTACTGTACTTATCCATCCAGCCGGTACACAGGTTTCACGATCGTTTTATGTCGCCATGCCCTTCAACGGTCGCTTAATTTAAATTTGCAACGCTAAAATTAATTTTGAGGGACATTCATTTAAAAAATAAGACGTGCAACTATTTTTTCTTAAAACCGACCGGTGTTCCAAGTGACCATTTTACATTGATTATGTCACCAATATATCATTGCGCTCCAATTCCTGGATGACAATCAGATCACATTTCTTAAGTGTCTGACTCTTTTAAACCGTCAACTGCTTAACAACTAAATGTCTATACCTTCGTGACAACCCTTTGAGTTTTGAAGTTTCTTTTATGGACTTTTATTGTGCCAATCAATATTTAATTGTGAGAACTACTTTTTCTCTTATAGAGTGTGCTGTTTGACTCGGAGGCCATTTTGGAGCGAGCTGTCAAAGAAAATTCCATCTGCACCACCCACTTTTTCGTTAAGCTGCAACTGATCAAATAAACACCAATAGATCGCCATGGATGAGAAATATGATATCATCATACTTGGAACTGGCCTTAAGGTTAGTCGTACATCGCTCATGAGGGTTTGATCCCTATAGTTGTTAATGGTTACTCGTCGTTTTGTTCACTGAGTTGACCACCTATGCCATGGCTATGTGTCAATGGCAGTCAGTGTATGCAGTTCGTCGCTTTGCCAAACCACCGCATTAGCCATTACAGCGCAAGATGGTCGGCCTAGTTGTTTGGTGGCCGAAAACCTTGTAATTGGAATGGCTCAAAGTATATTTTGGTAGCCCTATGCTTACCCTCGTAATATAATTGGATAAATAGACTACTCTAGTTCTTTTGGAAAAAAATCGGGGGTAAAAGAAAGCATTTCATTGTTAATGATGAAGTTCTTGGTGTCTATATTTTTGATATTTGACATGTCCCCTACCCAATTACTGCCTACTAAGGCTTCTGTCAGAAGACAAATAATGTGTGAGTGCCCATGCACAAAATATATGACAAAAACATGATGGTGAGCAAATTTTTAATTGGAAGAAGAGGCATGTAAGACGAGTTGTATTTTGAAGCCATGTTATAATCACGTTACATAGCAGGACTGAGTGTTTGAAAACTACATTCTTCAGCCAGAATTTTGACAATCAGCCGATGCATGTTGCAGATGCCCACCATGTGATAGCCATATTTACTTGTGATTAGGTGGCGCAAGTGTATATGTCAAACACCCTTTTTTTTTTACCTCGATCAAGAAACTCCTCCTCTGAAATTTATGCCCTGTTCACTTTATTCAATCACTCATGTGCACCTATAAGAGGGTGCGGTAACTGCAGCATAAAGAGATCAGTTGATGAGGAGGGGGATGCTGGAAGGGGATGGATGCGAGAAGAGTCAGAAAGCTCTGCTGCGCAGCATCTACCTCTAATGCCAGGGTCAGATGACTTGAGGAAGGGACAAACATTACACTTACAAGGGGTGTGATATAATGCAGTTTTGATAGATTCACAAGGCAGTTGGCTTAAACTTTGTCCAGTCAAGTAGACAACCACAAGTATAAACCCTGTTAGTGTCAAAACCCAGTTTCATTACTAGTCAACGATTGTTCAGATGATCACATTTGCGGATAATGCCAAAGTAAAGTATCGTTCATATTCCGTCCAAATTTGGTACAGGTTAGTGATATTGAGAGTAATCGATTGTGATATCCATATTCTGGCGCTGTTTGGTAAAATGAGTAACCATGCTGAACCTATTCACTTGTCCTGTATGACAAGTGGATGCTGCAATGAGACTAGGAGTCGCATTTTCCATATCTGACGTTGCAAAAGCTAGCAGATTCATTCATGTAACTAAACGCCTCAATAAATTGATACTACTGTGTTTGGGGTTGTGTGTCAAGCACAGATCTGATGTTCAGAAGTAAATAAAACAACTTACAAGCAAAATTTTGGAAAATATAATCAATTGCTAAAAGAAGAATATATGGTCTTATACATAAATTTTACTTTTGTAACTAATCCTATATTATGTGATAAGTTCCTTAAGCTTATTTCTGAACTGTATTGGATCTGCATTGTTATTTTTAACATGCAGGTTATCAGATGGCATGTATTTGTCATGTGATAGGCATACACTGATAGTCTTAAAGTCAGATCGAAGATTACAATTGTCTGGGTCTGTTCTGGTCGAAGGCCACCAGAGTTGCCCAGTATGTATATATAATTTTGAGTTAACATAAGTGAGCTGGTGGCATTTTGCAGAAGGAGACAAGCATCCAAGCCCCATGTAGTTTGCATTTAGGATAGATTGAATGTTGACTTTGTTAGATTCAGCCCATGTATATGATAACAAAAATTAGAACAGGTTCAAGTTACTAAGTACTGAAAGATTATTGGGCCACTGATATTCTAGACTTGCTGGCCCACCCATTCTCTTTTGAGCCGCTAGACATTTTGGCTGTGTTTCTAGAGCTGCCTTCAGTGTAATGTAGATTTCAATCGTAAACAATTCTCCACAAATTGACTGTATGAGAGTTATCTTAACCCTTAAGTGGGTAAAACTCATGGGAAAATCCATACCATTCTCTTTGTTTGAATAACGAGAAGTCAGTGGGTTCCTTGAAATGCACTGAGCCCCAGAAACCAGCTCCCCACCACTCTTTTGGGTGCGTTTAAAGTACCGAGCAACCTAGATTCAACAAATGATAATGGAATAACCTTGAATATCATTCATGGTGTTTGTTTTGGCAGCTATCACCACATGGACCATGAGATTGTGTTCTTATCTTTTAATGTCTTTGATCTTTTTTCAGGAATGCATTCTGAGTGGAATGATGTCCGTTCACGGCAAGAAAGTTCTGCACATGGACCGCAACAAGTACTACGGAGGCGAGAGTGCTTCCCTCACCCCCCTCTCAGACGTAATGCTCGCACAATAACTGAGACTGATTCTGATTTATCTGTCAATGAATGCTTGCTTCCGCAGCTCTATGTTCACAAATTATGTCTGCAGTGTTTTGAGCATTTTGGAAGGAAACTTGAAAATAAGGAACAGTATGGCCGAGAGAGAGATTGGAATGTAGACCTTATTCCTAAATTTCTAATGGCCAATGGTGAGTGTGTTGACTTGGTCGTGTGTTCTAGTGATGAGTCACCATCATTCCATGTGGGAAATTCAGTGATCTCTCCCCTTTTGTTTACTCGACTGTCTCAAATAACCAGCTGGCTACTATTTTTTTTCAATATTTGTATGAACTATGACAGGTTTGTAAGCATGTTGTCTGTTGACTTGCAGGTCAGCTGGTGAAGCTGCTGATTCACACTGGAGTCACACGCTACTTGGAGTTCAAATGCATTGAGGGAAGTTACGTGTACAAATCTGGCAAAATCCATAAAGTACCTGCAACCGAACAGGAAGGCTTGTCATCAAGTGGGTTATATGGTCATAGAAATGATTACAAAGTGCTGTTGGCGGTGTTATGAATGCGTTAACTGTGTACAGAAAAAGTTATAAAGTGATGGTTGGTAGTTTTTTAAGGGATGTTTGTGGGGCTGGGGCGATAAAAAGTGATGGTTTGTGGTTTATAGGGATGTTTGTGGGGCTGGGGCGATAAAGTGATGGTTTGTGATTATAAAGGTATGTTTGTGGCGCTTGGGTGATAAAGTGATGGTTTGTGGTTATAAAGGTATGTTTGTGGCGCTTGGGCGATAAAGTGATGGTTTGTGGTTATATAGGGATGTTTGTGGGGCTGGGGCAATAAAGTGATGGTTTGTGGTTATATAGGGATGTTTGTGGGGCTGGGGCGATAAAGTGATGGTTTGTGGTTATATAGGGATGTTTGTGGGGCTGGGGCGATAAAGTGATGGTTTGTGATTATAAAGGTATGTTTGTGGGGCTGGGGCGATAAAGTGATGGTTTGTGGTTATATAGGTATGTTTGTTTGCCTGGAGTAATTAAGTGATGGTGCATGGTTTTATAGGTATGTTTGTGGTGTGGGGCTGGGTGGGGGGAGGTTGGAAATCAAGTGATGGCGGTCACATAGGGATGTGTGTGTGTGGGGGGGGGATTGTTGTTAAGTGATGGTTTCTGGTCATATGTGGATATTGGGGACTGATTATTGTTATAAATTGGTTGCTAGTTATAAAAAGAAGGTGAATTTGATGACAGATATATCGAGACAAGTATATACAGGCATCATAATGGCTGTGTGATGGTGTGATCTGGACAGGAAATGCTTTTGTGTGTGGCCAGGTCTCATGGGCCTGTTTGAAAAGCGTCGCTTCCGTAACTTCATAAGCTACACCGTAGACCTGAATTTACAAGACCGTAGCACATGGAAGGGAAACGACTTGGAGACGATGACTATGAAGGATGTGTACAATAAATTTGGCCTGGACAGCAACACGGCTGATTTCATTGGCCACGCTGTCTGTCTATACGTCAACGACGAGTAAGTCATTGCCTGTGCTATGATATTAAAACCACTCCTTGGTATCCATTTAAAGCATTAATATCATATCATTGGTAATTCCTATCACTGGTAATTTCACAATTAGTCATATTATGATTAATTGTGAAATTACCAATGATAGGAAAATATGTTAAGCCCATTTAGTTGTAAGTCATCATATAACCTGGCTCCACACATTTTGTCGATGTTTGTTGCTCTCTCCGGATCTTATGGTGTGTATTTTCTTCTTCAGTTACCTTAAAAAGCCAGCTATTGATGCCGTTGCCCGAGTCAAGCTTTACCAGGAATCCTTCAGCAAGTATGGCAAATCTCCATACCTCTACCCCCTCTACGGGCTGGGTGAGCTGCCCCAAGGATTTGCCAGGTTATTATCTAGTTTTGCTTGAATGTTTTGAAACCCTGCAATGAACAGCTGATATCACTTATGCTTTGTGGAGGTTTTTTTATTTGAACATCTTGTGCAAATGTTTGCCTACATGTTCGCTTTGGTGTATGTTCAGACTGAGTGCTATTTATGGTGGCACCTACATGCTGGACAAGGCCATTGATGAGGTGGTCATGGAGAATGGCAAGGTCGTGGGTGTGAGGTCAGGGGAAGACACTGCCCGTTGTGACATGGTCATCGGTGACCCCTCCTATTTCCCTGACAAGTGCAAGAAAGTTGGCCAGGTAAACGATGCTTATTGCTGATGGTGCCAATAAATCGTCTAGCTTTTATAAGTTTGCACTCGTCATTGAAAACCAAAGGGTCTGGGGTTATAAAATATGCAGGAGGTGATGATGATTTTAGTCTATTTCTGCTTATTCATTAATATCTGTCTCAATATGACCTATATTTTTCATGAAAGGGACAATATACTGGTGGCTATATTTTTGTCTTTGCTGTACAGCAGAGCACAACATGCATATTTGCTCCTGTGTCAGTCAATCTGTTTGTGCCATCAATTTGAACTTTTGATGACTTGTTTTATTATAAAGCGAGTCTGACCGTATGTTGAATCATAACTGCTGTTTCTTGGCAACCAAGCAGACCCCTAATCTAAAATCTGGTTGGACCATATATCAGAGAAGTTATCAGTGACCTTGATCTCATTTTTTTAAGGTCGCAGTCAAGCATATAGAATGTGAATCCGATACATTTTGATGGCCATTTTGTCACTACAGCTTGTACAAATGATAGAAATGCAGTGGCAATTTAAATTGCAGAAGTGACATAATTTGAGGGCTGTGTGGCCATTGAAGTGAGCCATTTAAGGAAATGCTTAAACGTTATGATTTTGTCATGTCAAAACATTTCATTATCTTGTGATATCGGTGCCGTGTGATTGTGCTAACTCCATGAAAACCAGCATTAATAAAACCCATCTTGCTCACGAGTCAACATTTGATATAATTGTATGTCATGGTATATGAAGCCAATAGCAGCAGTAAGCCCTATCATACTATGGTGTTTGTTTTTTGTGAATTTGATCCTGTTTTCGTTATCCTTATTCCAGCATCTGTCATTCATGGAACGACTAACCCTGTATGTATTCAGTCTATGATCCCTGTCACCCTATCGTAGTGCCTAGTACAAGTGGTTGCCATGGTTGCAGGTGGTACGGGCAATCTGTATCCTCACCAAACAAATCCCTAATACCAACGACAAATGCTTGTCTTGCCAACTCATCATCCCACAGAACCAGGTGTCCAGAAAGTCAGGTGAGTTTCCTAACTGTGATTCACTCTGGGCTGTTTCCACATTGATGTCAATTCAACATAGCTTTTGGTGTCTTGGTTATAATGTCCATTTGCTGTGATATGATTCAGTTGTAATGCCTGTGTTTCTTGCTGTGAACAGACATCTATGTATGCTGTGTGAGCTCGACTCATCAGATTGCATCCAAGGGTTACTTCCTGGCCCTGGTGGCTACCACAGTGGAGACCAATAATCCAGAGGAAGAGCTCGCGCCAGGACTCAAACTTCTTGGCCCCATCAAAGAAAAGTCAGTCACCTGATACCAAGTCATTAATGTGGTCATTCTTTGTGAGGAGTGGGAATGAGTGGTGGATAATGTGATAGAGTGGGAATGAGGAGTGGGAATGATGGATAATGTGATAGAGTGGCAAGCACTGAGAATGAGTGGCCATCTAGTGAGGAGTGGAAATGAGTGGTGGATAATGTGATAGACCACAAACATCCAATGTGATAAGAGTGGCTAGTGAGGAGTGGAAATGAGTGGTGGATAATGTGATAATCCTTCATTACCATGACACGGTCTCCTCGTTGAGAGCGACAATAAGCCTGTATTATCCATCAGACGTCTAATCGATGGAGTCCATGTTTTGTGTGACAGGTTCATCAGTGTCAGTGACATCTACGAGCCACTGGATGATGGCAAGGAGAGCCAGGTAGGTCCAGTCATGGCTTCCTAACTTACCTCAATCTGCCTTCTATTATTATATACTCTCTGACTCTCAATCAACTTTCTATATAACTCGTATCTGCCAGCAGCCATCCTAAAGATGCCATGCATGGTTTAAAATCTCAATCCCCTCAAAAAAAAGGAATCAAACTTTACAAGGGCAATTAAAGTACTCTGGGTCACCAATTGGAGTTTTTGGATTTCATTACTAAATGTAGTAGGTTATCAGTAAATGAAGTTATTTTTATTTTTTTTTATGAAATGCACTTATATATTTGGTTCACTGCCTTCTCCATATCAAATTGTCTGCTGTGATACTGGTCCAATAGGCTGTCAGGACATTATGAACCTGAATATCGTATTTTACTTTGTCATCATAACGCGTTGGCAGTATCGGAGGTCATAGCGCATTCATTTACGCTGTCATCAAACAGCTTCTATCTATTATAGCAGACTCACTGTGACAGGCTACGCAATGAATATGAAAATCAGTGGAACACATTTGATTTCTAATGCAATACAAAAATCTTATCCCTCCCCATGTGCGATTGCAGGTGTTTATTTCTAAAACCTACGACGCTACAACTCATTTTGAGACGACCTGCACTGATGTCCTTGACCTCTTTCGTCGGGCCACCGGTGAAGACTTTGACTTCACCAAAGTGCAGCAGACCCTTGAAGACCCCCAGTAGTGCAAAAGCATAGCAAGTCACAGAGAACGCAAGAATCTGTAGTGCATCTGGTAACATTCTCTGGTGTAAATGTTATTTGGCATTGTTCCTGGCTGACAGGACAAATTCCCCTTTTTTGGCGGTGTGGTGTTTGAATGGGTACGTTGTGTGTATGTGTTTAAAGGAGGGATGGGAGGCAATGGTGATTCCAGATATGGCCGTTGTTCACTTTAACGCTGATGTCAATCTAGTCTTAGAATGCACTCAATGCGGCATGGCTGGGGGTTTGTGTAGGGGGAGGGGGGTGGGGGGATGTGAGTTGCACTCTCTTTTTGTCTTGAGACTCCATTTTGATCAAGGTGATAATTCTCTGAGTGTCTCCGACTACGTAGAAGCGGTCATCTTTTGGGGTCTCTAATTCATTAATTCCATAATTCATATACAGCTTTCATGTAGAAGTCGTTTGACGTGTTTCTTGCCCATCCTAGTGTCATGTATGATGAAGGATACGTAGTCCATGACCTTGTAGATTATCTGTGATGTCAAAGTCGAGGTCATGCATGGCTTTGGTTGAACTGACTGCCACAGACGAGTGTTTTAGAAACAAAGCAGCGTTTGTGTGAGTCAAGACAACCATGTCACATCTGTATCCCCATCCCGTGTGATGATGTATACACATCCTAAATACACAAATATATATATCTGGCAACTGTTGTGCTTGAGTCATCAATGTTGTACTGTGACCTTCGTTATATGCAATTCCTCATTGCTAACACAGCAGCTGCATGGAGAATCATTTGAGTTTGCAAAATTGCATGTGGTGTTTGCTTGCAAAAAATACAGAGGAAGAGGGTCGTGCTAAAAGATCAGGATCAATTGACAGCTTGCATTTTCTAACCACATTCCTCTTTTGTATCCATGTGTACTGTGAATGACCTTGGCCCATGTAAAGGTGAAGGTCTCGGTGTGTTGTGTTGAGAGATGCTGGTGGCTTTGTTAAGCTGATTCTGATCGATTAAACAGATAAGCATGTGTTGTCTGGTTAATCACGTGTAGTTAGGAAATACTGTAAATGATGCATTGATCAGACACCGATGCTGAACAGTTTGATATGGCTTCTTACAGAATAATTGTCTGATGATGTAGCTTTGTGGAATTGAATCAATTGTCCCCATGCCAACAATCAAGCATTGTTTGTAAATAACCGGGGGGAGGCATGGAGGGTATTATAGCTTCATCCGTGATGGATCATTTCATCACCTCTATTTTTTCCTTCTTTAGCACAAATTTTATTTTATTTTTGCTCGGTCTTAAACAATGTTCCATCTGCGTTGTAGCAACATCTGTTTCACAAGTATTGTATATTATTCATGGGTTCATTGACTGGAAGCGTACCTACTCATAAGTAAACCTCTTAGTTGAAAGCGTCCTGATATCGTCGAATAGATAATTTGTGTCGTCCTTTCTGGTGAGTGGAGGAGCTAGTTGTCAGTGTGTACAGTTTACGATAGACGCACGAGGTCCCAAGGTAACACTTTGTGGTCCTCCCATCTCTTATCAGCTGGGTGTTCTAAGCCACTGTGTCATGCAGACGCCTGATCAAGGTGATTCCAAGGTCACTATGACTTGGTGTATTGTAGCAGGTTGCTTGATTGTATGTCTATAGTCAGCATTTCAATTTTCATTGTAATAACGACCTCAATAAACCTGTCCTAAGCTTCGAGAGTTGTTGTCTCCTATGAGGGACCGTTTTTATTGATGGCTTAAGTTATCATAATGGGTTTTCTAAATAAAATCGAGCCAATATGGAACAATAACCATTAATGATATCACAATTACAGAAGAATAGAACCCGTTCTCAACATATGAGGCTGTAGGTCTAACATACTTAGAGGGTAATATTCGACTTTATGGTGGGTCTTGAGAGCCATGTATAAAAAAGCAAGCCAGAACTGTTTGAGATCTTGTTCATTGGAATGTTGTTGTGTGCCCAATTGCATCCATCTGAATAAATTAACTTTATTGTGGGAGCACATGATTTCTCACCACAAAGCATTAAAATGCTGCTATGAACATCCTTTATCCAAAGGCACTGCACATTATGATTAAGAACGGAACCAATAGTGTTTTACCGAATCCATTAAATATTTAAACCGAGTAATTATATACAATATGCATCCACATAAATGTACAATAGAAATTGATCAATAAGACTCCAACTTCAAATAAACCACTTATTTTTAATTTTTTTATTTTGAAAGGTGTCAAAATGAATGAACAACAAATGCAGTCTCCAACAATATCCAACAGAACATGAAATGCTCAACTAACCAAATACCATTGATAGCCAATCATAATGATCCTTGCCAAATTGAAGATTTGACCTTGGTTTAACATTCACTTGACGACAGGTAGAATTAAAGACATCAAGGTAAGACTTTTTGGCTGAGAATGAGTGAACGCTCACTGCTAAGTGGGGCCGACTCCCATCACATCACGTCTGTGTCAGCGTTCAGGTCTAAGACGATTGTACCAACACTTAAGAGGTGGGAAGGCATTGGTAACAAAATGGTAAGACCATATCCTGAGTAGATGGAGGAAGGCTGATGCAGATGACACGGGTCATTACCAAACATAAAAGAGTTGTTGGTCGTGTGGTAACATTGTGATCTGACAGCACCAATGGATGACCATATTAATCTAGATGGAGAGGCTAGCTGGAGGCAATTCATGTATAAGAGAATAACTCGATCACAAAGGTCACCATGACAACTCTGCCTCCATCACATGCTTCTCTCAATACACACTCTCACATGGGAAGGCTAGGTGAACAAAATTGCTTACTCGACAGAATGTGTATCAACAAATGAAAAAAAGTCCACTACTGTGGTTCACTCAGATAAACCCTGGTACAGTATATGCTAACACACACCAACTAAGACTAGTGTCACTGTAAGCTGCATTACGGAGGTCACGTGAGTGCAGCTGTTAAAAAGTTTACTGGGGACCAATATATAGAACAGAAGACATGGCAACACAAGTGCAAGCTATGAACAGTGCAGGTCATGGTGTGATGACTTGTACAACATAACACGAACACTTGTGGGCCCCAGAGCAGCGGTATCTCAGTAGACACCGAGCTTGCACCAAGCGGCCAGTCATGTAAGGAGACAGCAAAAACTAATGTCATAGGACTTGTTGTTGCAACTTATATAGTACCAATGCAGCTTATATCCTGGTCGGCGACTCGCAGACAACGAAAACAGAGAACAAAAAAAACCCGTTATCTCACTACAAATAAACCTTTGATACATATGACGCGTGATTGGTTATCAATTACAGAGAACGAGACGGATTACCAGCCAAGACGGCGGCCGAGATTGGACGACCAGCTACAGGGGGTCTTCTCGCATGCTAAGTGAGAGTTGGTGGTGACATTGATGAGGAGTGGAGCGGGATTTGGTTGGTGGTGAGTGGAACGAGTGGAGACTGAGTGGACACTAGCCGTGTGATACTAGCAGTAGCAGTTGGAGGGGACCCTGGGATGGGTCTCTCCGTGGAAGCATGATCGACCCCACTCACCATCTCCACAATAACACATACACCAATAACAACACTTAGTCCAGCCCGCTCACAGAGGAAACAAAAACACAGCTCGATACCGGCCAAATAACATTTTTCACGACGCAACAACTTGGTCAATGACCTCTCAACAATCACAAGATACGGTACAGATCGACGCACTCTTGCCACAACGACAACAGCAACAAGACTGTGCAGCTTTAGGAGCCATCTGGGTCAGAAACGCCTCGTGCTTAAGAAAGGCGTGAAAAAAACCTAAGAGGGATAAAAGTTGGAACTAAGTGAATAGGGTTTTATTTATGCGACATCATCGTAGGTCTGTGATGTTGGCTTTGGAGCCAAAGATCTGGATGAGTTGATCCTCGTAATCTGTGATGTTCCTCTTGAGGATATCCATACACGGCCCCAGGAGGCGCTCGAACGCGTTGATGTCCAGCACTGGCACACAAACAGCAAGGGCTCGATGAAGGATATGGTAAAGGAATGGCAAGGCACGTTGACAATACCGAAAGCTATCAACACAGAAAGTAAGGCAAAGAATCCCGAACTAGTGCAAAAGAGGTCAAACAGGGTCAAATAATGAACAAAACAGGGTCAAATAATGAACAAAATACTTAAAACACTACCAAGAAATAGTGTAATGAGTCAAATTAATCAATTAAACTAACGAGCTACAAGGTTGGTTAGCATGGCACAAAGAGGGCGTAACATATATAAAGGTAAGTAGAGCCAAGAGCAGAGAAGATGAGAGCTTAGAAGTGGTGTGTAGAGATGAACTAACTGGACCTCATTAAGAGGAGACATGATAAAAGGAAGAAACCTGTCATTAGGGCATCCTACCTGCACATTTGGTGGTACCCAGAGAATAGACTGATGCAGCACGTGGTTTGTGCGTCACCAAGGCCAGCTCTGAAGACGCAAACATACCAATCAGAGTCAAATGTACAACCATTATGATCAAGGAAATGTTGGCTAAGTGCCAGGTCTGTCATAAACATACAAAACAAATTACATATACAGGCCAAATCTTGTGACAACAAAATTAACTACTCATCGTCCCATCAGACAGGAAGCCATAAGAAGATTGCACTTTTAAGCATTGATAAGCTGTGTGTGACATGCAACATATCTGACCAGGTAAACCATTGCTTTAAATCTGTTATACATGCCTGTGATGGTAGGGATGGTAATCCCTCATTCTCCTCAAACATTAACTCAACCACTGAGCCTCCAAATGACATCAACTCAACCACTGAGCCTCCACATGACATCAACTCAACCACTGAGCCTCCAAATGACATCAACTCAACCACTGAGCCTCCAAATGACATCAACTCAACCACTGAGCCTCCACATGACATCAACTCAACCACTGAGCCTCCAAATGACATCAACTCAACCACCAAGCCTCCAAATGACATCAACTCAACCACTGAGCCTCCAAATGACATCAACTCAACCACCAAGCCTCCAATGACATCAACTAAACCACTGAGCCTCCAAATGACATCAACAGGACGACAGCCAGTGGAATCACTCGTCCTCGGTCCATTGCTGCCTTAGAGGCGAGTGCTCGGGCAGAATGTCATATGGTGGACACCACAGAGCGAGCCAGCCACGCACATCCAACTACGCAAAAAGACTACATGACCGAATATAGCACCTCAGTGGTCAGAGAAGAGGACAGTGTCCAAGATGGCAAGACGCGATCAGGGTTCGCAAGTGGTAGAAGTCGGGGGGGGGGGGGGGGGGGGGGGGGGGGGGGGACTGACCTCAAAAGTTTGTCTCGCAACCCCCACCCCCCTCCCATCTGCCCCCCTCCCCCAATTTCTCTAACAGGTGGCCTGCGAGGCCACCACATGCTCAACCCCATAAATAACTTACTTTCGGTGATAGGATAACATTATTTTGAGTAAACACAGCAACTATAGTGGGAATTTTACTTCATGAGATTCTGTTTTGATCATTTGATGGGCCAGCTAACACTTCTTCGGGCTACCAGCATTCCTGGCTAGCTAGCCCAACAGTCGATCGGGCACTCACTTGTTGAAGCGCAAGCTCCACTTGATTCAAAAGAGCTATTCCTGGCCTAGCGTCCCGATTGGCCACCAACAAACCAGGTAGAGTTCGACCTCTATAGCGATGACCACCGCTCCTCGGCTGTAAGCCAGTCCCATTATCACTCGTAATCAGTGTCCCGTGTGGGGTGTGCCAGCGGGACGTGGACGGCTGATAAGATAGCCACAGCGGTAGTATTTATCGGGCCAGCTGCCACCAGGCGCTTATCAGGGACATTGTTTGCGGGGTATTAACTGGTTACAGCACAGTGCCTGGCGAGCGGACATAGATGAGGTGCGCGTGGGGGTGTGACACGGGCTTGTGGGGCACGATCTGTCAGGGGGGGGGGGAATGGGGGGGAGAGAGAGAGAGAGAGAGAGAGAGAGAGAGAGAGAGAGAGAGAGAGAGAGAGAGAGAGAGAGAGAGAGAGAGAGAGAGAGAGAGAGAGAGAGAGAGCTTGATGTCAATGAAGTGACGGAATGAGCGGCTAAAACACAACCCCCTGCAACGAGTTGGCCGTACCCATACACACGACGCACGGTGACGGGTACAAGCCATCATTACATCTCCTCGCGCACGGATATAAACCCTTCCCTTCAATGAATCGTAAATCGAGTCCTGTATGGCGTAACCAAACTCGGCGTTGGCAGCAAAGAGGCGGGGCATAGGCGTTAGGACTAATGGCGGCGTATTGGGATTATTATCGACTTCCGGTTAGACGTTCGCTCAATGAGAGCCAAATCAAAAATGTCCAATGGTGAACGATCTCAATGAGATGGGGATATGGACTGCGTAACAACGCGAGTCGGGACCTACCGATGACGCAGGGATCAACGATCAGCATGAATACACACAAATAAAGCACCACTGAAGCCCCCCACCCCCTCCCCGGGGGGATCAAATCCCCCCGCAGTGGGCCATTGAACCGCCTGAGTAGCGAGAGTCCGGCGATGATGTAATGGTCACGGTTGGCATGACGCGACCGCCGCCAATACCACCTGCTAAGTCCGTCTGCGCGCCAAATCAGCGAGGGTCTTATGCTGAAGAAGTGGTAGTGAGAGTAGAGATGGCTGTAGATGAAAGATGGCCATGTATGGTTACATGGCGCTCGAGTCGTGATTTACTCCACCACTGCCAGGGCGCGTACGGGAGGATCAGGGTTGTAGACAGACAGGGGGAGGTTTTATAGAGGGCGTCATTAAAGATAACCGAGATGGAGAGAGCTAGCATACGTACTTCCCTCTCCCATAAAAGCGGGTCATACAGGGGTGGCTTTCTCTGTACTCCGTATACATCAAGAGATAAGGAGAGCTTTCAATACCATAAACATCCACACGGAGACAGAGAGGCAGGAGGTTGCTGATGATGATGAATGGGTATCATCGTACAGCTCCCCCATCTCCTTAGGCAGGCTAGGTTATGTCGGGGGGAGGGGTCGCCTTAAAGACGATACCTTCACGGCCTGTCATGTTCAACCCTAGAGTAAATTATATGACGTCTTTGGACGGCCCGCCATCTCCGCGGTGTCAAATTCACCGTCGAGACTCCAGTATGTGCGCGCCAAACAGGAGTGGAAACCAGGACCGCATTACTATCAAGCTGGCTGAGCTAATCAGACTGTGACAACCCACATGGACCACTCCAATTGTCAATCTGATCTGTTTACACCATACAGACTGTGACAACCCACTCGGACCGCTCCTTGGATAATATACTTTTCAAACCATGATATTCACTCACCTCCAAAATACTGGCCCTTGGTACACCTGACTAGCTCCACCTCTTCCGTGGATCCCTGCGTGTACACATGCAACAAGGAACAGGTCATCAGCACCAGCCTCTACTCGAGTCAGACCATTACCCCACCACGTCTGTCTTTGCAATAACAAACCCACGATAAGATAATCAATAAAGTTAACGATTTGCTTTGCTAGATCAGAGGGAAGCTGGGGCAGTTTCTGATGGGCAATGCAGGTAATGAATGAGGCTAATTGTACTGGTTGGAACGAGAGTGGTTGTATACTTACGTTTTGAGACATCTTTATAACGACTTCTCCTTCTTCTATAAAGAACATACAGCTGGCACTGTCCCCCTGTAACACCCAACCATGTTGGTATACTCGTCAAAGATAACAATTCAAGCTGTTGCTTGAGTTGACATAGCTTCTCATTATTTCACTTGGATCAACTAATCATACATGATACTGTTGAGGCATATCCAAGTGTGTATTATAATCTATAGGATTTAACAAGAACAGTGTATGAATATATATATATATATAAACACACACATATATATATATTTATAATGGTATATATATTAATACACACACACAAATATATATATATATATGAATATATATAAAATATATAGATAAATATAGATATGATATATATATGAATATATATATATATATATATATATATATATATATATATATATATATATATATATATATATATATATATATATATATATATATATATATATATATATATATATATATATATATATATATATATATATATATATAGCCAGCCATTGTCAGTGTTCATATTCAATCCAGGATTCCCCTTGTATAATCAAGCAGACAGTATTGAAATTAGCCAGGGGACGATATTGTAATTAGCTTAGGGCATTGATTTTATAGTGCCCATTTGGAATTGGCTGTATACCCCAGTATCCTGTTGCTACCGCTATATTCAGCAAATGGTACATGCACCTGATGTTTAACCCAGCATTATGAGAGAACAATCCACACAGCTGTATTCGAACCCCATACAGATCCCCACTTGCAATGTTCACCACAACATTACATATCGATGCACGGTTTGATCTGGCGCGGAACCCGTGCTTTCGCCGTTGACAACGTCGGCAGATGTACAAACACCCCTTTAAAACACGCATAAGGCCAATTGGCAATTCCAATATAACCCCGTACTCCACCCCTCCCCCACCCACGCGTTGATCCTGTGTTGCAGCTGGATCCCTGATCGCTATTGACAAACCTTACAATGCCATTAGATCGAAACCGCTCACTTGGTTCCTCATGGACAGTCTTGACAGATTCGAAGGAACCTCAACGGCGGATGACGGAAACACGGAGAGGGGTGCAGCCAGCGGTCAAGTCAGGTCATCGGAAGGTCGCGATAGATACGGGCTACATAGTGAGATCGTCAAGCTTAAGGGAAGGCCAGCAGGGGCAGATAGACAGCTCCGATCAGCAACATGGATTAATTTAATACAAACCCCCTCAAAATAAGTCAATGGAGCATGCAATTGAATCGACGCTCGCCAAATCCAGTTGATTTGCTCTGATTAAGCTCATTATAAGACAGTCAGGCTGCGGGCGCCCCAGTCAGCACGACAAGCTATCGCACAAATGAAGTGAGTCGGGGATAGACATTGCACTCCACCCACTCTCACACATAGCCGATCCCATCTGAAGGAGGCTCAACGCCGTACATGACGACCCAGTCACGCATGATTTAATCAAGAAGGGGACGTAGATTGAGGTCAAGACCCCGCTGATCAGCGGCACAGCGTCATCGACCGCAACCCAGCTAACATCGAGACAGCTTGAAGGGCTTAGGGTGAATGACGAGCACAGGGAAGTGGCTTGCAAGCTCTCGCAACGAAATGATTGTGTTCGGCCAAATGTTATCCACATAACGTGTAACCACCTCACGAGAAGAGATCACGTTACGGAGCTGTGGTAGGGGACGAGGGGCCGATTATTAGGCATGTAATCACATGCCACCCAATGGGTGTGCCAGTTTCCTGCAATGACGGTCAGATGACCTGACCTAGCTAATCACGAGAGTTGAATGGAGGTTAACGACCAACTTGATTAGGCATGTCGATGTGTGGTTACTATATAAGGATGCAGAAGGATGTTTTAAACGGCCAGAAATACGGGCAGTTCATCTTTCAAGTCGCTGGATTTCCATGCAATTATCATTTTTAGCAACACAAATCCACATGACGATAAAAGCGGCCTCACTTGTTTGATAATACACTCGCCTTCTTCGAATTTCTTGGTAACCAGGGCGTCTGCTACATTCATTCTTTCGTAGGACTGCAACATGAACAGCCACGTGATGCACAGGAAATGCCACACACCATATATGGCCATCTGACGTCGAATACATGTATCATGAATATCACTCCATTCACAGAACGTAAATTAGAGCTGAATAAATCGGGTTCATACTAATTAAAAAACCGCCTCTAGACATAGCTAATACGAGTATATCTCTCAACGGATGGAATCTGATTTCCCAGAGGAATGTTCGGGCCAATATGAGCGGAGCAGAAACCGGGGGGGATTAAAGATACTCACATCTATAGACTTCAGCATAGGGACGTTCTCTAACAACGCTTCGTACATCTTGCGTTTGTTATACGCATTCTTTAGCACGATTCTCCGGAATGTATTACGATCCTGCAAAAAAAAAAAAAAAATCAAAAAAAATCGAGAGGGCGATATTAAAGTATTATACGTCAAGGGAAAATCCAGCATGGGGAAATGTATTGACATTGTCAGAGCAGCGCTGGGGTTATAACTGATGAACAGAATGTCAACGCCAACACGCACACAGCCTACTTTACACCAGCCGGACCCTTTGGGAGGCCTGCTAGAGACTTAATGCGGGGAATCATCGGAGAGGGGGGCGTGGATATTCCCCTCTCGAGCGACAAAAACACACTACATCACGACTGCCATATAACAGCGTGGTTAGCGGTAAATGCGGCGGAGAGAGAGGGGGGGGGGGGGATAGGCGGAGGCGAGGGTTGAGGCCGACTTACCATGGCCCAGAGGGATCCCACCGAGGTGGCTACGATGGTGGCCGCTCTGGGGAGGTTATACATCAGGGCTAATTCACCGAAGCTCCCTTGGTTGTCATAGTTGCCGACCTTCGTGTCTTTGCCGTCGATGAGTACGTATATGTCGTACACCCCGCTAGAGACACATAAGGTATATATTAAAAACGTCGTCGTGGCTGTATTGACAGCGAGTCAAACACTCTTCATCCAGTCACTCGGCTTCGATCACAAGGAACAATATGAGTAGAAGGTCAAGCAGTCAATATTTACTCGGAACTCAATCGTACAAAATGACTGCATTTACTCCGCAAAATCTGCGCTGGAATTAACTTACCATCAAAATTTTATGAATTGCACTAATAACTGCCAAATATTACCCCATTTTCATAGCCGTAAACCAACTCTCACCCCCCAAAAAACCCTAGTAAAAACCATGGTATTTCCAGCGCACCAGCGAAAATCTACACTGACGTATGGAAACGATCTGTCATAACACATTACCGACATTACTCATAAAACCTGTTGCTCCTTTAAGTACTCGAAACCCACCAGACTCCTCCCACCCACTCAGCGTATTAATGGCGTGTTTATAATCGCCCTGGCACTCCCATGCATCTACAAATGGCCAAAATCGACAGACACTGAAATCAAAAGGAAAGACATTTCAACAAGATGATATTTGCAGCTGAGAGGGGTGTTAATGCACTGTGGCGCGCGGAATGAGGCCAGTTGTTTAATACGACAGGGATGTGGGGGGGGGGGGGGGGGGCGTCGGCATAACAGCCCAGCCGTCCTAATAAGGCACTCGCATTGGAGTGGGACGGGACGGCGTCATGTCATATTCACTTCCAATGCAGATTGATGTGATGAAGATGGCGCTTGTGATTCAGCCAACACCCCCACCTCCCCACACCTACCTACCTACCTACCTACCACACCGAGACCACAACCCTTCTCTTCCACACTTGCCACAACCCTTCCCCATGTAACAGACGCGCGCCATCTAGTCGCCAAGAGATAGCGATTGTTTGCCCGGCACACATTCGAGATAAAACAGCCCAAGCAGAGGGGAGGATTGCACACCATCATCTATCGCAAGAGATTAACTCACTGTGGGTCAGCAGCGAAGAATTTCTGGCATATCAAACGATAAACAGACCTGATATTAATAATGCATCTAATCTCCACCAATCAAGAACGAACAACACCCCCCCCCCCCCCCCACCCCAATAACCACCAACCACCCGGAAACAACTACCGACCACCCGGAAGTAACTACAGACCACCCGGAAATTACCGACCACCTGGAAAAAAAACCATCGACGAACCATCCTACCCAGTCGACGTTATCCAACACAATATATATAAAAGACGTATAAAATGGCATGAGTGGCGGGGAGTGAAAGCCGGCAAGTTGACCGGGTCATCACTCACAACCACCCACCACTTCCAATGATCATATATCTACATTATCACTTATGCAAACCACAGAACCTCAGCTAATCAGATAAGCGTAGAGATCCTCTATGGACTAAATTACTTCGACATCAAAGTCATCAGAAGGACTGGCTGGTTAAAGTGCAGCTCTGTGACATTACGTTGACGCCTTATAACGAAGACCCAAGGGTTGTCGACGCCGGGTGAAAGGCAGCTACCGGGACCTGAGGTGAATATATAGTGACGGCTGATAATCAACTTTTCAACATCTTGGACATGTCCACCGTGTAAGGGGAGCACGGCGACCCGATTGAACGATAACCGTGTGATTAAACCCACCATCTTCCCTTTCTCCCATCCCTTTATAAACCAACAGCGTTATAATGTAAACTTGGCAGCACCGTGAGCTACAACGTACGCTGACAGGTCAACTCGTGTTTAAAAATGGAGAATGGATTATAGTTGGTTCCGGATTTTGCTCAATGAAATATCGTTTACGTTTTCGGGATAAGCTTTTGTCATTTCCTTGTGAAGAAAAATCCGGTCAGCTTTGACAGCCATTCTTTCAGGTTCAAACGGCAAAATATAATTGAAAACAGGTAGCAAGTTGGCTTTACTGCCAGTAAGTACTTGTGATGTTTGGATCCCCCGAGGTCAACATGCAGATCGTCCTGACATCTACCCAGTTGATCAAACAGTAGGTCTGTGCACACCCTTACTCAAGGAGCCAGACAAATATGATAATAGAAATTATTCATTACCCCCAAGATGAGATTTGAATGCATTAAACCTCAGCCCTAAGTAGCCCTCTAGTTCAACATAAGGATGCCTTGCCGAACTAACCCACAGTCATTCAAGCCTGTCCTCCAAATTCCCACAAGTGACCCAGGAGTTATTTATAAATATATACATATATATATATATATATATATAGATATATATATATATATATATATATATATATATATATATATATATATATATATAGATATATATATATATCTATATATATATATATATATATATATCTATAGATATATCTAGATATAGATATATAGATATATATATATATATCTATCTATCTATATATCTATATATATATCTCTATATATATAGATATATATATATATATATATATATATATATATATATATATATATATATATATATATATATATATATATATATATATATATATCTATATATATATATACACACACACACACACACACAGACACACATGACTCAGGTGCCTGTAAACCAACCAGCCTGGTGATATGGGGATGGGGAGTATAATACGTAGAATCGTATCTCACCTGTCAATGACGTAGAAGTTATCGCCGTCATCACCCTGGTCTATAACATGCTCTTCAGGAACAACCTGCACCGCATGGATGGATTCACAAATAAAGCAGATACAGACAGAACTGGAAAAATGGTACAACTGAGATTTCAGAAGGTTCACTGCATTACAAAACACTGTAGCTACCAGATGCCTCATCAGCTCTGAACAAGTGGCCCTGGTACTTACTTAGTTAATGGTCGGTCTGCATTAGATTAATGTTCCACCCTTCAAATATCTGATAAATGAGAATATAGGATCAAAAGTGCTCCTCTGGTAACTACAACTATAGTTGCCCTCGCTTCACTCAATAAATGGCCCTAGATACACTAGAATGATGGCCCACTTTATTACACCTACAAAACCACAACCTATTAACAGCTCATCGCATTACACATTTTCACAACTATGGACATGTGACACATCAAACCACGCTTCAAACACAACTCACCGTCTTTTCAAACATGGCATCGATTACCTCCCCCATTTGTTCCTGTGACAAACACAAACAAAACACCAATGAGGTTGTTTTAAATTGAGGTCTCGTATTGAGAGACATGAGGATGACGAGGGTTGCTATATACAGATGGAGGGTGAATAGGGCATGTTAATCAGGTGATCATGCCAGGGTTGTAGATATTATTGATCAGAACACAAAATCACCGCACGCTACAAGCGACCCGCATTCACTGATCAACAAGAGAATACAAAAGGTACAGGGATGGTTGATGTCCGGCACATGACAGGTGCTTGCTTCATCAAGTATGAAGTGCTTGCCGGATTGAAAATGCGCTTCAGAAAGTGGCTAAACGATGAGTGCTTCAAAAAGTGGTTGATGGACAAGTGGTTGTTTAAAAGCGGCTGATCCATACTGCCTCATTTAGTGGTAAACTGAAAGTGCTTCAAAGTGACTGAGAGGTGCTTCATAATATTTAGCTAAATGGTGTTTCATAGATGTTGAGTGATTGGTGCTGAATGTAGCATTTGTATAGTTACAGCCTATCACGTGAAACAGCGAACAGTCAATGAAAGCTGTATTTGCAGCAGTTATCTGAGTCACAGTTATGGGGCAATTAAATTGGAATTACCCCTTCAAATCTTTGCGATAAAGACACGAGTACTGGTGGTCATAGATGAGATAAGCCAGATAGATCATCAACTCCTCAATATCCCGCTGTATATGGTTGGAGGCGATTTCTGACCTACAATCTGCTATCAATATAGCTGCAGTATTCATCGAGAGAGGGGGGGGGGGAGTAATTCAGGGACGAGACACGACGACGATAAGACGGGCAACTTCCGCTCAGCGCGGAGACAGCATGTCTACTCGCAGATGCTGATGCTGCTGAGGCAAATAAGTAGGGCAATATGCGGACAGAGATACCATTACCTACTGCTTCATCACCTTGTTGATTCCCCTACTGGCACCCTTACACGCGCGCTATCATTCACAGAGTAACTGGGATTAATGGGCAAGCCGCTCGCGTTGCTCTCATGTAAATAGCGAGAGTGTGCGTACATTGCATCGCGGCAATTTGTTTGATCCGACCCCCCACAAGGGAAACAATATCAGCTCGACGTGATCACGCTATAACTACACCTCCTTAATGGTCAAAACATCGCTACAAGACCACAGAAGACCCTACGACCGTATTCACTTCACCCAGAAGCATCGCATGACATATAAAGGGGTTCGCGTGGCAGCAGCGACTTGACATAGAAGCGTCTAGAGCCATGAGAGATGTGATGGATGAGGCGACCATATAATCCGGGGGAAGGCCGAGGCCGCGTGGACGGCTTCATCGAGCATACAACACACCACATATCATGGCGACATGGCCCTCGCCCGCGACATGCTCTACCCGTCAAGAGCAGACATCGGCTCTCACACTACCCCACTCTTAACAGCATTCCTTTTCACATCAGTTAATTTGGTCGATACCCTGTGTTACGTCGACGGCCCGCACCCCTCATCCTCTGGGATGAAGAATGGAGGTATTTTTGCACGAGTAATTCCATTTGGGAGGACAAGGTTATCTACACTCATTAAACAACACGGCACTGTGTTCCTGGAGGTCTGATAAGCCTTCCTAGGCGTACCTAGTAGGTCAATCCCAATTACGCCAGACAAAAAGAGCCATCGGAAAGGGCATCGGAGTGCTTCACAGCGGATGTCCAACATCTGATATATAACAACCAATAGCCTTTATAGCTCAGGAATGTCACCAACAACCGCGGGAAGACCAAAAGCCACTTATTTATGAATTGGACCTTGGTGAGGTGGTATTTACAACACCTTCTGGACGTCCATAGACGGCAGATACACCAACAGGTCAGAAGATAGAGCGCTGTGGGTAGGGGAGGGGGTGAGGGTGGTGACAGCAGTTGGCGGGGTGGATGGGGTGCGATTCTTGTCACATGGCAGCATACTGTCGACAGCAAGATCCACAGACAAAGAGACCCCAGTCATCACAGCGAATTGACGTAGAACCCCGCACAGACAAAGATTCCCACGTGCTGTCAATTTTTTCGTAACATGTCACGTGCCAAGTGCTGAGACAACCGCAGACCTCAACAGAGATGGCGGGTAACTAACTGACACAGATTGGGAACGCCTCGTACTCCCGGCCAAATGGACACAACCATTAAGTCGATGATGGAAAGGTTTGCTTTCGTGATAAACGTCGGCCGCTACGTCTGTCTATGTAGACAAAGCTGTTGTGGCAATAGGTAGGCGTGACCGCCATCAGAAGAAACACGCCGCTCGCTAAATCAGCCAACTATAGGACCACATTGTCGGCGTTATGGGGGAGAGGGAATGGGCTGCCAGAGAAGGAAATGGAAGGGGGATGGAGGGAGAGAGGAAATGGACGGAGGGAGGATGGGAGAGGGAAGATAAAGAGGCAGATATCAAATGTAGCCTAAGGCAGGAATATGCACTTCATAATTCAATGACGTACTGTAAGAGTGAGTGGCAAAGTAAGTAAGTAAGTAAGTAAGTAAGAGCGAAAGAGTGAGAGAGCCTTACCTGTTCGAGTGATCTGAAGAGGAGGATATGCTTGACGGCTTCATTGAGGCGACGCCTCTGGTCATCTGACTTGGGGTAGACGACCTGTAGAACCAGACAGCGATTAGTTCCAATCAAACATAAACTTAACCAAGAACACACCCTAACACACCCAAACAATGCCACAACCGGAGAAGTCTAACGTGACCTTCTACATCACAAGCATCTAGACATCTCCCAAGAACCCACGTACATGCCTCTATGTTACTGATAATTAGATACACAACCTGCATAAAGCAAAGTAAAGCAATCAGAATCATAACAGACTCGAGTTGTCTGACATGACTTCCGAGATAATGAGACTAGAGACACTGGCACTTAGCAGCAGCCTGAGCGCGCGGGGAAACATGAATATTATAAAGGCAACGGTAACATAAGAAACATATCCAGATAATTGGATGAGAGATCTCCGGTGACAGCTACGACGGCCAATTCGTGTATCAGGCTATATATAGGAACTCATTGGTCAGCATCCGAACTGTGACAGATTGCAGGCGATACACTGCCGTACAAATGCTTACTCCTACCCTACGTGATCGCCGCGTCCACCCACGAGCAACTGGGAGAAAGGTTGGGGGGGGGGGGGCGATTTTCAACTCAAAGCAATGTTGAGTGACGTGCTAAGCAATCAATGAGAGGCGGAAGAGAAAGAATAAAATAGATGTCTGATTTCATAACGGAACGCAGGGGTACAACAGCGACCACCTAAATCTATGTTCGTAGCGTCATTAATTTTACATTCCCAATCCTCCTCGTCGCTGAAATGATTGTTTGCACCATCAATATTCTACACCCTACATTCATCATCATCATCGTCATTATCATCGCCAACATTAACATTAAACATCATCACCAATCTTCATCATCATCATCACCAATCTTCATCATCATCATCACCAATCTCATCATCATCATCATCACCAATCTTCATCATCATCATCACCAATCTTCATCATCATCATCATCACCAATCTTCATCATCATCACCAATCTTCATCATCATCATCATCATCATCAAACTTCATCATCGTCATTATCATCGCCAACATTAACATCATCATCATCATCATCATCATCACCACCAAACTTCATCATCGTCATCATCATTACCAAACTTCATCATCGTCATCATCATCACCAAACTTCATCATCGTCATCATCATCACCAAACTTCATCATCGTCATCATCATCACCAAACTTCATCATCGTCATCATCATCGTAATCATCACACGGCATGAGTGCCTCTTTAATTTGGGTACGATCAAAGTAACTCTATATTAGCATGTGCTGATGTTTAGCACCTTGGCAGGTTGAATTCACTGCCAGACTCCATCAGTGTGCGAGCACGGCCGTATCACACTCACTACAGCCCGTAACATCAGCAGTGCCAATATCATCTCTCAATTATCAATACCGCCACAATCAATAGTCATCATTACAATTATCATCATCACCACAGCCGTAACTCCCATTAGCGTGAATACAATTGGCTAGCGTAAGGAATTCGACACCAGCTGGTGGCAGAGCTGCTATGCTAACTCCTCATATCGGATACATAAAACTGCAACTAGTCACCCACCCCACCCCCTCCCGCCAACCTCACCAACCAGATTACGTCAAGTCGGATTTCTATCGGTGAATACACGGCGATCAATGGCAGACTCAACATACTACAGCATCGACAGCGGCCAGACAGACAACTCATCAACGCACAGAGCAGACACCTGTTCGGCCAGACATCTTCCCCGTTGGACTCCCAGAGGAACAGCTAGCTCTCGCCGCACCTACCAGTTGGTCTACATACCTTCCCCCGCCTGCTCGGCCAGGCGCACGCCCCGGGGGCACACCATTCACTCTCTGCTCGCATTAACACCCACCCACCTCACCACTCAACTTATCTGCCTAACAAACAAGTGATTCCCTCGCAATCGATCTTTCTTTAGAGGTCACATCAAAAACAAAAATCCACAATCCTCAAACTAACGGGCGCAAGCCGCTATCAGTTTTGTGGCGGGTGCAGAAAACCGCCACGTGGTGCGGTTAACAATGGCCTCATTTTTTTTATCAGATCACACAATCCGTGAACTCAAGGCAACCACTCCAACAATAAAAGAGACTGTAACAGCCCTAGCCAGCCCTCTGAGAAGATGATTACAGGAAATGTTCAACATGGATGCCGCTCAAGGTCGAATTTTATTGAAGAATAAATGGATTAGTGTCGAATTGGGTGTTACAATAAATACATTACATCTAGGAATGCAAAGTCAGTAAGCAAGCGTAACTTTAATTTGGAATATTTATTTCTTACATGTCAGAATGTAGAATTAAAGCCAAATAAAGCTAGCCAGAAAACCTGTGCTGTAGACTGATATTATATTACATTCGGGAGTTTTGTATACATTGATTGTGTTTTGTCTAATTATGGAGCATTGGGTGTTCCATGAAATGGTTTAAGAGCGCTGTAAATAGGCAGTAAAACATTTAAGGGGCAGACTTAAGTATCACAAGGCAATACCGATGGTTCCTTCAGAACTCATTACCTAGTGCAATACAATCAGAATTGCTTAGCACGCCTAGACTAACAAACAGACCCTGTGTTTGCATCCTGCAGACAGGTCCAGTACTTAAGGGGGTGTAGTTGTCAGACAATTGGATATTACCAGATAGTATAAAAAGTATGATAGAAAAAGGAGGTTAGTCACCTTCTCGGAGTCATCATCATCAGCCTCTGGGTCGTAACGTTCAGCAGCCACTGTTACCCACAACACACAACTTCCAATGATGGATATGCACAAGAACACAACACAAAGAATGACAATTCAATAACCCCCAACACAAGAGTGCAAACACATCAACGCCCACGTGTGAACGTACGAAAGCCTTAATACTTCCCTGTATACTACACCAATGCAAACACGATCACACTGCCATATAAGGGCATAACCACCCCGACAACCACTTCAACACAATCACAAGATTACAGGTGGAATCACGGCCATAGAAACAACAACCAATAAGCTACATCCAAGTTGACATCGATGCAAAAACTACAAACACAGAAATGCCAACACAACTCATCAGCACTGCCAATCCAAATAGAAAAACAGTACTAATACAGAGCTACGGTAACATTATCACTAGATCGATGAGGTTGAAGAAAGGGTAAAAAAAAAACCCCCAGGAATATCATGATTCAGGTAGGGCAGCAGCATCACCCAGCAACCTTATCAGTTTCCACCTAGACATCATTCAACTGCACCAGCCAGATTTGGAGCAGAATCTTTGCCATCTGGGCCCCTCTTAACAGCTTTACTGGAGAAGCAGCCAGATAGTACGCTGTCCATAATACAATGCAGAGTCAAGGAACAGCCACAGCTGGGGATTCAGTGATGAGTGGAGGCACATTATGAGGGATCAACAACGCATTTGGTTGCATAATCAAGGATCAACAATGCACCTGGCTGCACTATCAAGGATCAACAATGTACCTGGATGCATTATCAAGGATCAACAATGCACCTGGATGCATTATCAAGGATCAACAATGTACCTGGATGTATTATCAAGGATCAACAATGCATCTGGATGCATTATCAAGGATTAACACACCTGGGCACAATATCAAGGATCAATAACACATCTGTGTGCGATATCAGTGATCAAAAACGTATCTGGGCACGTTAGCAAGGATCAAAAATGTGTTTGGGTACATGATCAAGGATCAATAACGTGTCTGGGCACATGATCAAGGAGCAATTACGTGTTTGGGCACGTGATCAAGGATCAATAACGTGTTTGGGCACATGATCAAGGATCAATAACGTGTCTGGGCACATGATCAAGGAGCAATTACGTGTTTGGGCACGTGATCAAGGATCAATAACGTGTTTGGGCACATGATCAAGGATCAATAACGTGTTGGGGCACATGATCAAGGATCAATAACGTGTTGGGTCACATGATCAAGGATCAATAACGTGTCTGGGTGCGTTATCAATGACCAATAACGCATCTAGGCACGTTATCAAGGATCAACAACGAGCCTGGTGCATTATCAAGCCACAAATCAACCCAAAAACAGCAACATCAATCCCACACAATCACACAACGCGCTCTACAGGAGAAACGCCAGCCAACAGGTTTAGCCAGCACACACTTGAGCTGATAACGGGAGAGACGAACGACTGCCTCCGCAGCCGCTGATAAACCCCGCCGCGGCTTCAACAATAGCTCCCACCAACATCCCAATCACAAACCAGAGATAGTAGTTCGACCGACAGGCCAGTTTTCACTTAACCGCTTTCGTGTTCGAGTCCAGCTCGCACAGGCGACCAGACATGGCCACCCAGCTGCTCGGAAGCAGCGAGAGCAGCCACCCAGTACGTCGGCTTGGCGAGGATACTGCCCACGCAGCTGATCCGCAAAGGTTATCAGACAGTTACTGGTTATTTCTACGTTGTTTATACCTGAAAACCTCATTAACCGGTTCTGCTAAACGTAGTCGGCATCACATCACGGCCCACCTACAGAACTTCACATATTCAGCTATATACCGTTAGATTCAAACACTGCGTACAGGATATAAAGTGTCGGGGGCCACATAGCCACGTGTCCTGAATACACGAGCCTCATCAATGAGCAATTAGTATTCCTCTTGGACTTCAGCAGCAAGTTTAACATCAGCAACAAGCACTAATCACTGATAGACCAAGCACATTCAGGACACAAATACAGCACAAACGACAAAAATCATCGTCTTGCGAGCACACGACCAATAAGACACACGCCATCCATAATTAAACACACCGGTACGACTTACCGGATTTTCGCCGCTGGAACCGGATTTTCGGCTCCTCTGAAAACAAACGTATACAGACAAATTAATCACGCGTGCAAGTACAAACGAAAAAACCAACCACACAGGAAAAAAAATATGCATGGTACAATAATAATAACATGCTGATTAAAAGACACGTAGAGTTGCGTGTGGCGGGGATGGCGTTTACCTTGACCAGCAACAGGCTCTGTGGGAAGCTGAGGAGTTAGCGACATGGTATCCCCCTGGCAGAGAGCGTCATAACAGAACGCTGACTGTCACAGCCCACCACCACCACCACCAGAGGCCACATCCACATACACCAAGTACAACCCTCAATCCCCACGGGACCATCATCAGTCGTAACGACCATCTGACGTGAACCAAGGTGACCGGCACCCAGGTTCACGACTCCAAACTGACTGCCCCGGTGATCGCGGGCTATACGGGACCTCGACAGCGTAAAAACCCAAAGCGAATCCCGTCAAATCCCAACATCCCAGAAGGGCGACGAATCTCGACCCGGGCTTTTAAAACAAGACAGAAACCGAATTGAGCTGAAGCTAATTGCTATCGGCAGATTAGTCTTGACACGTTGACTGTGTCGTAGCTCTGTAGTATCGAGGGGCATGGTGCAGAGGGAGGCCGGGGTGTACGTATAAAACATATTTCCTGTGACGAAACTCATTACATTACCAGGCCGGATGAGAGGAGTTGGACGATGGACGCCAGTGTCATCACGTCGTGGGGGGTAGGGGGGTGGGGGGAGTAAATAAGGCGTCATCCAGGGACCGCAGCTTCAATAAATATTTGTATAGAGGATTGCGGAGACGATCTATATGTCATATAAGCTGTAAAATGCCGCAGGTGAAGAACGAGGTTGAAGCGAGAAGAAGAAGAAAACCCCCCAGGCAACGATTATCTACGTCTGTTATATGACGTCTTCCACAGTATTCCTGTGCTTTTCTTAACAAGTAATATATAATATCTAATGCAGCTTATGTAGGATATATGCGGCACACTAGTATACATACAGTGCTGGCTATCATTCATTTTCTATCATGTAATAAATCGATATATAATGGTCGGTCGGTGAACAACCAGAGACTGACCACTGATGAGAGTCTGGCTCTACCTCGGCGTTTTTTTCTTTTTCACAATGAATTGATAGCTGCTAATATAGCAAACGATGTGAAGCTGACCACCGACGGTCATCATATCATAGAGTGTTATAGCTCAAAATTAGCACATGATGCTATATATGAGATGGATCGCACTACCACAAGCGCTCGGATGTCTGCATTGTGGGCATTGGCCCAGCGACTGTCGATGTGATTATACGGTCGTTGCACCTGCCGGTAGTGTGCGATGGACTACTAAATATTGCAAAATATAATCATGTCCCTCCTTCGATATTCCTCACAGCTGCATGAGGTGTACTCTACGAGCAGCAGCTGTTCGCGTGTACGTAGGGCTTATTGTATCGTCGTGCCACCCAACGCCACATCCTAATTAGGACCTTCATTGACTCAATAAGCTGCAAGCTTAAATCTTACACACAGCATAGATTCAATCAATAGATTCGTACCGCAGCGTGTGCAGTTGATAGCCCTAATATAAATATGCCAGGAAAGCGCCTCGAACGTATTTGTGACCAAGTACAAGGCTATTTATTGGTAAAGGCAAGAGCGGCGGTGCTGATGGAGAGCCCTGAAACAAATCCCTTGATGTTCCTTTGAAGTCCACTCATAAGTCATGTCTACCAGGCCGCTCTAAGCTAGGAAATAAAGGTTATCAGCCATTAACGCGGGTGACAGCGTACTGTCCCATACGGGGGCGGGGACACTTTAATCCGACGTACACCTCGTGATCATCACGTGTCCAGTCCTCCGCACTCTCGCCCACCACGACTGACAGCTCGTGACCCCCCTCGATGATGGTCTAGTTTTAGTCGACGTAAATCACACGTCACGCGGTATGTAATCTACCAAATACCACACCACGGGACGATAATCCATGTCTCCGACCAGGCACTATAAGCTCGTATTCCGCTGTAAAGGCACGATAAGCGCGCCGAGCAAGATTTCACCACTGACCGAGATGGGTCTAGGAGCCAGACTCAGTGACAGTGACGGTAAAAGTGCTTTATGAAAAAGTTTAAAACACGGGTTTAAAGCCGCTTTCAACATCTAATACCATGTCATTATCAGAATAATGATGATTGAACACGCTGATGTGCCCTTGCCCACACTGTACAATGATCGAACCCGCACACACTATGCGGCGATGACTAGCACGCCTTTTAGGGACAGAAAAAACCCCCCCAAGTGGACAGCCCTAGTCAGATTGGGAAAGGTGATCGTTCTAAGGGGTAACACGGTAGACATTTTCCAGCCTCCTCCAGATGTATCTCAATTCATCCCATCTTCCGTTGTTGTAACTAAGTTGACAATTGTCTACATCTAACCGGATCATGGCGCCTCCAAACGTACCCAGGCCCGTAACCAAGGGGGTATCGGACGATACCCCCAACTCAGCCTCAGGAGTTCCGCTCATATACTAAATATATACTCTTTTCAGGGTCAAAATGGCAGTCTATGCTAGAAGTTCCGCTAAGCTCAATTCAGATACCCCCCACATTAATTCCTGGTTACGGGCCTGGTACCAGGATGTATCTAAACGCATCTTGACACATGCGACGGATAACCTTTCCCTCGTACCTTACGACAACAAGCATATCCAAGCTGATTGGACAATGAGCACCATCACGTGAGCGGATGTGATCATTTGCGACTCACCTGCGCCGATCATAGCGTCGACAGCGCCCCGCCGACCTTTGACGGAGCCGGGACGGAAGCTAGGCCCGGAGCATCCACCACCCCCAACCCCGTAATCTTCCATCACGCTACAACGTCAAGTGAGTTTTTAAACATAGACCTTGTTAGTCTAAATGGAGGGTAGGATAGCAGTCCCCGATCCGTTGTCATGACAACTGTCCCCCGACGTTGAAAAAAGTCACGTACTGACGCAAGAGGCTTGGAGATCACAAATGTCGACACATCATCTCTAAACGCTCGATGCTAACGACGAGCACTTAAGCCGCGCATGGTAATCGCCCCGTGCTTTCCATTTAACAATAGGCACCGCTTGCATATGTACTCGTGCATACTGGCCACTTGGCTTTACTAGCTCGACATTTTAAGAAGAGAGGGGTGTGATTATATGATTACATCCATATAGGATAATCCGTTCCCCGGCGCACGGGTTCTCTCTCTCTCTCTCTCTCTCTCTCTCTCTCTCTCTCTCTCTCTCTCTCTCTCATATGGTTTAACGTCCGCTGTATGTGGCGGAATGGGCTGCTGCCGCTGATGTAGAAGGGAGCAAGTCAATGCAAATGGGCCAACGATTGCCACGGAGGCGGCGACTTCGAGGTCAGTGGATGTTCGTAGCAGCACCTCCTTGCATCATACAGTCACCGCATAAATCCGTGATGCTGTCCCAACACGAGCTTGCCGAGGCTGCTGAGACGGCGGCAGTGCTTTACGAAGTGTCCACCACCCCTCAAATCCGCCACAATGAGAAGACCCTACCGGTATATGATATATCCATAAAAACCCCACACAAGGTCAACGAAAACGTCGTCGCCAGCGTCAAATGGCACGAGAAACGCGAGCAGCTTTTCGTGTCCGGCAGGCGGTTCGGCTAACACTTCCCCTCCTTGCCCGCTCCCACGCTTTGTAGTTACTTGGCAAATGCCCGGGCGATTTCACTGCGGGTAGTGGGTATTGATCCGCGAGCCTAGCTTATAAGGAAGAAAGATAGATTTATAAAGCAAATGGAATGTGTGTGTAAGACATATGAGGAGGAAGGAGGGGAGAATTGGAGAGCAGGGGAATGAGACCAAGAAGAGATTCACTGTTGGATAAGCATATAAAAGCCACGCCGCGCCTGGGGCATAGGGGCGGATCTTAATTACCCATTTCATATCATAATTGTACGGATGGAAATCGAGGGGACCAATTAAAGGAAGCCTCCACCGTAGAAATAATACTCTGTTGCGCGAGTATCACTAAACGAAACTAATATAAGATGCAGTGCGGCATACAGCGTTGTTTTTTTTTAGAATGGTTAGTGATGAGAGATGAATCTGCGGATTGGTGGAAGCTGTGGAGACATGCCTGGGAGAGGACATGATGCGGAAGAGGAAAAGAAAGTTGAAAGGGAATATGCAATCAACAAGGAGATGAGAGGAAGGATGGTGTGGTGAGGACATTATGGATGGAAGAAAGCGAACGACAGTGTGGGTTATGATAAAGACAGTGTGAGTGATGATAAAGTCAATGTGGGTGATGATAAGGACTGTGGGTTATGATAAAGACAGTGAGGGTTATGATAAGACAGCGCGGGTGATGATAAAGACAGTGTGATGATGATAAAGACAGTGAGGGTTATGATTAAGAAGAAGTGATGATATGTGAGAGGGAAATACACAGTGCGTATAGGGCGTGATAAAAGGAGAAAGAAGTGGGGGAAATACAAGTGCGGGGGTGACAAGGAGAGGTCAGGAAAACACGTGGGAGGACGGGATGATCAATAACAGGTAAACACGAAACAGGAGGAAGAATAAACGGAGTTGTTGTTGACGCATGACATGGGATATAGCTCTCGCCTAATTATGTCGATTCATCAGAACATCGCACCCGGCATGGCATGATCGCGTTCTTGATCAATACAGCCATTGAATGTAAACAACACTCACGCTCTCAGTGGGAATGTTCCATTGAAACGTTGGCGTGCCGTACGTAACACAGCCAATAAAAACAAGCCTTACAAATTCGACACTCAAGAATGCAAGACTGGCCCTGTGTCGGGGCATGGGTAAGCCGAGTAAATTGCTAGGACCCCGGAAAGCGTATGGTCTGACCGCATGCCTGAGGCAGATCACCTGACGGGGAAACAAAATAAGACCATGATGAGGTAACCCGGAAGGGAAGTAATAGCTGATAGAAAGAGGAAGGAGCCACGGGCCTGGCCAGCGCAATCATAATGATAAAACAAGTCTGAGTAGTTAAACGAGCTCACAAAGGGACGTTTTTATTCACCCAGAGGAAAATAAATATTGCAAATGAATTTACGAAACCTGCAGCCAATGGACTAGTTATTATGAGCAGTTATGGCAACGGTTTTCATTTTAAGAGAAAAATGAGCATATTTCAACGAGATAACAGATAGGCATGCGTTCCCATTCAGTCAGTGGTGGGGAGGGTGTGGGGGGGGGGGGAGACTAAGGAGGAGAGAACTCTCACACACGGTGCTTTACTCAATGCACCAGGACAACCCAATGCACACTCGAACACATAGAACATGTAGTTACCACCAACGCAAACTCTATCAGTCTTTTGATACGTCAGCAGATGTATTGAGATATGAAGAAACCCATCATCAGGTCAATATTGGAGCCATTACAGGGGGGGGGGGGGGGGGGGCTTAGGCTGTGCTTTGTTTGATTGACACGAATGTCAACAAAGAAGAGAACCAGCTAAGATTCTCAACATTGGCCTTCATTACCTTTACTGAAGGCCAAGAAAGACGAGAAGAGCCAGCCAGAATGGTATGTTGAGAGCATTATAACAACATAAGACTGCACTAAGCCTCTTACTCCGCTGGCAAAACTGACATTTGGATTCATAGGCCAGTCTGTAATTGTCTTATTGTTGGGTAAGTATGTATGTGCTGTAATGAAGTGAAAGAAGGCCCTTTTATCCACATAGCAGCAAACAAGCTAAGTGACATACAGTGGTTAGGTTTGTAAATTTCAGTACTACACTGCTTGGTTAATTATTTTGCCTTGGAACCCATTGGCTAGGGACTACCTAACCATCCAACTCAACCACCCAGGGTATAACATCATTACATCATGTAACTCAGTCATGATGGACGCAGGTGGCGTCAAGCAACCATAGATATATATACTGTGTTAAGTAGATATTTAACAGACCAACACCTTTCAATTTGCATAGCAAGAACTAAATAATAAGATATATATATTCACAAATTACTCACTAATCACTTCAGGAATCTGCAAGCCTCGGTATACACATTGGATGAGGGAATGCTATGCAGACAATTAATGGGATCAAGTGCTGAAGGTTATCGTCAATACTTAAAACAGGCACCACTGTTTCTACAAGAGTGGATCCTGATTATAAACACACAGATGCAGAACCCTTCGGAAGTAAACATTGAACGTCACTGCAGAACTGTGTATGTGGTGTTCAGGAGATATGCTGAGAGTCCTGGTGAACCAACCATGTTCCCACAAACATGAACACACAATGTTCAGACAATAACAACGTTCCTCTTTCACTCCAATTAAGTACTGTACGACTGACATAATTCAATATCCCTATTTACAGTTGCCCCAAGATCAATATTTTTTCAGTTGCTATGCAAAACAATCAACCATTTACATAAGAAGCTGGGCCTGACCCACTTTCTAAGCACCCTTGTCCTGATTACACACACAACTGAATAATGAATAAAGATTATTTGTTAACCTAGTCTTTATGAATTCATAGCAAATATGACTCTCTAGTCCACCGACTTAGCAAGCACATGGCATGGGTAATCCTGCACACCCAGGATAACAGCGAGATATAAGAGAGATAAGTAGAACCTAAAAGAGTGAACTTTGACCCTGATGTGTGCCATACAACATGGTTTGAGTACATATGTGCAGTGACATTGGATCGCAAGTGCAAATACTGCCGGCATGATTACGATCTGTCCCTTAGTCAAGAGACACAAAACCCCTGCAGACCCAACCATTTGACTGTCATAAGCCGTAGTTTTATACATGTAAGCCAACACAGTCGGAAGGTTAACTTGCCCCCCAATAGTTTCACAGGCCCCAACCCCCATTAACAACACTTCCTTTCCCTCACAAATGCTCAAGAGCTCTTGATGTCTGTGAAGATGGTGTAAAAAGTGTTGGAGTATTGCACAAACATTCTTATTCAATATTTACTCATCTGGCAACTAGGTATGAATGAGGGGGGATCATGTTAGTAGTTCTTATGATATTAGGTGTAACATCATAGTGAAACTGAATTGAAGACTAGTAATGAATCAATATGGAGAAGATTTTACATTTCGTGAATATGAATTGAGAACTTCAAAGAAGCCATGGCATATCAAAAACCTATTTACAGTGCATCAAGGATGCTAGTTCATAAATCTGAACTAGCAATAACTACGACCATGTAATGATTTATGTACCATCATGATTTTAAAAGTTTACAAATATACCCAGAGGTCGAACTTATGCTGTTGGTTGCCAGTCAAACCACCAGGGCTTGAAAGCAGGAGGCCTGAAGAATTATTTGGTGTCCCAAAAGATGATCAAAAGAGGATTTCAAAAAGCAAAATTCCCATTATACTTATAGTTGCAGTGTTTACTCAAAATTAAGTTGTTCTATCACCAGCAGAAGGTTGTTTATGGGGCTGAGCACGTGTTTGAGAAATCAGGAGGCCTGAAACGAATATTGGGGGTCGTGCACGTCGGCCCGATTCTAAACAAAATAAAACTTCAGTATAGAATATCCACTACTGCGGACGCTGACAGATGAGTTCTTTGCCTGCATTCAAATCCACCTGTTGAGCATGTGCCAACTCGAATATTCTTTTGCATTAACAATTATTACACTGGCGTTGGAATAAGTCGCGCGCTATTCTGTTTGTTTCACAACTTAACTGCTTAAGTTCGCGTTTGACAAGACGCGAATGAATTACGATCTCATCCATCAACCTACCCATTGGTTCATCGTCCGAGTCCGTTTGCATCGGTTCGTCGTCGGAGCCATCTCCACCGAAACTCACTCCTTTCTTGTCAATGGCCTTGTTGTTAACGACATTTCTGTTTTCGTTAAGGTTGCTAAAGTAATCGGCAGCGAACTGGACAAGATCTGTCGGCTTTTCCCTCAAGACAGCAACAGTGAAGTCCTGCAGAAGGTCTGTCAAACCGGCGGGGATTTCAAAATTCATCTTTTTTCATTAAAAGTACCTTTCACATACGCATGAAAACCGTAGAGCATCCAGGAGGCAGCTTGTTTTCAATGATTGGCAGCTCAGTAATGTCGTCTTCCGATTCACAGCCTATATATTTAAGAAACATTTACGAGTATTTACAATTCATGTTGACATTTATCTTCGGTGTGCCTTGCAGACGAACTAGTTTCTTGTGACGTCACTTGTCATCCATTGTTAGTATACATGCGCGTTTTAGCATTCACTTGATAATTTACCAACAAATGGGGATGGAGAGCATTTAAAAACAACACATGTATAGAGTGGATGTGATCTTCTAAAATAATATGGTATTAAGGCATTCATTATATCGACTGATCGTGAAAACTATATCTTTTGAATGCATCGCGGCAGCATACAGCTGTTAACGGTGGTTGGTCCATTGCCTGTGGTTGCGGGCAAAATGCTCAAACTGAAAGATATACTCGAGGCTGAACCACTCAACTATGGCTTTGTAGAAAACGTATACGCGTGGGTTCGAGAATACCCATGATGTTGCATAATGCTTGCATTCATGAAGTTGCATGTTTTGTGCAACTCTGAGGCATCTCAAGCATGCAGATATACATTTCCTTAAAATCTTTTAGCTGTAGTTTTCAAATCGAAAACACAAGACATACCAGGGGGGGGGGGGGGGGGGGGGGGGGCACTTAAGTGTATAGAGGTAGTATATATGTGCCGTGCGACGGGGTATGTTTTTTCGGCCTCTCGACTTGTACGACGGGTTATTGGACCTCATACTTGTACGACGGGGTATGTTTTTCAGCTTCAATCTGTACGACATTTGCATAATACCTTGTACGACTGGGTATGCTTTTGGCCATTTTGACCTTGTACGACGGGTACGGGTTTTCGAGGTCCCGCGGTACACCCCTTTCCAGAATATGGCCAAGTGCCCCCCCCCCCCCCCCGGGGATACCAGGGCAACTCTGTCAAGTCGGTACAAACCACCAGACTACGAGGCCCATTGAGAAAGTTTTCCCATCTAGTATAGTGCAATTATGTATTTTCGCAATAACTCTTGTGGTACCTGATAGTGTGTATGATGACATTCCGAATATACAGCCTCACATTTTGAAACATGCGATAGTTATATATGTGCGTAAAATTTGTCCATAAATTTACTTCCACCTGAAAATGCATAACCCTTATTTACTTAAATATATATTGTAGATATGGGACGAGTATAAAGATGATATATTGAAATAATATATTATGACACCATTCAAAAACGAAAACTGGTAAATTGGGCGTATCTTTTTAACAATAAATTTGGTCTCCCAAGAAACTGAAACATCAGACAAATAGTCAAGGCTTGGGATCAGAATCTTCGAAAATTGTCCTATCAGCATATAAATAAGTGTTAATTTATTCATCTGTCGAGCTGTAAATGGCTGGAGGCAACTCTGTGGTCAAGAAATAAAAGGAAGTGCAAAATGATTGGTCAGCAAGCCGTACATGGCCATAGCAGCCCAAAACGGCTTTAATTTGATCAAACAAACGAATTGGTCTTTAAAAGAGGCTTGATGCACGTTATGATGACATAATTACTTGCATAGAGATGGTCATAACTATCGTAGTTGACAGTGGTTGATTCTCCTGCTAACAACACGTATCCATTGATGCTAGGCAAACAAACTCCGCCTCTGACAGCTCCGCGCTATTTACTACTTTCGATCTCTCACATCCGAGCTGTAGCCTAAGGTGGCATCAGATCATCAAAACACCAGGGGCGAGTTGCCTTGCCTACCATTGATGCTTGATATAGTACGCTTGATAGTGCTTACGACAAGTTCTTTCTTTCACGTTGAGGAGCAGCATACAATTTGAGCAAGTGGTCAATTTATAATCTTAATGTCGTACGGGTCTAATTGAGTACGGTATTTCTATTTTTGTACCACTATAACAATAAAGACTCAATGGAGTAATAGTTACTCCATCGTTTAATGTTATCGACGTCAACAGGGCTGAAAAAACATGTAATAGTTCCAGCAAAAAGATTGGAAAACCTCTGGACTAGCTCATACAACAGAGGATTCTTAGCTATATAATTGCTCTACACAGAGTTTTGATGTCTGGCAGGTTAAATTCTGATAAATTGTCTATTTGTAATTGCTCCAGTCATTCTATAAATAACCATGTAAATCTGATATTCACCCCATCCATCGTCAGTGAGATATTGCACCCCACCCCCAACAACTTCTGACTAGAATGCTGCCAATAATAGGTGTGAAAGAGCAAGCAACGACCGTGATCAGCAATGTGACATCACACTTTGTAGCATTACGACTAGATGATGGTTTGCAGTTTCTGTGGTTATTTATTAGTAGGGAGAACTATGTTACTAGGTATTTGAGTGATCCATCCAGACCCATTGACTTTATCCACCCCACACACCCGCCCCCCCCCACCCCCACCTCTCCTATTATACACAAAGATCTCTTCAGATAATCTGTTACTCTATGTATAGAGTAACAATGATGGTAGAAGCACTTTTATTTGGACCAACATGATTCAAGCCCTGTATTATGAATAGATTGCACAGATAAACGGTCCCGGCATGGCTATCAATTCCTTGACCCATTTTCATCTAAAACTAAGCAAATGGACACATCTTGTCACTGACTTTCCGAGGAAGTGTTATGAATAATCACATATCCAAAATGACCAGCATTGTTAGAGCAGAAAAATTGGGATCAAAGCATCACTTGATGACAAGGTCAAGGCTAATGCTATCTGATATACCCAAAGAAATATGTATCACACAAAACAGACACAGTGACTAAGTGGTTACTTTTTCATAGCATGACATGCATGTGAACAATATTGATAAAAATGGAATGCCCTCATTTAACAGCTCTGTTACTGGATATCCAACATTGGAATTCTCTTATTCTAAATATAATCACCAATAGGAATGTGAACAAGAATAACTATGACATAAGTTGTTATACAACTAAGGTATACACAGACTTACAGTGATTGTGCCGAATCTAGACCAACACATTGCGTACAGTCAAGCATACAAATAGCCTTGAAATAATGGCAGTGTAATTATAATGCCCCACTAATACTGCAAGCATATAAATCATCTACCATTTCAACTTCTTTTAAAGATGAGAAAGAAGTTTCATAATCAGCACCTCAACCACTAATAGCATAACCCCCCTTTCACCAAAATACAATAAAGTTGGAGGAGAATATATTGAGGAATATAATACACCATATATTGCCATTAAAACACAAATCACATGTGATACATTCATTTGGAAAATAAATATTGATTTGTTAACTAACTAGGACCAAGCAGATACTCGGGTGGGGGGGGGGAATGTTTCAATTATTTAGATTAAATAAATAAATTTATCAAGCCATAGTCCTTTTAAGCTTGGGAATTGTGTCAGTTAGGAAAATGCAATATTATCATCTGTGTCTGAATCAGCATTAACAAAACTGTCTCTACTTGGCAAAATATTGTCATTCAACAGATATTTTGCATCATTCATCAACATAAATTCACACAGAGCATTTGGAAGTGGTAGATATTTGACCTCTTCTTCTATTATAAAACCAATACTCAGAGCTTGCCGGATACAGATGCGACACAGAAATTTCAGGGGGACTGGTGTCTGAGTAATATGCTTCAACCATTCCTTCATTTCATTGTTTTTAACAGGAACAGAATACACCGGGCCAGTTGGGGAATCCATCCAGATGTTGACCGAATTCATATTTGCTCCTGCCAAAAACAGCATGCGTGCAATGTTGAATGCTTCTCTGGTAACAGCCACCTGGATGGGTTTGATTAATTTCCCCATCGTTTCTCCGGCTTTATTGATGTCACAGTTTGCTCGGATGAGTTGATACACGGCTTCTTCGTGACCACTCATTGTGGCAAGTATAAGTGGGGTGTTGTTGACACTGTCGGGGAGATCTGGATCCATTCCCGTCTGTAATAACACGCCGACCGTGTCGCTCGGACCCGTCCATAACGAACATGCTTCGTGCAGCGCATTCCGTCCCCATCGGTTGACATGCTTAGTATCTATACCTGCATGTAATAGGGTCCGGACAACTTCCACGTGACCTTTACTGGCAGCCAGTGTTAAAGCTGAATCCTCTTCAGTGTCGACAGCTGTGATGTTGGCTTTATGATCTATGAGTGTTTGTGTGATTTGGTTGTAGCCATGTTCTGCAGCCTCTAACAGAGCTGTATGTTGCATCTCATTGCTGTGGTTGACATCACAACCATGCTTCAAAAGAAGCTCAACGACCTCTAGGTGACCTTTAGTGCAAGCCAGAATGAGAGGCGAGTCCCCTTCAGACTCGCACCGATTGATGTCAGCCCCATAATCCAGCAACATTTTTGCAACAATGCTATGGCCCCACAAACTGGCTTCATGTAGTGCTGTTGTGTGGTTGCTGTTTGCCAATTTCACATCACAATTCACTTCCAATAGGAACTTGACGCTGCCAGCATGCCCAAGCCGAGTGGCTACAATCAGTGGTGTATCTCCCTTCGACGACTGCATGTTGACATACGCACCGGCCGTCACCAGAAGCTCCATCATGTCACAGGAGCCTCTCTGAGCGGCCTCGTGGAGTGCCGATCTGCCGTTAGTGTTCACCGCATTCACATTACAATCTGATTGAAGGAGTAATGTCACAATATCCACATGGCCACAATCCACAGCAAGGATGAGTGGTGTGTTAGCTATGCCTCCATTAGGTGAGTTAGCGTTGGATCCATGCGTCAGGAGCTGCCGAACACATTCACTGTGGCCCCCCACCACCGCCCAGTGTATAGGCCGCATACCAATATGATCTGCTATGTCAATACCTACCTTAGTTTTAGCAAGTGGAATAAGTGATTCAATAAAACCATTCTGTGCAGCAATGGAAAGAGCGGTTTTGCCCATGTTATCAGCCAGAGAAGCATCAGAATTATGAAGAAGCAAAGCTTCAATAATGTCGGAGTGGTTGTTCTCAGCGGCGGCATGAAGTGCACTACGACAGACAGCGTCTCTGAGTGAGACGTCACAGTTCTTACTACCATGCTTGAGTAAGAGCTCCACAATCCTAATATGTCCGTACCGCGAGGCCAGAATCAAAGGCGAGCTACCCTCAGTGTCTGTGTTGTTCATGTTCGCGTTTGCCTCCAGAAGCAGCTTAGCTATGTGTGAGTTACCACACAAAGCCGAGTATATGAGAGCACTTGCTCCCACGTCACTTCGTACATTGACATCAGCACCAGCATTGATCAGCCAATTGACCACACTCTCGTGACCTTCAATGCATGCCAAAAGCAACGGCGTCTCACCACTGAAATTCATGCAATTGACATCAAGTCCATACTTGATGAGAATCTGAACAAGACCCAACTTTCCAATCTCGGCTGCCTCGTGTAGAACGTAATTGCCAGCCAGATCTCTGGAATGTACATCACACTTGAGATCCAACAGACGGTGAACAATTTCAATTTGGCCTTTACTGACTGCCCAGAATAGAGGAGTCCATCCTTGGTTGTCTTGGATATTAACATTTATGTGAGGATCTTGTAAAAGCAGAGCGGTGCACTCTTCTGCACCACAGATTATAGCATCATGAAGGGGAGTTCGACCCTCGTTGTCAACTTTATTCACATGGCAGTTGGTCCCAAGTAACATTCTGGTCATTGCACAGCTCTTCATGGCAATGGCTTCTTTCAGAGCCATTGTCGCTACATTTGTATCATGGATGTTGTTCAGAGAGTTTTCAGAAAGAAACGCACTCAATATTTCTAAATCTCCATGTTGAATGGCCTGTGCAGACAAATTATATTCTAATTTCACTCATACAACACAATAACAGGAGAACTAATTGAATTAAAACCCTAGATTTTGTCAGAATATCACAATTTCAAAGTAGGGGTATCAAACCTGAAAAAGGCGCTGAGTTTGGTTCAGTTGTTCATTTTTGGTCACCGTACCCGAAGATATGTTGTTTTGCAGGCGACCACTGTGGTGAGTCTTGTAAGTATTTGGTAGGTCCATTTTGTTGTCATTTATATGTAACAACTACAAAGCAAACAGCAATAGCACATAGAAAACCCCACATCACAAGATGCATATTTTGAATTTGTCTTCACTTCATAGATCTTTATATGGTGCTTGGAGATAAATTCCAGAGATAAGTTCAATTTAGTAAGTGAAAAATGCTTGGGTGATGTTTTTGCTGGCGATATTCAAAGAAGATATTTATCAGTTTATAAGAGAAAAGAACATCACAGCAGGGTAAATACGAAACGTTCAACCTTTCAGACGTTCTATCCAACATGTGGGTTACGCGTCAAATATTACGAGCGCAGCTCAGGCAGCTCGTTTTTTTCAAGGCAGTCGATAACTACATTGTCACGATTTGACTGACTGAAAAGTGAAAGACAGACACTGACACAGACTGAGACAACGTAAATCAGAATAAATTTTATTCCCTCGGCAACAAAATTATATTATCTCAGACTACATATACCGTAGTTGAACGAAGTACATTGAACTGACATGTTCATTGTACTGCGATGTTTTGCTTCTCATTGTAAACAATCAGCTGTCAAATCACAGGAAGTGGTATGTGTTCGTCGTTGAAATGAGCCACATAATTATTCGCAAGATGGCGCTCTCTAGCAACCACCCAATCCTTTTTGACGGTCGATTCTTCCACAGTCGCCCGGTTCCCAATGCTTCCGAACTTATTGTTGCTGTCGATTCATAGCGCTGTTCAGCTTCTTTTAGCCATGTACAGCGAAAGACGGGGGAATTGATTTGGTTAACTCGGGACAAATAAGATAGATGAACATATTGAAAGATTCTTTTTTGTGATGTATGAGCAGAGAGTTACAGGCCCCCTTTTTATTTTAATTAATTCAAATAATAGGAACAGAAACAATAAATGATGTGCATCTTACAAGGGTGTAGGAAAGTGCAAATAAGAGCATTTCACACACTTGGGCCCCTCAGTACATTTAAGAATAAAAGAAGCCAAAAAGATCCCATGTCCGATGCACATGGGTGAACCTGAATAGGGAAAATTAAGGAGGGACAGAAGAAAACTAAGTGCAGAGATGGTGGGAAGAGGATGAATAATACCAATTTAATAGATCAATTTAATGAGCTTCCGAATGCCAAGCCGCTTTCTTTATATATGGGGCTCGGTTCCCGATACCACGGTTCCGAAAGCCGAGACTCCCAGACACGACTAGAATGTGTCAGAGAAAAGGTGTTAGCAGCTGGTAAGGGAGCCAGTGAAGACTTATCAGCAATGTGACATCAAACTTTGTGCCCCTATATCAATATATATCACAAGCGACTTGGCATTCAGAAGCATGGCATCTGTAAATTAACACCTGTAGAATCTACCGAATGGCAAATATTGCCCAGAAATGATAACATATGCTATTTCTAATATAAAATAACTATCTATTCATGGGGTCACTTCATTGAGTAAAATGATCATTCCTTTGTAGTACCAACTTGTTTGGGATATTTTTTAAGTCCACGTCAAGACTACAATGATGCCCATAGTGGTACACAGGGAAATTAATCCCATATATCTATCGCGTAAACAATTAGTATACTTCTCCCCGCAGTGAAATGAGTTGTCAAAATTAGCCATTCAATATGTTCACAGCATACAAGGTCCACTCTTTTCATCTCATTTCCTTTGTTATACAGACAATGACAGAGATTAAACCATCACACAATAGCAAATTACTACTAGATTCAAAGTTTTTATTTCAAATATATGCATGCACAAGTTTGGCATATACACACAAATGAATAATTTTGTCATCATACTTTCACATTTCAATTAATGACATTGCATCTTCAATAGTATCTGCACCTACACATTCAATGCATCTAAAGCAACAGAACTTTTTGAAGATGGTAAGGAATTGAATGCAACTAACATTATGTCAACAAATTACGAATAAAGCTTTGTAAGACAAAATAATAATCTTGAATATTGATCCGATTACCAGGAAGTAGATACCCTTGAATACACAAAATAATGAAGTGAATTAAGTTGATAAAATGATGCTGACAAAGCACAACTATAAGTAAGAGCATTGTCAAAGATCAATGTCACGTGTCATTATGTACATGCATAACATAAAAACCAAATTTGCTGCCTTGTCATGTTACATATCTCCCCTGGATTTCCCTTTATGCAGATAAGAAGCTGTCTGTTCATCCGAGGAAAACCCTCATTAACACGTATTCATCTGCGTGAGGATAAACATCACCAACAACAAATCCATTGCTGCATCTGTTATTAATTCATTGCTATAAACTAGCTGGCAGCTGACCAAGTAGCCGAATGGGTACAAACATGATATCAGGTTGAATCCAACAACATTTCAAAAACCAATGCAAAGTAAAGCAGCTGTAAAGAATACAGCCCAAGACATTTTGTGACGGAAAGCTAGGTCAAAATTACATAACAATGTTCTGCAAAATTATGCAAAATAAATTAAAGAGTATGACTGCATAATTACCAGCAAGTGTGATAGAACAAAAAAAATTGACAGTGTGGGTGAAAGAAACAGTCTGCTTGATAGGGCAGATATCAAAAACATCCATGTTGAGTGCCAAGCTCAGCAAGCACTCAAGCTGCCTCAAAATAGTCAGTCATGAATCAGTGGATTACTATATCACAACACTTCCTGAATTCATATCCGGAAACAGTATCTATGCAACAACGCCGCGGCGGCACTGTGCACGTTAGTTTGAATCTGGGGGCTGCGTGTTTGGGGGATGTAGTGCCTGCGTGTGAGAGGATGTACCTGGAGGCGGGAGATCAGGGGAGGCAGGCATGCTGCTGAGATGAAGACCAGGTGAAGTGATGACTGTCGCCTCCGTAACAGTCGTTGGGGTACATTCCTGTTGATCCTCGCCGACTGGGACATGCCTATCTGGTATAGGGGCATCTGACCCACACTGGTCTTCGTTGGCATGAACGATCGGGGGACTCATCAGAGGCTCAGTTCCATTCGTTGGCTCTTGGCTGACGTCGCTAATATTTTCAATGACTTGTGGAGAGTTGGACCGAGTCTGCTTTGGATCTAGGAGTGAAGCTGATAGAAGCACCTCACTGGAAGGTGCAAGATGCAAGGGGACCTCACTGGCAGGTGCAAGTTGCAAGGGCACCTCACTGGCAGGTGCAAGTTGCAAGGCACCTCACTGGAAGGTGCAAGTTGCAAGGACACCTCACTGGAAGGTGCAAGTTGCAAGGCCACCTCTTTGAGGGCGGTTTGTTCGCCGTGACAGCAGCCTGGTCGGCATCAGCAGCGTGTTCTGATGCGGTGGTTTTGGCGCCGGAGCCGTGACGGTGGTCGGCTGTGGACTTGTGGTGTGACGAGCGGTGTGAAGAGGAGTGATGGCGGTGCTTCTCATCGCGACTAGACTTGTGTTTGTGCCTGTCACCGTGCGAGGAGTGCTTGTGCTCGGAGCTGTGACGGTGGGAAGATGAAGATCCATGGCTGTGCGAGCGATGCGATGAATGAGACCTCGAAGTTGCATCCTCCTTCGAGGAGCCAGATCTGCTTTTCTCACTGCTGCCAGATGACCCACTCTTATGAAGTGCGTCACTTCTGTGCTTGGACGACGACCCACTTCTATGAGAGGATGAAGATTTTTTGTGTGAAGAAGAACCACTCCTATGGGTAGATGAGCTGCTTCTGTGACTTGATGAATTGTGCTGCTTTTTCTCAGATTTTTTCTCCGATGATATAAGCTGGTGGTCTTTGGCCTCTTGTTGAATGCCTGTTTTCTCCGTCGACCTAGATACCGATTCTTGTTTGATGACAGGCATGTCTGACTTGGTTATAACTCTAGAGTCTTTCTTGGAGTCCATATCCCGGCCATCCACTTTACCCTCGCCCCCTTTGGTATGATTGTCCTTGACCTTATTAGGAGTGCTCCTATGTTTGCCAGACACGTCGACACCGCTCTTCGACAGTTTCTCGCCACTTCTCTTGTCATGACCCTTCCGCTCCTGCGTGGCCCCTTTACTCGGGGTGCCAACGGCTCTCTTTGTCGAAGAATCTCCTTCCCTCTTGATCTTGACCTCACCATTTGTCTTGACCTCTGACCTCTTCACCTTGACATGACCAGGCTTCCTCTCCTTACCAGGAGTTCCGTGTTCGGCTGTACCTTTCTCAGCTTTCTTCGCCGCCCGGGCGGCGGACGCCTCTTTCTCGCGGGCTTCTGCTTCAATCTCGTCTTTGTAGTAGTCCTTGAGGACGGATGTGCCAGGCAATGCTGACAACCGCAGACACCGTCTTGAACTGGTGGATGACGTTACGTGGGATGAAGTATATGTCGTTGTCACGCAGCTTGATGGAAGAGTAACGGATGCCTTCGCGGCGCATCAGGTTCAGTTTGGCATCGTCCACCCAGGATACACACTGTCAAAAACAGAAGCCAGGTAAGGGTCTGACAGGTCGAATACGTTCAAGCATGAAAACGAGATCAAGATATCGCATGCTTCGCAGCCGATGCAAAGAAGACATTTGGCATCTTCGCAAAAGCCAGTCGCTCTTACTGGGCTTACATCGTTCTTATACACAACATGGGCATCTCTGAGACTGGCTGTACTATTAGCATCGAGGGAGTACCTGAGACATGGGGGGCTCATGCAAATCCAGCCGGAGCATGTTAACCACCTGCATGAAGTCGCTGGGGTGGAAACAAACAACGTCCTTCACCACCCGATCCTCACCATACCTGCAATCATAACACCACCCGATTCACAACATCCGACACACGTCCGACGTCAACGCGATTTCAACATTTGCACAGAGCTCCGTACGACTCACGCTTCTCCATTGTGTATGGCTTTGAGGAGTCCCACGGCGCCTGTGGTCTTGCGGTCGAAGCCCTGTCCCACGTGGTCAGCATGGGCCCGTGTGCGGTCCTCCACCAGGGTCTCTCTGGCTTCTGACGCGCGTGGCAGGTACTGCAGGTTACGCAGCTCATTGATGCCTCTGTTATACACACATGTCATCTGGTATTGACTTTTGACCACGAGTAGTTTGTCTTACTGAGCCAGCCAGTCCTGGGCAAGGAAAATAAGCTGAGTTTTCTGATTAAATCATTGAGCCTTGGCCAAGAATACGGTTTTCTGACAGAGCCGAGTGTAGTCGATTCTATTTTTACCTGCGCCGTTTGAGTGGAGACTTGGTCATCTCGGCTGTGGGGACATACTGCTCTCCTGGTCGTGCCCATAGAATAGGCCCGTCGTTACTCTGGTCGCGTGGCAGCCTGTGTACCAGTGAAGCAGGACCCCACGGCATGACATGGTGTAGGAAGGGGTCTTCCTCCAGTAGGTCCAGGAAGCTGGAGAAGTAGTCGCCCACCTCTTCTGCCTTAGTGCCCACCAGACTGATCTGTCAACACCAACACGCCGTGTTATACACAACATCTAATAAATAGACCATCTTAAATGCAACATCCACTAATACACACCACAGCATCCAGAAATTGTTCAGCCCCATATTTGTAATGAGGTGGCCTATCATGCTGCTTGGCAACCGCACCTTGGAAACCTAAAGTTCTTTTCTTCGGCTGCCACCATTTTTGTCGTCAGAAAATTCCCTTCCTACTTATTGGTCTAATTTTTATAGCAATGATGCCTACAACTTTAATAAGTGAAGATTTTATAAAAAACCAACATTTTGTAACCCAAGCGGCAGTATACACAGCAATTGCGAGGTAATTATAGAGAGCGTAATGATTCACAGGTAACATTTAGGGAGGCACCGTTATCGATGGAACTACACGACTAAATAAAACAGATTTCCACAGTACATCATGAATATTACCAGTCAAATAATAATGTTGAAAATTTATCAGCATGATTTTGGATCAAGTAAAATTTGTGGCTTAAATAATAAGAGGGCACTATTCATGTCTGCGTTAAACATAGTAATGTACTACCAAAATGATCACCGAGTGCCCAATTTGGGACTGAACAGCCTCTTTAACATAACATTCACAAACACACCATGTTCAAATAACATCCACAAAAAAACTTTTTACACGCATCCACAAACACCTTTTTACACACAACATCCACAAACACTTTTTTACACAACATCCACAAACACCTTTTATATACATCCACAAACACCTTTTTACACACAATCGCCACTAACACGTCAGTATGCTTTGAACCACCCCCTATTTTCAGTCAAAATTATCATGTTTTACTCCCATCCTTACTAACACAAATCACAACAGTGGCATTATGGGGTCCACATCACACTATGTACAGAGATTAGCCCATATTAACTCATGCAAGCTGGGGAAAGGGCCAATAAACGGAGAACCAGTCCTGTGTTATACTCAGGAAGATCAATTATGTTAGTCCCAAACTATTTTTCAGTATGCTATTATGAATGTACCACTCCACACCAGTCCACTTTGCTCTGTGAACAACATGTAAAGCAATGCTTGTTGATAGCCGAATATCATAGCCTCCTACCTATCATGGTTAACATTCAGTGAGTCGGTGTATGTTTGAATGCCTTGACAAGCTGAGCTGAGAAATGGATCGATGAGGCGATCAATATTAAGGCACCAGCTAAAAGCTACAGTCACGCTAAAACTCAGTAAGCATGGCGCGTTGGCATCAAATAGCAAGTCTGGGTAGCCAGGTGTAGGGTAAGCAATATCAGCGTGTTCACCGCGACTCCGCTGGTACGCACAGTCAGTCCCAGTAACCGTGTGGCACCGCCATTGACGCGCGACACAGCGCGGTAACAGCGTGGAGCTATGACATGGTAACCTTGGCACAAACAGACTGATGGGCTCGCTAGCAACGGACGCCCACCCACGCCCAAACCGACAGATGGGCTGGCTAGCAACGGCCGCCCACCCACGCCAATGCCTGGAGGATGCGAGTTTCTCTCACGAACAGCCAAATATACACTAGTGAAATAACAGCAGAAACAATCAGCGATTTGTGAAAGTTCCGCTTGATCGAACAATCGCACCAATCAAGAGGTATAGCCCAACCACGGCTCAGTAATGCAGCCGCAGGTGGTACACCCAAGTAGTATACTTCGACAACAGCATGATATGTCGTCTGCTACTCCCCAACAATTGTAGCATAAAAAACTACAATTCGCCGGAATGTTTTTTTTTTCCGGCAGCATAACAAAACACGATATGTTCAGCGCTGCACAGATGCACCTGTACGTATACAACAGTTGCGGGCGAGACGGGGTACAACTTACAAGGCCGTCGCCAAGGCAGCGTGCCAACGCAGACACGGCGGGTACAAATCAGGGAGTGTAAACGCAGTGTACACAGAGCTATGTGTTTTAAAACATCAAGCGAGTACATATTCAACGATTGAGAAAATATCTCCCACGCTCGCGAATGCAGTCCGTTTGTCAGACAGCAGCTAATCTCTATCCCGGCGGCTCCTGTGAGAGATAGAGATTCAGAAGTTACTTATCAAAACATTTCCTTAATCTATACGTCTTCTAATCAATATCAATTGTCATGTTCCAAAATGCTTGTTATTTCGTTATATTCATCGACGCATTGTCCCTCTAAACGACAAAGCCGACTGCGATAAACTATACCGCGGCAGCCAGTATTGTAATTCGTCGCTCATAGTAGCACTATAGGACGTCCAAGTTACAACGAAATGAAACGCGCGCGCACGGTTACGGTAATATGAGCCAGCGAGACGCAGTCAACGCGGTGCAATCGTGGCCCTGGTCCGGTCATATGTGCGTAGGTCACAAGCGGGAATTTATCAGTGGCGCTTTTTTTTGAGGGTGCATGGGACGATGGTGCATCCTATATCACTACCTTATTGATCTTTGATGATTTATTTCGAGGTGCTAATTTTTTATAAGTTATGTGAGCGGGCTGCAGTTAAACTGTCACCTGTTTATGTTATCCAAACAAGGCCGGTGTATGGCTCCGTGTTTGCAATCAGATCGCTTAAACGAAGAATCATACATCTGTGCAAAATAATCCCCAGCCCATCTTATCCGGATAGTCAAAGTTTGCCTGCAAACTGTTCCTTTGAAATTTGAATCACAACTCTATGCAAGAAGCTATTTCTTCTTAGCGCTAGCCGTTCCCTAGCTTTTAGCTATGTGTATGTATGTTCCCCGAGTTTTGAGTTTCCAGGCCTAGACTGCACAGGTAAAAAAAAAACTAAAAAGGTACTCAATTTAATATTTTGCACACCTGAATGCGACAGATCACTATGGAGATGTCCTGTTGTGAGATATATCAGTCAAAAATCATTTACCATTATGTCAACAGCACTATTGAGAATATTGATATAGATTATGATTTAAATATGAAGAGTCAAGAGTCTCTCTTTGGTGAACAAACCACACAGATATTACATCTTGGTGTTGGGTATTGTTGTGACATCACAGACTGTGGGTTGATCGCCGTTACCGCCGACATGTTTGACAGATGTATGACATCTTGTACTATCAGGAGCAACCAGATGGCGTTTCCACGGTATTACCCCCCTGCAGCTGTTCCGAGATAAAAATGCCAAAACCCTTGTTTCCATAGATACACGGCAAATCTGAAGCTTTAAATTGTCCACAACAGTAGAAACACTTCTGGTGCCTTTTGCTGATAAGGGCAATTGCATGAATCAACAGGATTTAAGGTAGTACTGTACACATTACTTTCATCAACTTGGATGTGACGTCTCTTGATTGAACTCGTGCACTTTTGTTAGCTCAGTCTTTCTAAGACAAAGGTTTCTAGAAATCTTTTAACATGAGAGTTTTGTGCTACACTTTATAAAGAATGATAATGCATTTATTTCCCGTGGGTAACCCACTAACAGTGTGTTTACTGGTTGAATGATGTGTTGGTCAAGGCCAACCAATACCCTTCAGTCACTGTGTTGACCTTGTCAATCTCACACTGTTGCTGCGTTCTTTTGAGCGACAGGTTGGAATATCGGGTCTACACAGTGTACTCGGCTGAATGCCAACCTGTGGGGGTGTATAATGGTGTGAGGAAATGGACAGTGGTGTGATTCAAACTGGGTTATCTGCACTTACCACTCACTTACCAGAATACAAATCAACATCAGAACTCAGATTAGAGATGAAATGGGAAACTAGGGATCCAAATTACAGTACTCCCAGGACCAATCAAGGGAAAGACACAGGATTTGGCAGATGAGGGCAAGGGAAAACAAGAGTGGATATAAACTCAGGATCCAGTGAGGCATATTATAAGTACTCGTGATCCAAATTACAGTACTCCCAGGACCAATCAAGGGAAAGACACCCAGACCAATCAAGGGAGTGTATATAAACTCAGGAAAGACACACGGATTTGGCAGAGGGAAAGAGGATTTGGCAGATGAGGGCAAGGGAAAACAAGAGTGGATATAAACTCAGGATCCAGCGAGGCATATTATAAGAAACCAGGGACCCACCTCAGACTACGGAGTGGGATATGATAGATAAAAAAACCCCAGACATCCATGGAATTTAGATTTACTTGTATCAAATCAGGTATCCATATCATGATTAAAAAATAGACATGATGTTTTTAAAAGAGATGTTGAATTTATTTACCTGGTTAAGTCCCCCGGTGCGGTACGTTCCAGCACTGTATGTCTGCCTCACACCATCTCGGAAAGCAGCCATAGACAGCGTCTCGATGTCAGACTTGCCTAAAATGGTTTTCTTGACGGCCATATCAGGGTGGTGGTGGGCAAAATGTTCGATAAGATCCGGGAGGTAGGAGGCAGACCCATGTACGATACCCATAGCGTGTACACCCTCGCCATATGGCTCCTCTTGGAATACAACTCTGAAATACTCCTGCACAAATTCCTCCATTTGGGAGGCCGAGAGTTTCTGAAGTTCGTCAAGGTAGCTGTGGACCACAGTAGCCCCTCCATTGGGACAGCGTTCGATGTGGATGAGATGACCGTACTTGAGACCGCCAGTGTGTTGCAAGTGATAACGCAGGCGGTAATCCAGCTCGGTGTGCATGATGCTGCCAATACGTCCCGAGCTCTGCACCAGCCTCTTGGGGTAGAGATATTTCTCCATGTCAACCTCATCTTCCGAGGCATCTGTCTCACTTAGAGCAGCTTTGCTCGGGGTACAAGTGGTTCCAATCTTTTTAGGCACTTTTTTCTCTTTATAACTATCAGAACTAGAGTCACTTTTTGGTTTCTTGACATGATTATCCTTCTTTGAATCAGCAGCATCACTGGAGTGATCGGAGAAGCTGAGCTTGCGCTTTCTGGGCGTCTCACAGGACTGCTGCTTGCCTGACTCGGTTTTGGAGGAGCTTGTCTTGGACGAAGAAAAGGGACTTTCTTGAGAGGACGCATGTTTCACATGAGAGGATTTGTGCCTTTTCTCATCATGTTTGGCTGGAGTACCATGCTTGGTACTGCCGTCTGCTGCCGACTTCCCCGAGCGGGATGTCTCAGGCTTCTCCCGTACGTGCTCAGGAGGAATAGTGCCAGAGGATTCCTCTGATGCTGCGTTCCTCGAATGTGGCACTTTTGCCTTGTGAATATGGGGTTTACTGCTGCCTTCATCAGACTTGCTGGAGCTGCGATCACCGGTGTGATGGCGCGACTTTTCTTTGTCGCTTTTGTGTTTGAGCCTGTGGTGATTGGACAACTTGCTACCCTGCTGAAGCCTAGCTTCTTTAACTTCATGTTTTGAATCTTTGGTATGAGAGTGCTTTTCAAAAGAAGAGGAGCTGTGGATCACAGGTGGGGTGTGGACCTCCCCCCCATGAGATTTGTTGCTGCTGCTATGCTCACTTTTATGAAGCTCTTGTTCTCCAACCAAATTGCGTCCATTCACAGAATCAACAGAACGTTCTTGGGCAAGTTTATCACTGGTAGAGCTTTTGGATATTTGATAGACACTGTGGTGAGAACTTGGCAACTTATCACATCCATTTACGTCAACTGCCTTAACAAAGTCCCCATTTTTAATCAAGGTCTGTGGATGAGACGGTGGTACGTTTTCCGTATTGCCATTGACATCATTAAGGGATCCATCGAGGACATGAACAGCACCCACACTTTGAAAAGGAGATGTTATTGAATGATCAGTCGGAGATCTTGCAGGGAGCTCACCACATTTGTCGTGTTTTGACTGAATGTCGAGGTGGCATTGAAGTAATGTGGCATCCACAGCACCATTTCCTTGGTGATGAATACGAGCTTCTGGATTTTGTACACTGCAAGAGCCTTTGTCAGTGGAAGTTGGAGAGAGCTCCTCATACGCTATAAGCTCTGGATCCCTCATGCCAGCAGACATCTCCTGAGAGGGGTTTCCTGTGAGACACACATCTCGGTCAGATAATGTTTCCAAGTGTTCATCCTCTTGTGTTGATGATGCAAGCTTTACTGGTAAGTCAATTTCACCTTTCAAATCATGTGTGGTATCACACTGAGCCAGTCCATTTTCCATCCTGTTGTTCTCATCACTTCCATGTCTGCTACCAATAATTTTGCTCGGTTTTTTATCAGCCAACAGGTGGTGATTGTTAACCGTGTTCACATCACCATTGGTCCTTATTTCTTTATTGCGCCTATCTGACTTGTTGGCATGCCGGTGGTGACTTTTATGGGATCTATGCCTGTCACGGCTGGCTCTGTCAAAGGAGCTGATGTGATGCTTGCTCCTTGGTTTTGGGTCATCCATTCTTAAAACATCTACTTTTCCCCCAGTTCCTGCAAAAAATTCAATGGGAGATTAAGTTTCAAATTGACTGACATGATTCATTTTAAAGCAGCATCGATTCCTTTTTTTCCGCACAATAACACACAATACACAAGAGTAAGGCGCTAAAATGATCCCCTGTTTGTAATTACCAATCATATAATAAGTCCATCAACTTACCATTTGTGACCATCTCAGCAGTCACCTTGCCGGCCTTACATTTCATGCTCGAGCTTTTGGCTTTCGGTGAATTTGGCGACATGCCATCGCTCACGTCGGCATCACTGACACTGCCAGAAAACCTATCCTTCCCCTCGTAATCATCTAGATAACCCGAGCTTGAAAGGCGCCTGTAATTGTGCTGTACCCGTCTTCGCTTTCGTGCAGACTCTGGGCTAAGGCCGACGTCTGATCTTCCGCCATGGGATGACAATTTTTCCATCATGTCCTGGGCGTCAATCGGAGACATACATCGCTGTTTGTTTTCGTCCAACTTCACAACATGTGCCCTTTCGGGCTCCAGGGCAGTGCTCAGCTGCGAATCGCCGATTAAATCCACGGTAACACCCAATGGGAAATGGTCCTTGTATATCCCAGTGTCTTCTGCCATAGTTTAACATTCACTTGATGTTCTTACATGGCAAAAAACACTGAAAAATGGCGTTACAAATGTAGAATATTTCTATTTCGCGACCCACTTTCGGCCATGACAGATTTAATTCCACGGTTCCCCGGATGTTTGACCCCGAGAATTGCCTATGAAAGGAAGGCTACCATTGGTTGTTACCTAAAGCTTTGGCGGCATCGGTCCCGTCTCTACCAATCACCAGTTGTTTCATATCACCATATCCAAGTCATTCGGGCGCGTGCGTACAGACGTTTTGAATGAAAGCGGCGTTTTTCTGACTGGGTAAGGTCTTTGTCACAAACCGAGTGAGATTATATTGAATTTGCATTCCGTCAGTATTCACACGACAGTTTATCAGCATGGCTACCGATTCCGAAGTACCTGCAAAGAGGCAGAAAATATCTGAAGGGTCCTCAGAGCTTGACGACGGCCCAACTTTGGAAACAACGAAAACGTTAGAAGAGATTGACTCCTGTCAGAATGAAATAGACGCGCTAAACGAGAAGGCCAGCGAGGAAATTCTAACTGTGGAACAAAAGTACAACAAATTGCGGAAACCTCACTACGAAACTAGGAATACGCTTATCGAAAAAATTCCACACTTCTGGGTCACTGCCGTATCCTACAATATATTTTCTGTTGTGTATTGCTGTCATTTTGCCAATCAACGCTTTGTTGCATTTAAATTTATATTACCGGTAGGTCTGTATAAAACTGCATGTATGAGCAATAATTTTGCTTCAATATATTGCAGTCTATTCTTACACTTTGATGGACTGTCAGTTCTAAACAGCAGGGAAAGTTACCTTGGCAGCTGAGGATATTCTATAATGTTATCAGTCTATATTGTAGTTCTATTGTCATCAGTCATCGTTGTCACAACATGGCTACCTGTTATCTGTTTAGGTTGAATGAGTGATATTACTTTTCATTGACCTTAACCTATCCAGTTTGTCAACCATCCTCAGATCTCAGCAATTTTAGATGAAGAAGAAGAAGAGTGTCTGCACTCTCTGAAGCAGGTAAAGGTTAACAATTATGTAAATCAGGTCAATCTGTGAAGAATTTTTATTCTGATAACAGAGCCTAACTTGCCACTGCTGTGGTGGATATTTGTAAGCTCTGGCTCCTGTGGTGTAGTGGTAAACTGAGTCGCCTTTCGACTCACAGGTGTGAAAACCTGGCTGGTTCAATGTGACTGGGATAATCACGTTAAATGGCAGTCCCTTCTCTGAAAGGCGATGCACCCGACCTGGAAGCTCGACAGTACTGTGCTGGACCTTCTTCCCAATACGTTTACGTTGCGTGGGTTTTGCAGCCCGGTCTGGGCAGTGGGTTTGTGCCAAGTGGGCACTGGCACTTAAGGGGAGTTGTCCAAGCATCACATCCTCATACGTCACCGTATCAATATCAACTTGTTAAAAGTGACGTTAAACCTCTATATTACCATTACCTGATGGTTGTTAATCTGCCCGGCACATGAAACTAACAGCCAGCTACTTCATAACTCCACCACACAACAGAACACTGGAGAGCAGTTTAATAATACTTATCATTTTATTATGCAATACTAACAAAAACACAAACATGCCTCCTGATACCGTGAATCTGTAAGGGCTCTCAAACCTTGAAATTAATCTTCGAAATCTTGTAAACCTCCTCTTGCTTTTTACTGCTACAGGTAGAAGTAGAAGAATTTGAAGATATCAAATCGGGGTACCGCATCAAATTGCATTTCACTGAAAACAAATATTTCACCAATGATATCCTTGTGAAAGAGTTTCACCTTGCAACTGCAGGCAGCGACGGAGCATGTAAGTGGCACAATGGCCCTTCCAAAGCAAAAACTTACTTGACATGGCTGATTTTACCTTGAAATATTTGCAAACTGGGTGGTTAAAAATGTCAATGGTAACTTGTTTTCAAATCTGTCCGTCTAGTTTCCCCCCTCGTCTTATGTGTATGATAGACCTATACATTCACTGCTCATGTTAATTGGATGTTCAGGGGACCCAGCTTCCACCAGTACCACCATCAACTGGAAAGATGGACATAATTTGATCCAGAAGGCAGAGAAAGCACAAGGTCCCAAGCGCAAGATGGGTGTGCTGCGCACCTTCTTCCAGTGGTTCTCTGACAACTCGGAGCCTTCCGCTGATGATATAGCTGAGGTATAACTGGGCGTTTGAGATAGTTGATGCCATAAACATTCTGCAGGTGCTTCACCTAAGTTGATGACTTTTTGGTGGGTGTGCTAATGTGTGATCAAGGGATGTGGTTCGTACTGATATTTGTGTGTGTTAATGTTTGGTAGACTGATTTTGTGACAACAGGTGGTGAAGGATGACATGTGGCCGAACCCCCTCCAGTATTACCTCTCTCCAGAAATAGAAAACGGCATGGAGTAAGTCCTTACCAGCATTCCGTCGTATTGTCAGGCACCGAGTCAGTTACATTTCAGTCATTTCATCCTATAATAGTGAGGCATATGTGGACTGTAATGTGAAAAGGTTGGGTTGTGTTGATGGCTAAATACAAAGTCCCATTTGGCCTTGGGGAGTGAAGTGGTTGAGTTGGTGGCGTTATGATTTGTTGGTGGCGTTATGATAACCATGGTGATGAAGTGATGTTGATTGTGAGATTGATGTGTTCAGCGATGACGAGGACGATGATGACGATGATGAATTGGACGACTCGGCTGAGATCACGGGGGAGGATGATGGTAAGTATGTCTGTGCATGATGATTGTTGTCCGTCTGTAAGTTAACACCTCATCGTCAGAACGTTATGATGTCGTTGTTGGGTTGTTGCAGAGCTGGGTGAGATCGAGGAGGAGGATGACGAAGATGGAGAAGATGACGAGGAAGGTGAGTCAAAGGATGTGCTGTGGGGGGGGGGGGTGGTCAGATGGTTACTTTTTTTTTCATTGAGCCTTCCATATTATATTTACGAAAAATGATTGTGGTAATATTATTGTTTGTGAAGAATTTGCTCCAGTGAAGTCATAGTGTGTGGACATATTTGCTTTCAGATGATGAATAAGATGGAAGTTTCATGCCCCTGACTTAACTGTACATACCTGCTGATTACTACTTTAATCACATCATTGACACCTGTCTGGACACCACACACCAGCCAGGATTCACACCTTTGCATGATGACATGATCCAATTAGCTGCCAAGTAAAACAGTGTCTCAATTTCGTCCCACATTAACTTATTCACAGATCACAGATATGTTGTCATTTCCTGTCTTTGTGTTCATATATTTTTTTATATTAGGACTGTACATTGGTGATATGTTTAAAGTGTAAAAGCTTGTGTTATGAAGTAGGGTTGTGTGTACATATGGTTTATTTAGTGCTTAGCGTGTACAGACAGGCCTTCCAAGGGTTGGTGTGCATTTCAGCTTTGTGTTACCTGTAAGCGTGAATAATCCGACTAAGGTTTCAAATTCTATCACCGGTTCTTGGATCTCAAGTGCTGTCATTTTTTGTACAGTACAAGGTCAAGGTTACCATAGAAGAAAGATAATAGCTCAAATTTTTCCAGACTGTCAAGCTGTTGGACTAAATTTTTTTTATGTTACATGAGATGTTGAGAGAGGTCTTGTCCTCCGATGTTTATGTGGAGGACCAACCCTGGTGTGTGAGTGATTTCCCGTGCAACTCAGGTTTAATTAAGGTAACACATTCAAGGCAGCAGTTCATGTTGAAATGTTCATTTGTAACTGGTGGGGATTGGCAGACTGGGTGATTTGTTTGTTCTTGTTCATGAAGAAAGCCTGTTGGACGTGATGAGGATCTGAGATGTGGTCAATTAGGCCCTGCTCATTTCAAACCATGGAAATGCATTTGATGCCACCATTGGATTAATAAATGAATATTTGACACTTGTGTATATTTTTTACAAAGATTGGGGCAAATTCCATATAGATAAATCTTATATTCAAACAAACAAACCAGTAATTGGCCCTGCATGACTTATGACTCCCGAATAGTAATTGAAAGTTTGTACCATGAATATCCAATGGGTTCCTAAATGAAAAGTAGACCTATTGTAATATATTTCTAGCTACATCTAGTCCGATGAGAATAACAATTTCAAGGTGGAACGTTTAGTAATTACAGCTTGTATGTGGTCTTAATTGGACCTAATGTGTATGTGATTCAGCTGTTCGACTAAAGTGAAACTTTATATGGAGCATTTTGTTAGGAAGTAAGCTAGCACCTCAAAATCATACATAGACGCATGTTGATAATTGAAAAAATGTGCTCAGCAAGATTTTACTGGAAAAAAAAAACTGATAAAAGTGCGTTGTACAAAAACTTTTTTCGCCTTTGATGCCTGTGTAAAACTATGGGCGTTATGATTTGGTCTTGTCATAACGT
>CM067343.1:19172479-19357479 GCA_034190875.2 Urechis unicinctus
CATATTGTGCGATTCTTAATGGACCACAGTGTATGCCGACATATAACCGAAAAAAATCCCAGCAAATATTGTGAGATGCCATGGCTATTAGCGCACACCTGCCTCATAAGCACATGTGACATGTTTCATTCGCTTAATGAATGCAGGTGCTCCAGCCTGTCTACCAAACTCCTGTGAGCGACCGCAGACTTTGTAATATTACAGATATATATAGAGATAAAACACACACACACACACACACACACACACACACACACACATATATATATATAGATATATATATATAGATATATATATATATATATATATATATATATATATATATATATATATATATATATATATATATATATATATATATATATATATATATATATATATATATATATATATATATATATATATATATATATATATATATGTATGTATATATATATATATACAAACGATTTCACCCCAATGCGGCAAGTTAGTGAATCCTCATGATGATACTGGCGTATATATATATATATATATATATATATATATATATATATATATATATATATATATATATATATATATATATATATATATATATATATATATATATATATATATATATATATATATATATATATATATATATATATATATGTTTGTCCTCATATTATTACGAAAGCGGACACATAAGTGCAAACTCGAGCACACGTGTTTGACATTTTAATTATCTATACGAGACAAAAGGCGTTTGCACACGTCTTTAATGCGTTTATACAAGTCAAAAATATCCCAAAGGTGATCCTCAACCTGCTTATAACGTTCTGGTGTGCGAACGCTCTCCATTCAGCATTATGATACACTCCTATAAAGTTGTCATAACGTTCCCTTCATAATGATATTACTAACCCCCAACTACTCCATCTGATGGAAATAATGACCATAACCCCTCCAAATTATAATATTGTGAACCAGCATATGGTATTGTCACCCAAATTCCAACTAATTTATGGTAATGTCACCCTCGACGTACGATACCATGGCAATGTCGCCTACAACTTCATGGAATTGTCACCCACACCCACAATTCTCTTTGCGGAAAGGAACCCATGACCCTGTTATTTGACCATCGCAGAATGATTTTAAGCCAGTCAATCCAATCTGCTGCTTGTGAAATGCGTGCTTGTTGAACGTTATGACAAGACAAAATCATAACGTCCATAGTTTTACACAGGCTTCAAAGGCGAAAACAGTCATTGCACAAGGCACTTTTATCAGGGGTTTTCCCCAGTTAAATCTTGCTAACCACATTTGTTGATATATCAACAGGCGTTTGTGTATGATTCAGAGGTGCTAGCTTACTTCCTAACCAAATGCTTCATACAAAGTTTCAATGAGACGGACTGGCCACATTAGTCGAACAATTGAACCACATGTGGCATGCACAAATACATTAGCAGGTCCAATTAAGACTCTGTACAAGCTGCAATTACTAAACAATCCACCTTGAAATTCTTATTCTCATCAGACTAGATGTAGCCTGAAATAAATTACAATAGGTGTTCACTTTACTTAGGAGCAGGAACCCATTGGATTTTCGAAGTACAAACTTTCAACTATTATTCAAGGGTCATATGTCATTCAGGGCCAATTATTGGTTTGCTTGTGATGACATTAACATAAGATGTACCCATATGGAATTAGCCCAAATCTTTGTGAAAAATATACACAAGTGTCAAATATTCATTTATTAATCCAATGGTGGCATCAAATGCATTTCCATGGTTTGAAATGAGCAGGGCTTAATTGACCACATCTCATATCCTCATCACGTCCAACAGCCTTTCTTCATACACAAGAACAAACAAATCACCTAGTCTGCCAATCCCCACCAGTTACAAATGAACATTTCAACATGAACAGCTGCCTTGAATGTGTTACCTTAATTAAACCTGAGTTGCACGGGAAATAACTCACACACCAGGGTCGGTCCTCCAACATAAACATGGAGGACAAAACCTTTCTCAACGTGTCTTGAAAATTTGAGATATTATCTTTTTACTGTGGTACACGTGACCTTGTACTGCGGTGATTATGAATATCGCTTTATCTTCAATCCGGAACTTGCTGAGGCAATTCAGCTATTCGATGGTTCCTCTTATTGTATTGACATGTGGCATTCTGGTTATGGGTTGCAGAAAGGATTATATTGTAAGAAGATTGTCGAAATTTTCTGCGCCATTTACAAAAGCAGATTAAATGCTTCAAGCGAACATGTATTTCAGCTTGTTTATTTGGCCCGAGAAAACAAAAAGATAATCAATGTGGATGTAGCATGGTTAGCATCAACAACATCGTAATATCTATACGGTTTCCGGTCGTTCAATCATCGGCCGTATCTTATTTGTTAATTCAAAGTAAAACTTAAGGTTGAAGCACCATTGTGGAAAGTATTAACATATTTCCTGTCGGTTAATTTCAGGGGCTGATCGTTGTCCAAAATCATCTATACAATGACAGAGTCTTTACATCTCAACAGCGAATACTACCATACCACGTCACAATCTGGCGTGATTTCATCAATATCTTGCTTGAGAAGGCTATCATCGGAGAGAGGATATTTCGCGCGTGAAGTCATGCAGTCAATTGGCCTCTTTTCGGTCTACTGTTGGGTTCATATAACATCCCCATTGGTCGGCCAGTACACTGCTTCATGTAAGCAAACATATTGAGAGAGACAGCCAGTTGTAGACCAATTTGTCATGTAGCATATACACATATTAAAGCTTTTTGGTGTAGTTGTATGATGTGAGGAATGACAACTTTATAATAGCTCATAGTCGAACTGGTGAAGCATAATAAGAGTCAACGTTGTTAATTTCTGAACAATGTTCTGGGGTTTCCTGCTTGCTACCGCGTGGTCCACAATCCGCTCTCTGCACCAAAATCATGGTCAGCACAGATGCCATCTCACTTCTACAGTAATACACACAAACTTGCAGGTAATAAGACAGCAAAGCTATAAAAGGAATCCACTAACTAGTCTCGTTGACGCAAATAGCCATACCACAAACAAAAGCACGTGGGAATACTGGGGTGACGTCGCTGCGATTGTTGAGAGCGGGAAAAATTTCATTTCTCAGAGCTTTGCCACTCCCAATACACGTCGCACAATCGGTTTATAAATAGCAAAAAATAGAATGTACTTTATTAAATAAATGTCAAATTGATAAATTATGGAAAATAATTCGCCTCTAACAGCATCCGCCCAGTTTGCGTGCCTCAATCTTTCATGTCCGCACTGTGGATGATAGTTTTAGATAAATGTCTGAAGCGAGGGAACTGACCTGGGGTCGACATCAACATTTTTGTCATGTCAGGGGGATGTGAAGGTCTCGAGCAAAGAGTTTATAGCTACGCTGAGCTGCGTGACGATTATGAAATTACGGCAAAGACACCCACGATTTCAGGGGACAATATAATAGAATCAACAAAAGCACATGGGACTGTCGATCCAACGTCACGGCGCTCGGCGGCTGTTAAAGATATGGAGTCATCTGATTGGTCAAGGCGACTACAGCTAAAGCAATTTAGAGACGCTGGGTCGACTTCGACGTCGCATAAGCCCATTATTAGGGTACTTATACGGGTTTGAGACAGAAGGCTTGTACAAGGGGATTAGCTTGTTGGTACAGCTGCTAATCCATCACATTCTATATAATGAATATCAGTGTCTTAGATAATGCGACATTAACCACAGCAAAGCTTGGATTTAAAATAACCAATCAATACAACTTGACATGCATTATATCAATGGTTAAAGTGGCATTATTAGTCCTGGAGCGTTGATTAAGTACCATTTAGAAGATCGGATTTGATGAGTGGCATTGCCTGAGATCCTGGAAAATGAAGACGCACCTTCTATGTTCAACTGTTACCGCAATATAATATAAGATGACATTGTGATTATGGATGTCGCTTTATCATTAATTTATATCTTTCTTAATGCAATTAAGCTATATAATTGTACCCCGTATTGTTTGCACATGCCACATTCTGGTAATCACAGAAAGCATACAGTTGTTACCAGTTTTTACATCCTTTACCAAGATCTAATGTGATGAACCTGCTTTCTCTGGCAAATCAATCAGGTCTGTATCACTTCAGATCTCTCAGGCAAACAATTTCATTTTGTTTCAGCTTGTTTATTTTGCCCGACAAAGAAAAAAGAAGTAAATCTATGTGGATGTAGTAAAATTAACAACACAACATGGTGATGTCAGTGTAATATAACCACGGTATCATCTCGTTCAATCATCGGACTTCTGTTATTTGTTTATTAAGAATAAGAACTAAGGTATCATTGTTGTGAGCATTAATGCAATCCCTGTTTGTTAGCCTACAGGGGCTGACAATTTGTTAATAAGCAATTATATAGCGACAAAGCCATCAATCTCAATAGCGAATGCTTCAATACCACATTGTAACCTGGTGCGCTGTTATCAACCTTTTCCAATGAACCAAAAAATGTCCCAACACTGGAGAATAAAGACGTATGCCCGACAGCATGAATTCATGGCTGCAACTGCATGTTGCGCAAGAATCGTTCTTTCAAATGCATCGTCCTTGCTTCCGAATCATCATTGAGTAATTCCACCAGCTGTAAATTAATACAAAACGGTGAATAAAACAAAGGACTTTCCAACATTTGCAAATAAAGCATCTTATCTGTTTTCACTAACGCCTCAGAGCTGCACTTCGAACATAAATAAAGCATTTTATCTGACTTGACTATCACCTCAGAGCTGTACTGCAAACATGTATGTTGCAGGTCCTTTACTTCCAGGTCAATGTTGACTTCAGGCAGATGTACCTGTGTCACAAAAGCAGTAACGAATATTAACCAAAGCGAACGACATCATGCATAATGATCTTCATGAATGATTGCTCAGCTCACCTCTGACATATCAGTCATAGATCGTGACATCATATCATCAAACACAGGGGGCATTTCTTGGACATGTTTGTAGAAGTCTGACACCTTATGTTGATATCGCAGAAGTTCTTCAGCAAACAGCAGGCGGTATGATGGCAGATCCTTTTAACGCATATTAAAAATCGGGTTAGTTGTAAAACGACTTTAAGCATCAGACGAAAAATGTACACAATCAATGCATACATAGTATGTGGAAATATGTGTTTGGTAAGTTAATCCCATTGGTTATTTTAGACAAACTAATATTTACATTGTGAAGGCAGAGCTTTGATGTCGAGCTGCTGTCGATTAGCGTCTGGGCCACGACCCACAGACACTTGTCCACGTTGCTGGTACTGTTTATGTCCAGTAGAAGATGCGGTCGACGAATGATGGTCGTCCAGAAGTGCAGTAACATGCTGCAAAATGTTAACGCGTGAAAAGGCGTTTAATCAGTGTTACTTTACTTATGTTGCTCCACCTTGGAAAACACTATCAAGAAGAATGTTGATATCGAAATCTACCTGTTGCTTTTCCAGGTGTGAACGATATCCAAGTTCCGAATGTTATGGCGTTTTGCTGCATGGTCAAGTACATCAAAGAAGAATTTGACGACAGGGGGCAAAGTGGTGTCAGTGCACAAAATGGTGTTGAATAATTCTTCTATGAATGGCAGAAGGGCCGTCTGGGAATGAGATAATCGAACGCCGACGTTACAACAAATCAACATACAGTCGATTGTTATACTATTTATCCATGCTTGATTGTAACATGTGATTTATGTTAGACAATACAACCAGAGCACAGTGCTCATAATCACACAAAAGAATAACATAGATTGTGGAAGATGGTTCATAATTAATCAAAGATAGGACTAGTTATATAACAGTGACTCAGATAACATGCCGGGAGAGTAATTCAATTTTGATTATCGTTGCATTAGTTTAAAATCATGATGCATATATATGGAGTTAATGAGCGTTTTTCATAGTATTATACAGGGGTATGAAAAAAAACCAAGCTTCTGAAATAGAGCGTGTTACCAAATATGTTACCAATATGAACATTTGTGCAATATGTGCCAGTTTCTGGTTCGTTAGATATAACGGTACATTTAAAATGACACGAAGAGAACAGCTTACCTTTGTAATCAGAAGTCGTGTGATGATATCCCCGTCAAATTCTCCATTCCCTGATAAGTGACTGAGCTGCCTATCACTAGGCTTTACAAGATGCCAAACCTTTATCTCACAGTCTGATTTCATATCGGGACTGTTCGTTTCTGTTGAACTACCAGTTATTCCTGAAATGAATTCATCGTAAGCTAAAGTCGTTTGTCGTATGGCACATTGTATTTCATCACGTATATTTAGGAAAGCACTAAGTACATTGGGACAGCAGGACAATAAAACAATAGGTAAAACTGGACATCATATATATATATCTATATATATATATATATATATATATATATATATATATATATATATATATATATATATATATATATATATATATATATATATATATATATATATTGTATAAATTAAAAGATTCCTAATAAATAATTGATAATTAATGACAGCAAAAATGTACTAAAAAATTTGTCCACGAATGGTTGTAATCGTCAGTATATATATATATATATATATATATATATATATATATATATATATATATATATAGATATATATATATATATATATATATACATATATATATATATATATATATATATATAATATATATATATTATGATATCTATATATATTTATATATATATATATCTATATATATATATATATATATATATATATATATATATATATATATATATATATAATATATATATATATGTATATATGACCGTACCTGTGTCTCTACCTCCGAGAAGTGTCATTGTGAGTGAGTCTGTCACGCCATAGTGAGCCAGTGTGTTGAAGCGTTTCCAGCCAGACACCACTTCTGTTGTCAAATCGATGTCGCATAAAGCCTCACCGCAATACTCTGCATATAAAACGAAGACAGTTTGTAAGATATAGCATTTCAATATGTATATCCATATATATCACGCACACTATAAAGGTCATGACGGAATATTATCTGTAAACTTACCTAAATTCACGTTCTTCAAATTGGGCCTACGACTGTAGGGTGTGTTTCCATACACGGTATCCAGAATCTTTGCCTTAGCTTGACTGATTGTATCACAGTCTAACAACATGCACATCACGGTTTGGTGCCTCTCCCTTGTATCAACGTGAATCTCTATGTTCTAATGAAACGACATCGTCGATATTACTAGGTGTTAAAAATATAATGGCAAATTTCCTCTGTTGTTCCACAGAATTGGTAACCAAAACAACAAATTGTAGGGAACGTACCAGAGGTTTGCCCGTTATATCTTGCTTGAGAAGGCTATCATCAGAGAGAGAGAATCGCGCGTGTGATGTCATGCAGTCAATGGGTCCCTTTTGTGTCTGCTGTTTGATGGCTTCATACAACCTCCACAGTCGTAGGCCAGTTAACTGCTTTATGTAAGCAAACATATTGAGAGACAGCCAGTTGTTGACCAATTTTTCCAACACAGTCGCACTCCTGTAAAACAACATATTTATATTAACGCTTGTTTGTGCAGTTGCATGATGTGAGGAATGTCAAGTAACAAAAGTTACCTTCGTAATAACATTCTGGGGTTCCCGCTTTCTACCACTTGGTCCACAAGTATGTTAAGAACTGCTCTCATTACTCTGACAGTATGTTAATAAGGGAGAACAAAAGTGATTAAGTGAAGATGAAAAGTTAATTGAATGTAGACACAAATGCTGGTAATGGATACAGAATATATGATATAACTACATGCACTCACTCTGGTGCTGAATCCGCTCTCTGCATTAAAACCATTGTCAGCACAGATGCCATCTCGCTTCTACAATATCACATGCAAGTAACAAGTAGGTTTGTGCAAATTACATTGCATACGATAAGACAGAGACGGCTATTAAAAGAATCCACTCGCTTTTCTCGTTCAAGGAACTTGTCATGCTGCTCGATTGCTGTGATGAAGTGTATCAGAAAGTGTTTGGTGCATAAGAGAACTTTAAACTCCTCCAGTGATTCATTCTGTCCTCCGTGCTGTAAATAGTGACTGTTCATTATTCTGGTATCATAAGACTGTCTTAGTTGTCACCAATGATATGAGCCGAGATTGGCTTCATTTGTCGTTTTGATAAATTAATAACAGGAAAAGAACCACTTACCATATCTACCCTAGACAGAATAGGATGATCTTTGTAATTCGCAAACAACAATAGTTTAACGAACATGCTATAATTCCTCAAAGGAATATAATTTGGTTTAGTGTTGTAACGCAGATTGCAGATTGAAGAGTCTGCAATGCAACCAAATGGTAAACGGGTTCGTACAGAAGAAAATTTGTTGTTTCTTAAAAATGATTAATTACAGGTAATTCAGATATGCATTTTCCAAGTTTCCTGCAGTAAACATTGGATGGAATGGACTTCTATGTCAACTCACCGGCCGTATGCTCTATTCGAGCAATATTCGCCAGTGTTGTCAGCTGTCGACGGATCTCCTCGTGCTGGCGCTCTGTTGTGGGACGCATTCTCGTCAGTAGGATGACACCTATCATTACAATGGTTAATAACACAATACCGACCACGGCAGTTGTTATGGTCAGCGTGAGACTGTCAGTACTAGTTTCATAACGGATATCGCCTAGTTCATACTCAAGGTTGCCCACGATCACCTAGTACACAAGTGGTAGAATATTGGAGTTATGATATTGATACCATTTCCTGGACATTTAACTTTAAAATACTGTTACACTGGTTATCAATTGTATATCATCCCATTCGTATTCTGCAGGGATCAATCCTAACGTATGGAATAGCTCCCAATTGATTATGTATTTGTGAAATTCTACAATCCAAGGCGTACTAGCGGTAAGCAAAATAATGGAAACATTACGACTGTAAGGATCCTGTACATGTTATATATTTTAACAAACGTTTGTTTAAGTACCCCACCAACGGATAGATAACAAACGATATGGCTATGGCATCATAGTAAATGCATAGGCATGGACAAATGGATATGACCTTTACTGAGGGCTGAGAGTGGTGATAAATGACATTAACTCATATATATGTCCCTCAAAGATAGGTCCGCGAACCCGTCCTGCTTTTAACCTTCATTTATGATCTACACAAGGCTGTGTTAAACAAAAAACGGATTACACTAAACGAAACTTCAGAATGAGACAGCCAACTTACAACAAAGCTTACATAAAGCGTTAGACCACAAAAGAAGCAGCTTTAATCATGAAACGCCGATCACCTTAACCAGAGGCAGAATGTTGGAGCCTCCATCAGGTTGCTTTTCTGGCGGGGGTACATATCAACTGGCTAGTGTCAAGGGATCTGATAGGACAGGTCTCACCCCCAATCATCACTTCCACATCATCCTTACTGCATGCCAGGTCCAGATTGGTCCCCTGTTAGGAACAATCGGGACAAATAATGCAACGACTTAAAGGTTGAAAAAATCGTTACACAATTACAACAAAATATGTCATCTTATGACTTCATAAACACAGAAATGGAATATAATGCAACCTTTCTATCAGAAGAAACTCCACCTACATTGAGAATCAGTGCTTCACCCTTGTAGACGCGTTCATTGGATTTGAATTTTTCATACACTGGGTCGGGTACTATATCTACTTGAGCCAGATTCTTCACACTGCTCACCCCATCCATATCAAGACTAAGGGTCTCCTGCTGGGTCTGCCTTCTCTTACGATTATTGCCACTGGTAAGAGATGCGGCAGGGTAAGGGCATTTCAAGCACATACATTCCTCAGAATATGTGCAAACCTATAATGAATGAAACATAAACAACTTAAATAATTTATATAGACACACACAAACATACACACACATATATTTATACACATATACATATACATATAAATATATATATATATATTTGAAAATATATTGATAAATGTATATGTATATATATAAATATATATATATATAGATATACATATATATATATATATTTTTCAAATATATACATATATATATATATATATGTATATATATATATTGGGTTCAATTCTATCATATATATATAAATATATATATATATATATGTATATATATATATATAGATATATATATATATACATATATGGGGGTTCAATATATATATATATATATATATATATATATATATATATATATATATATATATATATATATATATATATATATATATATATATATATATATATATATATATATATATATATATATATATATATATATATATATGGGGTTCAAATCTATCAATGAATGGGGTTCAAAAGTGTACATTATATAATGTCATCCCTACCGTTTTGTTATCATGAGAAGCCTCAAAGTAAACCGTGGGTTGCTTAACTGTGTTGAAGCTCCCTCCATCTATAGTGACTGCTCGACCACCACTGCCATACAGTCACAATATAAATTAATAATCATATCAATTGTCCAATTCAAATCAATGCTAATGAGCTAATGGCAAATACATAACATTGACATTATACAAAGGAGGCAATATCAATATGGGGATCCAAAATAACACACCTTGAAAATGATTTGAGTGGAGTTATGTTCGACACATTAGGGTCTGGCCTGTATTCGAATTCTCCATTCATTGTCCTTTCTGTTCCATCAAATACCATCTTCACAACATGAGAGGATGGGCGTGGAACAATTGGTGGGTCGCAGATCACTTGGACATTCAATAACCTATGAAAAATGGCATGCAACAATTTGAGATGCTTAATACAATGGCGCACATTGCAGTGGCATGGAGATAATTTAATGGCATAATAAATACAATAAAGTAGAGGAGAAGATAACAATAATAAATGAAAACTCACTCTATGATGGCGCAATTTCGACTACCTAGCAGAATCTGGATATCAGCGCCAGTGTTGAGATTTTTCCCTGTGATAGTGAGATGTGTATTCCCTGAGAGAGGCATGAGTTCAGGGTCCATGTTCACAGGCATAGGATCCTGCTTAGCAGAATTACATAAAATTATAATCTCATATCACCTTCAAATATTTAACATAAAAAATATTTTGTGGGATATCAGTAGAAATATTGACCTGAAACGTGAAGCTGTCGTCTGAAATGTCAGATTTCTCATTTAGCAGGATTTTAATTGGCCATGATCCACTGCTGTCTACAGCGCGTGTGACGCAGATTATCCTGTTACAAACAGAAAGTAACAATCATGACCACCAAACCATTAGGATCTCATATAAGGGATAATTCTCTTTCAGCTCCAGTGACTCACGTTTTTGAAATGACATATTCCACCACATCACATAATGCGCCTCCAATGGTGACTGTATCCTCTATACTTCCAAGAGAACTTCCAAGATTTGATCCTCTGATTGTAACTCGTGTTCCTCCTTCTAATGGTCCTGACTGTGGCTCCACCTGTGTGTTAAGCACATGGCCTTATCAGCAATGAGCTTTAGAGAGAGTTTAACTATAAATTTCAGGAATGCATAAAATGATAACATGATCACATAATACTTGCAACATTTTTCTGCTATAAATAAGGAATCAGAATTTAATCAAACTGTATGAGACTTACTGAGAGAATATCTGGGCCAGGACAGGAGCTCACTGGGTCAACACTACAATTGGAACGATGCTCACATGTCCCAGAGCACCAGCTACAGTTGTATGCAGATGTCATGCTGTCAAATGACAAACTCAGACACTGACTGCAGTCCTGTCCCAATACAGGACACTTGTAAACTGTAGCTGCAAATACAAGCAAGAAATACAGATACACAACAAGCTGCTAAAAATACTCAAAATATAAGCTACTTAATAAGGCACAAACCATCAACGCCATAGGTGTCTTCTAGTTCAAAGTTTTCTCCCCAAACGACTTCAAGGGAAGCAGTCTTAGATCCCTCATTTGCTTCATAATTGTACTGAAAACAATAGTTTACACATCGTTAGGTACCCAATAAAAATGACGTAGACAAAATGTAATGCACTTTCATTTGCTTACAGGATTGATGTTGGAGTGAAATACATAACACATTCACCTACTTTTAATGCATTACATCTGATGCGGTCTGATGACAGTCTGGCTGCAGAAGTGTTAAATGGTGGGGTTTTGGTATACAAATGACACCGATACCCATTTTGACCAGGCTGAATAAAAGATATTTCAAGTGAATCATCAATTATTTACTTGCAAATTGTCTTTTGTCAATTCTACATTTTCAGTCTACTCACAAAGGGTTCAGGAAGGTTGGCAGCATCCAATTTTATTTCTCTGGCAAGTCCAGCAGGAATGAGTATTTTATTAATGCTTGAATGAACAAGTCGCGGACAATTCTGAAGTCAAATAAAGGTCGGCTTTATTCGCCAAACACGACTTGTGCATACAATGGAAATAAATTACCATATGAAACAAGTGCATGCAACTTACATCAATCTCAACTCATAACTTGTTTTTGTGTATGGCATAATAAAATACACAAACCTCCTTGTGAGTAACAATCGCTGATGATGAGAGTCTGCAGTCTGAGGATCCATCCACGCATTGGTTGCTATGGACACACCATCTGCAGTTCCACGGTCTACCACCACACTGACTGCAGCTGCAAACATCAAATCTCAGTTGACAAGGTGATTAAGTATAAAGCTTTGAAAACAATTGCATCTGAATTTAAAAAGTATCTGCATATCCTGTGAAACTTTACATTATATCTCACTTACAATGTATGTGTGTCACACTTGTAGAAAATGAGTTGCTTCTGTACAAATCTAACCCCTGTCTCAGATGATTTGAGATATACTGTAACATTGGAAAAATCTGGAAAACAAATAGAATAGAATGTTTAACGTTTACCTCGGAAACCTGGAGATTTATATCAGTCAATCAAATAGCAAGAAATAATTCAAAAACAAACCCCACCCAAGTATATTTTGTGCATCGGTTAAAGAGTTGTTTAGCAGATATTGTTTAATTTTTTTGATTTTAAACTAACCAGAATTTTCTGGTATGGTAGGCATTGGGTTTGGTGCGGGACAGGTGACATCATTACCAGACCAACTACCAACAGTTACTGATGTCTCTGCACCAAACACACAGTCATATCTGTGTCCATCAGTCAGTGGAGGGAGCTGTTGGACAGTTAAGGAGATCTGAAAAAGAACACAATGGAATGCACAAGAACTTCTAAAATGATAAATTGTAATGATAATTGTACATAGACAATACTTACAGGTTGTGGTGTGGCTATGCTGACTGTCTCCGGGCTAATTGCACTAACAGTAGTACAACCCCATGACATTGAATTCACAGAGAGCCAACGCCGGCTGGCACCGTCATTTGAGCAGTCCACTCTTGCAGAACACCTGACCAAGTCAAACCAACGTTGTTTATTGATAAAAAGTAGCAAGATCAAATGTCATCTATTGAAATAGCAGGCCATGATGCCATTAGTAGCAAACAGAATAATGAAAATATATATTGCAGTGGTTTACTTGTTTTCCAGAGAACACCACCCGCAGTGAGGATCACCAAATGACAGACATGAATCGCAGTCCACAAAACGTCCACAGTCCCATGATGTCACTTTATATACCTGAAATAAATCAAGAGAGACTTCAAAGGAAATACAAAGATAATGGTGGACCATATGAGCAAAGTTAAGAAGGGAGCAAAGTATAGTAAGAGAATAGTATATTTATATGTAAGTCATCCATTTGTAAATGCTTATATTAGTAATAAGGACTCACAGAATCGAGTGTCATAGCGTAGATATGGCTGCCATCTTGTGAGATCGCCATATTGTGCACTGATCCACTTTGAAGCATTAGGTCTTCAATTTCCTTCATGGCACTGCCTTCCACAATGACCTGATCACAGAAATAATGGTATCTATACCATCAAGATTGTAGTTTACACTAACATCATGTGATATTAACACACAAACGTGCACCATGCATATTGGGGGATTATTCTAGCAATGGTGACGTGAGAAGCATCTGCGACACGGAAGTTCTCATACAGTTAGTTGTCTGGATATTGAAAACACGTACTGTTTAACTTTTTGTTACCATCAAGTAGCTGGTACCTCGAAGGAGAACTAACCTAAATATTAGAAATCACATGACACAAGCACATACAACAATACATATATACATTACCTTCTTCACTTGACCATCAGACATGCCTAGATATGCCACAGTAAAGTCATCTGTGTTAAAGCTGTTCATGGCAGTCACACGGAATGAAGTAAAGGTCTTGATGGCTTGTGACATCATGGGATAGGGTCCAGTCAATGGGGCATTAGTGACAAATGAATCCCCGCAGTAGTTGTCCGGTATGGTGATACTCTGCATCAGACGAATACATGACACTCTTATGGATTGTTGCAATTGTATCTGAATCTTATATATTCTGTCATAGTATCAACCATTGTCAAATTCCTCTCATTGCTCAAATGATCGGTACTGATGAATATTTATGCAATAACGAAAACAATGAGAACAATAACACATACAACCATTGATTGAGCAAACACGGGTCATATTGATAGTGTTAAACTAATTATCTACAAACAATATGCCTGCAAATTATCTGTACATCAACACATTAATTGAAGTGACAGAGATATTGCTGGTAAAACATTGGTACATTTACATAGGAGAGTGAGATATCATTTCTGTATTGTATATCAAAGTTGTACCTTTTTATATGGAATATTTATATTACAACATGACATGCAGCTAAACTGAATGTAATGACCCATGCATAGTGAATACATCAAATATCAATTTAGGAATAAATACATGCTTCCCACCAGTGGTTGACATGCTGTGCTTCCAGTAAACTGCTCGCCACGAGATGCGTAATCAACATTAAAGCAGCCCTGTAAGTTCTCTGCCACCTTGGCTCTGATGTCAGACATTTTGTAGAAACAGACAGCAGACTCTGTCACTGGGATGTCACTATCAGCCTTGGAGAAGGCGGCCATCAGAACGCTCTCACCCTCTGATATTCCCAGCTCATCTGACAACCGGGTACCTGCTTGTATCACGGTCGCTGATTGAACCAGTGCATAATTACCACTAGATTCATGCTGGCAGTAAATAGGCAACTCCACGTAAGATTTGAACTCTTCATCTTGTGCGCACACTTGTATTATTTTGGATATGTACGTGTTGTTGGTGAGAGAGATCTTCTGTGTCGTCAAGAAATAGCTGTATCCATCCACATAGAATCCACTCACATAATTCACTTTGTAACTGTCTTTATAGTTGGCTTTAAAATTCATATAAGAACCTCCACCGAAGCCAACGTGGGAAGTCTCTAATGACTGAATGCTCCTGCTACATACATTAGGTATAACGTCCCTGTTGGCTGAATTTGACGCATCACCAATCCGATTTATGATATATGTGGTTCCTACATAAAGTCGGTTGTTGTTATCAGGACCGGGTGCCACAAAGCCGACTGTAGAAGACATCTTGTTGTTAGCGGCCACATGTAATCTTGTTGAATCATCAAAACTTTGAAACACAGAAACATTAGCAGCAGCTCTCAGCTGACATGTGCCTTGAAATGTGCTGCCACAAGTAACCAGCTGGTCTGATGAGGAGTCTATGGTCAATACTTTGTTGTACGTGTCTGTGCTGGTTTTATGGTAGGTTGTTGATCTTCTGCAGTGATCCGAAGTAGAATAAAAATCACCAGGGTCACAGAAAGGATGGTCCATAACAGGTCCTGTCACTGCGTCATTGATGACATTGAGGTCAGGGTCAAGTTGGTAGATGTGATTACGAGCTCCTACATACACCTGACCTGTGGTGGGGTTTGTGGTCAGGTGTTGAAACTGACTGTCAGGAGGCGAGAAATTAGCTGTGTAGGTTGTTCTCCTTGGCTGCGTATTCACAGAAATGACCCACAGATATACACACAACAGGCGGTAAGCTATTATGTGTGATGACGTCATGGTGTGCGGCGATTGTCGGTTCAAAATTATCACCAGCTATCTTACACACATAAATGACATAACGAAGTCATGTTTGTTAAAGACACGTTCGAGATTTATTTTTCGGGCATTCGTATATTGTGGTAGATAATCTTAATTCGATCACTCCTCAACTAGACAACTGCTTGTCGTGTTGCCACAATGAGAATTCACCCAGATACCCTAGATGTATATCGACTATACCCAGGGCTAAATTTGACATGTCAGTTTGCGTGGAATATGATATTGGTATGCCGTTGTCTACTGACGTTCTTTTCGTTAACATGCCATCAGTTTTCTTTGCTTCCATGAACTTAGTAACATAACAGTTGATCAATGTCACAGAAACCCGAGAAAAACAAACTTACCAACCAGGCGCAATGACTGTTTGCACTCTGTTCAATGAATTAGTTCGACACTACCACTACTTTTGGAAGCGGCATGGGTCGGCTTTAAATACAACACTGTTCTTTCTATCTGTGCTTTAACAAATTTAAGGAATGCACTATCCGGAGTCTCTGACCCATAACCAACTCGTCTTTATATTGATGGAAGCTAACGCGCGTTAAAAAAGTTGGTGCGTCGTTTAAGCTTCGAGAATGACTATACCAAAAAGCCCAATAAACACCGTTTGTTATCTTGAATCTCAGTTTGACACATCAGTGGAATTCACATTGGAATTCAGAGTCTCAATTGCCGGACGATGATTTCAATTCTGGCAGAGGAACGAGTTTGGTTAATTATAATGGTCATTCAGACTGGCTTCGGGGAGGTGAGGCGGTTAGCTGGGGTGATACTGTTTGAATTTTGGTTTTGTCTAAATTACATGTAAAGTCCTAACCCTTACAACATGAGCATATCGCATCTATACAACTTTATTTCAGCATAACGCTAGTGCGTTCAACGCAACATAAGAGCACATACAGCAGAACGAGTAGGCATCGCTGCTCATTTTTAATGTATTTCTGTAGATATCATTGCAAGATATAATTTTTGCAGTTAGATGAGCAGATTGAGTGGCCTTTATTGTGGTAGTTGTCATAACATTACCTCCCATTTGAATTGTCATTGCCTGTTTCCTGTTAGTCTGAACGACTAATAAATATAGACCGTAAACGAGGACCACAAAATCGGGTTCTTAGGTGGGGCAGTTATGCAGAGAGTGTTATCATGTGGCTAAGCAAGCAAGGAAGGGTGCCAGATAGGCATCATTAATACCCCAGTCACAATTAGCTTGCGATGGGTTTGCGAGTAGTTTGCGATGGATTTCTAGAAATTTTCTAACGGGCCCCACTGGACTCCTTGTGGCTGCCGGGTAATTTTTCGCAAACGGATCGCCAATAAATCGGCCGATGCTTGGCCGATGTCTGGCAGGTTATTACATACATCGGGCGGGCGCCGGGACAAATTCTAAACACCAGACAATCCATATATCGGACGGGCGCCGTCAAGACAATGCTCAGACGTTGGCCAGGCGCCGCCAAGTTGGCCGGTCGCCGCTCAGACTTGGCAGCACCTGTCCGGAAATCGGCCGGACATTGGGGCTCCTTGGGTATAAAAGGCGGTTCATTGCATCATCCTTTACATTACCCACTCACGCTCTACCAAGTACTACACACGCTCCATAGTACAAGTACAACAAGATGCCCTAGGCAAATAAGGGAGGACAGATGGGGGCACTCTCTAGAAGCTCCCCAAGGAAGAAAAAGCAACCCAAAAAGGAGGAGAGGGAGAGTGGCAATAAAGTGAGTTACTTGGGGAATCCCTGTCGGTAGCAGGGGACGATGGTTTCTGGTCTGACTTGGTGTCTATGGTCAAAACCTTGTTGAACGTGTCCGTTCTTGTTTTACGGTAGGTTGTTGATCTTCCATGTAATCTAGTCAACTTGACTAACTTGGCTAGTCATATTGACTGTCCACCAAACGACTAATGTGTTAGTCAATTTGACTAATGCAGTTAGTCAAATATTGATTAGTCAAAATGACTAATCTACCTAGTCAAGAAAAGAGTGGTCAATATGACTAATCTATTAGTCACTATGACTATTCTCATTAGTCACATTGACTATAGCGTAAGTAGTAATGACTATTGTACTTAGTCAGACCGACTAGAAGATTTGGTCAGTTTGACTATGAATGAAGGTCAGTTTGACAATGATTTAAGGTCGAACCAGTGTAAAAACAAGTCAGACAACATAATATGCAAAACAAGTAGACTTTATTGTATATAAACACTTACATGCATGCCCTTGTTAATACTAGCCCTGACACAAAGAAGCTTAGCATCAACTGGGTCTTTAGCCTCATCATCAACGACCAGCATCACCTTCTGTACATAACGAAACGTCTTTTTGGTCGATAGGTGGTAAGGCACATAAACACATAAATGGCGGCCATCAGCATGCCCATGACCATGACCTCTGTTACATCCACAGCTTCTCCAACAGATGTTATTACTGGTGTCGTCCTGCGTTGCGACATTCTAAAACACATAGTAGACTTATGGTTGAAGCTAAGCACTCATTAGTACTAATACCAGCAATGGTACACGACAATACATACAAAAATACAGAAAACTATTTAATATTCTCACCTAATAGTATGGAGGCGATTGTCAGATAATTTCAACTGAAGATTTCCAATTTCCTGCAGCAACTGGTTAAAGAACCGCCGCAAAGGTCAAGCTTCCGGTATGCCGTGGCGCGCATCTGTGGTTATGTAACCAACCCGTGTGATCCGCGCATCGCGGTCTCCCAACAAAGAGAAGATAACGCTCTCAGGGTGGTCAAATTGACTAGGTAACTAGTCAAATAACACCTGACCAGCCTTGCTAGTCATTGTGACTATGTTGCTAAGTCGATTTGACCATGTGATTAGTCGTTACAGAGTTTGACTAACTTCGATAGCTGGGTGACCAGGTTAGCTAGTCATTTTGACTAGATTGGGTTAAGAGTGTGCAGCGATTGTCAGCAAAGATCTTATTATAATAAGATACCCGACTCGGCTGCTCGCCCGACAAATTCCGTGACACTGCGTAGGCAGCGCCCCCTACATTTGTGGAAGCTACTCAACGCGCAGTGGCCAACCAACTTCGTTATGACTTGCGAGTATGTATGACTAGAAGTCAAACACAAATGGGCATTTCTGCGCTGCAATTAACTATTTGAATTGACAAGGCCTTTCCTACCAGGAAGTGAATGTTCTAGCATACGTCTCTGGCTATATTACCCGTAAATTAAGTTGGTTGTGTGCAATATGCAGAAACAAAATTTCTGTAGTCAATGATATTATACATGACCAGAAGAATTACCGAAGTGCATAGGAAGGGCTCGTTGTCCTAAGCAAATCACTAGTAGATGCATTATGCAGGCTTAAGGAACATTGCCGCAAATTCATTGACATAGTATTATTCAGTGAGCAAGTGAAAGCCAGGATTGAAAGCATTCTAGTTAAAGAGGTCTCATTAGAGAAAGTCCAATGTGAATCATGCAGGTGTCATATGTTTCTGTAATATGTATTATGGTGAATATCAGGTTGCATCATTCCCTGAGAGAGGCTAACTGTAAGTCAAGGAGAGAAAAAATCCTTAAACATTGACATTTTCCCACACAACAAAATTTGTGCTCTTATTTGTTTTAATTGCTGTTGTATGTGTAGATTTCTGAAAAATCAAATATTGATATTTGTTTACTTGAAAGCCTTCTATGGCAGATGCACAAGGACTATTCTATCATAAATCCACACCAGTACATAGGACTACTGCACCTTAGATTGCAGTGGTGGGGGGAGCTTGTCGAACAAAGGTGTCCCTGGATATACTGTTAGAATGGTTGGTTGCATTGTACTCCAATCAGATGTGTACGAGTGTATGATGGGGCAGAACTATGTCTGGCTGCTTTGGTGTGTTTATTGGCATAACACAGGCAGGCATATTGTCAACCTATCAGTTCAGTGTTTATATGGATGAATTGACCTCTGGTTTTAAATTATTGTTTTAGTGTGCTTGTTGTTAATCTTCAAATGTATGCAGATGATCTCATTTAATTTGTTGTGTGTTCTGAGTAAGCTTTTAAGACTGAGAGTTTTAGTTGTAATGACCTTATATATATATATATATATATATATATATATATATATATATATATATATATATATATATATATATATATATATATATATATATATATATATATATATATATAGAGAGAGAGAGAGAGAGAGAGAGAGAGAGAGAGAGAGAGAGAGAGAGAGAGAGAGACAGACAGACAGACAGACAGACAGAGACAGATAGACAGACAGAGAGACGGAGAGAGGGAGAGAGGGAGAGAGGGGGAGAGAGAGACAGAGAGAGACAGAAATGCAGAGAAAGAGAGAGAGAGGGTTAATGATGATTAAATTCATGCTGCATCAATTTTTTAGTATATGCTATATCCTGAAATAATTCATTATTATATTGTAACTCAAAATAAGCAAGAATACATGTTACAGTACTACATTATAAAATCAAACGTCTGAACAGGGCATCCCATCAACCGACAATGCAGCTAGTTGATTCGGTGGAGGTTCCGGTGACAAATCAAATACCATTCAATGTATTTAAATCAACTTCTTATATTCCGCCGCAAGTACGTCCACACTAATGACAAAACCAATATGATTCCGATTAATCTTTTGACATCAAATAAGGGTAGACTAGACGTCCGAATGTGTCTAAAAAGGGGTGAATTCAGCCCTACAGGATATCTGAGTAAGTATGTATTTTACCGTCCGATTTCGGGGCTAGGCCCGGGGTAGATACTGATATATGCGACTTCGTTCCAACGTTCATAAAAAATATTGTAGTTAATAAATCGTCACACAAATTGATTAAAAGGTGTCAATAGTAATTGGCTCGGTTTTTATGTATTGGCTGTATCAAAAAGTCGTTAAATTTTAGAAATACAGCGGTATTTTCGAGTACATATCATCGCCGATCGATCTTTTACCATTGAACCACGCGCTTTTGTTTACATTTTAGCTTCCACGAAACCAGGTGGCGCGCTGGTCGCGAGCTTCACAATGGAAACGTCCGAGTCGGGTATCTTATTATAACAAGATCTTTGTTGTCAGTTCGAGATTATCACCTGCTTTGATACACACATAAATCACGTAACGACACGTTGAAGAATTATTTAACGGGCACTTATATATTGTTGTAGATAATCTTAATTCGATCACTTCTGCACCTAGACAACTGTTTGTCTTGATGACAATGGGAGGATCCGTATCCATGATGCCCAGATACCCTATATGTATATCAACTATACCCAGGATTTTGTCTGACATGTCGGTTTTCGTTGGACATGGTAGCAGTTTACTACCCACGTTCTATCCGTTAACATAACATCAGCTATATTTGGTTCTATGTACGTCTTTACCTATTAACATAACAATGTCACTGATACCATAGTAAAACGGACTTACCGACCACGCGCAATGGCCGATTTTTACTGCATGCATTGAATTACGTTGACATTATATTTAGAAGTGATATGGATCGTCTTTGAATACAACACTGTTCTATCTGTGCTTTAACAAATACTATGAATACGCTGTCAAGAATCTCGACCCATAACCAACTCGTCTTTGTATTGATGGAAGCTAACGCGCATTAGAAAGAGTTAGCCAGAGGTTTAATTGACGCGCCATTTGTAAAGGGCATTGATTTTGTAACATGTAATGAGCGGATGAATATAAACCATTAACTTGTCAGCCTCTTTTGTTATCTGCTTATTAGTCTCAGAGTGGAGATACCTGATCATATTTGAATGCTTCTGGAAAAGTACCCCCACTACACGCATGTCGTTACAGAAAGCCTGAGGACACAACCAGTTTATGAAAACATTGCCTCTGTTGCCTTTTTCAAATAAGACAAACTAATTAACCGAGTTCTGGTTGTAATAATGATCATTTAATAGATACACACACGTTACCAACAGCAAAACACACACACACGCCTCGCACGCTTCTAATATCTGTCGGTCGCTCCCCGCCGCAACTGCCTGCAACAACGTGCAAACCTTAATACGCTAAATACATACACCACATAGTACACATAATTACACGTAATACCGACAATAACAGTCACATTTACAAACGTGAAAACTCCATGCAAAAAGTTCATGGCGAAGTCCGCTGGTAAGGTTCCAATGATTGATGCACTCCATGTGTGTGAAGTCAGTCATTCGTGGAAGGGAGAAAGGAAAAAGGCAGCTTATCCACTGCAGGCACAAAACCATAGGCTGAGGCGAGGTCACTCGAGAGGCTGAGACTTAAGTCCTGGAAGGAATGAGATCACCAGCAATCTCGCCGCTTGAGCACTGTAAAGCAGCAGCAACCAATGGCCACGGCCACCCGGCACATATCCAAAGGCAGAGTTGGAGAGAAACCATGGAGAAGCACGGGAGTGCCGTGACAATCCGTGTTCCGGGATAAAAGCTACCAGCTGAGCGGGTATGGCAGGGTAACCAGTTGTCCAAGAGAGAGCGCACGTCTGCGACAGTCATCTTTACATACAGGATTACATCAGTCACCCTAAATAGAACATCTCATCCGCTGCTCACAATGACAAGGTTCTCTCCAGACTGCGCTGCTGAAGAAACGTACAGTCCCTCCATAGATAAGTCGGACTCCTCACTGACTGGCACAAATATAGCCCTACAAGACGTCTGAGTAAACGTCTTACTTTCTCTTAATACGACGCAATGAAAAGAAAATTGAGATCGATTCAGACAGCTACCAAACACCAAACATACCCAAGTGATGGAGTTAGAATGCAATGATGTTTTACGAACAATTTTATCCCTTTTCGGCGTGGGATTTCATCGATGCTAATTATTTATAGCTTGATCAATTTGGGAAGCGCTTAAAAGTCCGAAACACAGCATCATGTTTGTTTTTAAGTTCAAGACCATGTGCATTGCGCATGCTAAGAATGACGACGACCAATGGTAAGCCCGGGGGGGGGGGGCACTTAAGTGTATAGAGATAGTAAACATGTGCCGCGCGAAGGGGTATGTTTTTTCAGCCTCTCGACTTGTACGACGGGTTATACATTTGCATAATACCTCGTACGTCGGGGTATACTTTTTGCCATTCTCAACTTGTACAACGGATACGGGTTTTCGAGGTCCCGCGGCACACCCCTATCTGAGTTAGGGCAAGTGCCCCCACCCGGGATGCTAAGGCAATGCGGGAAATCGCGGGAATTAATATTTTCCAAAATGGCAGACATCGTATCGCGATTTTTCAGAAACGACATAGCGTTGAGTGGGGGTAAGTTTTTTGGTGCGTCTGGTCTATTTTTTTGTACAGGCTCTTGATATATGTTATTTTCTAGATGCGTCCTGCAGCACTTTAACCCAAACGCGTTTTTGCCGACGCGCGTAAAATGTTGTATCAGAACGGTATATATTCATATTACCGTTCGACCGGAGCTAGGGGTGGTACGCGTCTTATCAATCCCCAACAGCTCGCATACACCTCTGATCACAGTGCTCTCGAAGTTAGTACCCTGATCAGAGAAGAGAGAGACAGGTGTGCTATAACGAATAATCCACTCATTCACCAGTAGGTTAGCTATTGTAATCGCCTCTTGGTTGGGCATAGTGAATGCCTCAACCCATTTGGTTAAGTAATCGGCCACTGCCAAGATATACCGATTCCCTGCCTCAGCCTCTTGCAATGGCCCCATCACATCGATCGCCACACGTTCAAAAGGTGCACCAATGGGGCACGTTGCCCATTCTCGCTCGCCTCTTCTTTAAAGGTCGAGCACGTGAAGCACACGGTTCGCAAGTTCGCACCCACAATTCTACATCATCCCGCATGCCATGCCAATAAAATCGTGTCTGCAGTTTCTTAAAAGTGCGCTCCACACCAAAATGACCACCAGTCGGTGCGTCATGAAACTGCTTGATGGCGGCTTCCCGCCATTTGAATGGAAGCAATGTCTGGCGCCATGTCTGCAGTCCGTCAGCCGTCACATACATGCGGCACAACACACCCTCATGTACACACATCCTGTCCTTCTGTGATACATACTTCTTACCTGTGCTGCTCTTAACAGCCACAGCTTCCCTCTGTGGTTTAGCTGCAGAAACTTCACACATACTTAGCATAGGACCCACATCGCTGCCGGCAAGCTGAGCCTCCCGTAATTCACAGAGGCTCCAACCAGCAAACAGATTACCGCCCCCTACTCCTGATGGTCTGCTCAGCTTGCTTGCCGCAGCAGCGCTTAAGGCCCGGTCACACAGCCTTTCGCGTCTGTATCGCTGGTAAAATTTCGCGATTTTTTTTTGCCCGCGGTTGCCCGTGGTGGAAAATGTGCAAAACTGGCTTACCCGCGGTTTACCCGTGGTATGCCCGCGGAACAGATGCCGGCGACTGTTCCGCGTCCTTATCGCGGATGAAGCGCGGCGGTACCGCGGCCTGCCACGGGTATAATAAAGCAGCCGAACCGGGCTGTAGAAATCATAAACGCTCAAGACACAGTCCCGTGAAGATCAAGCTATGGCACCGAAGAAGAAGCCCACGTCGAGTTCCCCGGCCAAGAAGAAGCAGCGTGCGAGCAAGAAGCCGAGGGCGAAGGCAGCAGATGAAGGCAGCCCAGTGCCAGTGGAGGCCGCCAAGAAGCCCAAGGCAGGAGTCACAGTGGAGGTGCAAGCTGTCGTCCACTCAGTTCCGAGTGCTCGTGGCGAGGTCGAGGCCAGTCCTGCTGTCAGTCCAAGAGCTGCCAGTCTAGTTGAAGAGGAGGAAGAATCTCTTGATGGTGAGTACAATTTATGTTATAATTTTTTTAATTTTTAAATCTTCGTCAAGGAATGGTGGACCACTGTTCGTTCAAAATTCATTCATTTAAAGAAAAAAGTTTTTATGCATTATAGAAGATAGCAGTAGGAAATCTTTTTTTAAATTTATTTTGTGTACACTATTAATTTTGAGTAACGTGCAATGTATACTGTGATTAGAAACAATTTAATGGGAGGATATTTTATCTCGTGTGCCAAATTTGGAATGAAAAGCATGTCGCTGAAGAAATTATCCCACCTAAAAAATTATTATTTGTATGTATATTTTTTATAAACGATTATTGTTTATTAAAAAATACTTTTATTATTCTGCCTTTTCAGGTGTTACATCTGCTGCCACCACCACTGCTGCCACCACCACCCCTGTGACCACACCCGCTGCCAACACTGGGGAGGGCGCCATGTGAGTGGAGGAGGAGGATCCTGTGTCGGAAGAGCCTGGTTCTCCGAAATTCCCGAACCCACCCCACGTCAAGAGGAGGAAGAGAAGAGGAAAAGGAGGAGGAGGAGCAAGAGCCAGGTCGCAAAAAGCAGAAGGGCAAGGGTAAGGGCAAGAGGAAGGCTGATGGTGCTCCCAAGCAAGCTTGGAGTCTCCCCGACGAGGTACAGCAGGATCTGGTTGAGTTGTTTCAGGGCAACTCTTACCTTTGGCTCCGGAGCACCAAGGATTACCATAAGAAGAAGTCAGCGTGGGAGATGAAGGCACAAGAGATTGGGGTCACGTTCAAGCATCTGCAGAACTGGTGGAAGAACGTTAAAGATTGGTACGTAAAGCTATCCAAGAAGATGAGTGGCCAGGCAACAAAGCTGTTGACGGATAGGGACAAGTGGGTGCTGAAGAACATTGCCTTCTACAAAAGTAAGTACATGTCATTACATTTATTTGAAAAGTTTTGAAATTTCAATAAAATAGTTAACTATAGTAATTTTATTTTATAAATTTTTGACAAATGTGCCTTAATTTGTTTATTTTTGTAAAGACATTTAATATATTTGTTCGCTTCAGTAAACTATATAATAATAAAGTTTATTAAACTTCATTTAACTTTATTCAAAAACTAAATTTCAAAACTATATTCCAAAAGTATATTCCAAAAATTGTTGAAGTGATTAAATGTATACAATGCTTTAACATGTTTTAATGCAAAATGTCAATGCCATCATATTAAACAAATGTTTAACTTGTTTCAGGTTCGATCCCCACTGAGGCTCCAGACACCCTCGTCAGTCTGCCACGTGCCCCCTCTGCTAATGCTACTGCCTCGTCTGCTGCATCTGCTGCTGCCTCGACCTCCCATGCGCTGCCCTCGCTGGAAAATTATGACTCCGTTGAAAGCCAGTCCAACATCCTGGAAGAGATGGAATTGGCAGCAGCGGAGCAGGGCTCGACCACGTCTAGTCGCCGGCGCAAGAGGAGGAGGAGGGATGAGGAGAGCCTAGAGGAGGAGAGCTGGATGCAGGAACTGCGTTCTACCATGAAGGCCAACCAGGCACTGCTGGAGAAGCTGCTGGAGGAGAGGTCTCAGGCTCAGTCAGACCGAGAGGCCTTCATCCGCTATGTGTCTGATACGCTCCGCACTGCTCCCCAGGAGCAGTACTCTGTCATGAAGGAGCTCATCACGGATATTATGCGTGAGGTAGGACAGGGTCAACGTGACAGCAGCCGTGACACTCAAGGGCCTTCTTCATCATGGGCCAGACCGTGCCCCTCAGCGTCTGCACCAGCAGCCTGCACAGCCTCCTCACAACCCTACTGCAGTCAGACCTACTTCAAGCAGCAGCAGTACTACCAGCCCCAGCCCAACTACGACCAGTGGAGCAACTGGCAGTATGGTGGTGGTTATCAGCAGCAGCAGGTTCCCCAGCAGCAGCAGCAGCTTCCCCAGCAGCAGCACCAGCAGGTTACCCAGCAACCACTACAGACTCCACGCCGTACCAGGGAATCAGCTGAATCTGTGGGAAGGCTTTTGGCCTCTACCATTGGTGAGGAGTGGAACTTAATGGATAGTGGTATGGGGAGGCTCTCTCAGACCTCTCAGGGAACTCTCAACACCCCGAATCTTTCCACACCTTCACCTGGCCAAGCAAGACCTCACGTTGCCTCAGGGGACCAAGCCAGTCAGGTCAGTCAGGCTGATGAGACCTCCTCGGATGCTACGGAGTAGTGTGTGCTTTGTGACTGATTTGTGATTTTGTGACTGATTTGTGATATCTTTATATTACTGTGTTTTTAGGCTGTGGACGATTGGCTATATGTATGCCTTACTATTAACTTCACTGCTTTTGATAACTTTGATATAATAATAAAGTTGTACTGTTGTTAAATTGTTAACATGTGTTTGTGTTTCCTAGGTAAATAAAATAAAGTGTGTGAATTGTGTGTAATAAAAATGAAAAACTATTACAATAATAAAATATTAGTAAATTTCAAATGACAAGAAATAAAAGTTAGATTAAGACATTTATATCTAAATTAAATTTTTATTTCTTGTCATTTCAAATTTGCTAATATTTTATTATTGTAATAGTTTTTCATTTTTATTTTATTATCTTGTTATGAAATGAAAAGAAATGTCAAGAAATAAAAATTGGATGAAGACATTTATTTTCTAATAAATAAAAGAAGATAATTGTCTTAATCCACTTTGTATTTCTTATTTTTATTTTATTATTTATTTTATATTACCCCCCCCCAAAAAAAAACACACACACACACAAAGAATATAATATTAAGTAATTTTCAAATGACAAGAAATAAAAATTAGATTGAGACATTTATCTTCTACAAAGTACAGAAGATAATAATTTTAATCCAATTTTTATTTCTTGTTTTCTTATATTTCCACCACACCCAACACAAACACACAAACAATCAAATAAAATTTAATATAAATAAAATATATTATACAGCAATTCGACATCATATTATACATTCATGTTATAACAATTGTAGAATAATCCTTAGTTTAACCATCATCAGTTCATAGATTAAATGTCACAGCTCCATAGCATGAGCAATCACAATAACATTGTCACATTCACAATAATTAGAAACTGCATACTCCATAGCATGATCAATCACAATAACAGTGTCACTGTAACAATAACTAGAAACGGGGTAGGAGCATGTCATCCTGCCATGGAACCCTTCCAGCCGGTGAGTTGCACCACTCCATGATGAGGTTCCTCTGAGCCTTGGCTATCCTGAAATCTCTATTGTTTCCTGGTACTCGGTCAGGTCTCGTGTCGTCAAGGTTCCTGCCTGCACGCCAGGCACCAGGCACAGGGGTCCATTTGGACGCTCGAAATCCACCAGTCTGTTCTGCATCACCGGGTAACGTGTTCTCATCAGGTTGTGGAGGAGTACACACGCCTTGACCAGGAGCCTCACAGTGTCAGCTTCATGCATCATGGTAGTCAGGAGAACTTGAAATCGGTTGGCAAGGATGCCAAACGAATTCTCAACTACCCTTCTGGCTCGCGAGAGTCTATAGTTGAATATCCTCTGCTTCCTGGTCATGTCCTTGTTACCATACGGCTTCATCATGTAGGTCCGGAGTGCGAAAGCATCATCTCCCACCAGAAAGTAAGGTATATCCTCAGTGTCACCTGGGAGAGGATCAGGCTGTGGGAACCCAATAATGTCATTGTTCTGGAGACCCTCTCTGAAATCACTAGCATTGTAGATGTGGGCATCAGACGAAGACCCCTTGCCGCTGACGTCTATCCAGAGGAACTTGTAGTCAGATGTGACGACTGCCAGGAGGATGACACTGAAGAAGCCCTTGTAGTTGAAGTAGTCGGACCCAGTGTTGGCAGGAGATTTACAGGCAATGTGCTTGCCGTCTATTGCACCAATGACATGCGGAAAGTTCCAACTGTTCATCCAATTGTCACTAATCTGACGCCACTCTGCAGCAGTCTGTGGTGGCGCGAGCAGCTCATCACGGAACTCCTCGACGATGGCCGCACACACTTCGCACAACACCAACTGACTGATGGTGTTGTGAGGGACCCTCCAGCCATACTGCATCTCACGGTACTTGGAGCCAGAAGCAAGGTGTCTCAGGGTGAGGGCAACCTTCAGGCCTGGATCAAGGGGTGCTCGCCAGTTGGTGGTCTCCTTGGTAAGGGCTGGTGTCAGTCTCTGCACAATTTCATCGAACATGGCAGGTGGCATTCTCATGAAGTTCTGGAAGGCCCTTGGATCTTCAATACGGAGCTCCACCATGAGACGATCGTACAGCCCCAGCTCAGGTCTCCTGCCAATCCAGTCGCGCACCCAGATGTTCCGGACCACCCTCCTCCTCCTCCTTTGTCTTCTTCTGTCAATGAGGAGCTGATGGACCTGTACCACTTAGTTCTGATGCTGCTGGAGCAGCAAGACGAGGTCATTACGGTGACGGGGATCCATGTTCACCCCTTGACGTCTGGAGCACAACTGACGAATGCTCGCCAAATCGCGCTTTTTATGTACCTAAAATCAGACGTTGTACGGACGCGATTTGGCCGTGGACAATCGTATTTGGGACGTGTACAAGACGCAATTGAGCGTGATTAGACCGGTATTGGGGCGCGCTGTTTACACGGAGAAAGGCGTTTGTCCGTACTTACACGCGGTACACACGCTAATGCACGTGATAACAACGCGGTACAGACGCGGAACAAACGTGCTATGACCGTGCTCCACCCGCGATTACCCGCTAAAATTTCGCGTCCTACCGCGTGTAACCACGTCTTAACCGCGGCCGTAGCACGTCCTAGCACGTTTGTTCCGCGTCTGTACCGCGTCTTTACCGCGTGTGTACCACGTGTACCGCCCGCGATTACCCGCGGTCTAAATTTTTGGGCAGCCCAAAACTTTTTCGCGCGGCCAAACGCGTGTGAATTTCTTACCGCGTGTAACGACGGGTAAAGTACGGCTGTATCGCGTCTTTATCGCGACCTCAAAGCGTCCAACAGCGTCTGCTTCACGGGCAGAAATTTTTGGCCGTGATTCGGCCGCGATACGCCCGTGGAGGGCTGTGTGACCGGGCCTTTACCTGACATATCTTTTCCTCGTCCCCACCGCACTGCACACTAGCATCAGATGTTATGGCACTATGAGAAACACTTACCTGGCCTATATTTAAAGGACTGTCAGTCAGCCAATGCCTCGTCCTGTCTGTCCGCAGCCACCGGGCGAGGCTCTTTACAATCTCTGGCCAAGTGGCTTATCCTATGCCTGTCCTCGACCAGCATTTTACTCATCTGCTCTACTTTACTAGCTAATACCTCAACCCGTTTACCTAGCTCACTCACTTGACACCCATCGTCCTCATTAACCATCCGACACTTGATAGCTGTAGACTGTCTGGACATCCCTTACAGAACTCCGAACATCTGCTGCTCATATTGAACTAACGCGTATACCTCGTCTAGAGAGCTGGGATCGGCTTCTATCAGCCGGCGCATCAATTCGGGATCATCCAGTGTACGAATGAAATTGTCTACACAAAACTCGCTCCCTATCTGCTGATGTCAATGCGCTACTGCAGCCATTTGACAGATATCATTGCAAAACTCTCTCATTTGCTCGCCTTTCCTTAGCTTCCGCATTTTCATGCGACCGAGTACGGAAGGAAGTGATGAACTTTGAACAGTGCAGAAAAAGGAGGAGACACGCATTTATAAGACATTCTGTTCCGTCTGTTCTCGTTATTCAAAGCAATTTAGAGACGCATAAGCCCTTTATTAGGGTACATTATACGAGGTTTGAGACAGAAAGCTGTCACTATGAGTTTGGCTTGTTGGTGCAGCTGCTAATCCATCACAATCTATATCATGAATATAAGTGTCTCTGATACTGCTATATTAACCCGCCGCATAGCTTGCATTAAATCTGGTATTTGAAGAAGCTTGTAATATCCACAACCAATTCACCTTGACCTACATTACATCAATTGTGACATAACTAGTCCTGGACCGTTAAGTATCATTTAGAAGATCGCTTTTGATGTGTGGCATTGCTTGAGATGCCGGACATAAAGACGATGTCAGTCACAAATGAACGCACCTTATATGTTCAACTGTTACCACAATATTATTTAAGATGACATCGTGAATATGAATGTCGCTTTATAATAAATTCAGCTATTCAATTGTATCCCATATTGTTATGACATGCCACATTCTGATCACTAGAAACAGAAAGCATAACATTTAAAGAAAGTTTTTCCAGTTTCTGCATCCTTTACCAAAGAACCTGTAATCTCCGGCAAATCAATCAGGTCTATATTACTTCAGATCACTCAGGCAAATAATTTCATTTTGTTTCAGCTTGTTTATTTTGCCCGACAAAGAAAAAAGAAGTAAATCTATATGGGTGTAGTATGCTTAGTTACAGCAACATCATGATGTCAGTGAAATATAAACACGATATCGTCTCGTTCAATCTTTGGCCTTCTGTTATTTGTTAATTCAGAATAAGAAGTAAGGTACCATTGTTGTGAGCATTAATGCAATCACTTTTTGTTAGCCTAAAGGGTCTGAAAGTTTGTTAATAAGCAATTATATAGTGACAAAGCCTTCAATCTCAATAGCGGATGATTTAATACCACATCGCAACCTGGCGTGCTTTTATGAACCCTTTCATGTCAATAACACAGAAAATGTCACAACACTTGAGAATGAAGTACTGATGTCCGACAGCATGAATTCATGCTGCGCAAGAATCGTTCTGTCAAATGCATCGTCATTGCTTCCGAATGATTATTGAGTAACTCCACCAACTGTAAATTAGTTCAAAACGGTGAATAAAAATGAAATTGCCAACGTTTGTAAATAAAACATTTTATCTGCCCTGACTATTACGTCAGAGCTGTACTGCAAACATGAATGATGCATGTCCTTAACTTCCAGGTCAATGTTGACTTTAGGCAGATGTACCTGTGTCACCAAAGCAGTAAAGAATATCAATCAAAGCGGACGACATTTTGTGTAATGTTCGTGATGAGTGATTACTCAGCTTACATCTGACATATCTGTCATAGATCGTAATATCAGATTATCAAACACAGGGGGCATTTCTTGGACACGCTTGTAGAAGTCTGACACCATATTTTGATATCGCAGAAGTTCATCAGCAAACAGCAGACGGTATGATGGCAGCTCCTTATCAGACGAATTTAAGCATCAGGCAAATAATGTACAAAATCAATACATACATAGTATGTATAAATATGTGTTTGGTAAGTTAATCGCATTCGTTATTTTAGACAAACTAATAGTTACATTATGAAGGAAGAGCTTTGATGTCGAGCTGCTGTTAATGAGCGTCTGGGCCTTGACCCACAGACACTTGTCCACGTTGCTGGTACTGTTTATGTCCTGTAGAAGATGCGGTTGGCGAATGATGGTCGCCCAGAAGCGCAGTAACAAACTGCAAGACGTTAACACGTGAAAAGGCTTTTATGTTAGATAACACAAAAAGAGCAACGTGCTCATGCTCAAGCAAAACTGAACATAGATTGAGGAAGATTGATCATAATTAATCAAAGATAGGAATAGTTATATATCAGTGCCTCGGATAACATGAGTAATTCAATTTTGCGTATCCCTAAATTTGTTTAAAATCATGATACATATATATGGAGTTATTGAGCGTCTTTCATAGTATTATACAGGGATATGTTAAACAGGCGTACCTAAATAGGATTTGATCCGAAATATGTTACAAGAATGAACATTTGTTCAATATGTGCCAGTTTCTGGTTTGTTAGACATAACGGTACATCGCATTTAATTTGACACACGCAGTACAGATTACCTTTGTAATCAGAAGTCGTGTAATAATATCCTCGTAAAATGCTCCATTTCTTGACATGTAACTCAGCTGCCTATCACTAGGCTTTATAAGATGCCAAACTCTTTTGTCACTGCCTAATTTCATAACGGGACTGTTCGTTTCTTTTGAGCTGCCCGTCATTTCTGAAATGAATACATCGTAAGTTGAGGTTCTCTTGTCTTATAGCCACATAGTATTTCAGTAAATATATTCTAAGAAAACAAGCAAGTACATTGGCAAAGCATGACAATATCACAAAAGTAAAACTGGACATCATATTTATCTATATGTTTATATATATTTATATATATATATATATATATATATATATATATATATATATATATAGATATATTTATTTATATAAATATATATATATTTGTATATATATATATAATTACATATATAAATATAGATATATATATATATGTATATATATATTGATATTTATATATTTAATAGTATATATATAATTATATATATGATTATACATATATGCATTTATATAACGGGACTGTTCGTTTCTTTTGAACTGCCCGTCATTTCTGCAATGGATACATCGTAGGCTGAGGTCTCTTGTCTTATAGCCACATATTATTTCAGTAAATATATTCTAAGAAGACAGGCAAGTACATTGCTAAAGCATGACAATATCAAAAAAAGTGAAACTGGACATCATATTAAATATATAAGTTTATGTATATATATATATAGATATATATAGATATATATATATATATATATATATATATATATATATATAGATATATGTACACATATATATATAATTATCTAAATAAATATATATATATATATGCAAATTTACATTTATATATATAATAGTATATATATAATTATATATATAATTATATATCTAATTATATGCATATGTATTTATATATAAATATATATAAATGCATGTATTTGAATATATATATACATCTATTTGAATATATATATATATATGTATAATTATATGTTTATATGCATATAAATATATATGTATATGTATATATATATATATATATATATATATACATATATATATGCATATATATACATATATATACATATACACATATATATATATATATATTAATTTATATATACATATATATAAATATATATTTTTGTAAATGTCGATATAGATATATATATATATAAATATATAAATATACATAAATATATGCATATGTATATCTATATAAATATATATATTTATATATTTATACATATAGATATATATATATATAGATATATATGTGTGTATATATATAAATATAAATATAGAGATATATATATATATATATATATATTATATATATATATGTAGATATATAAAGATAAATATATATAAATATATATATATATATTTATATATATATATATAAATATATATATATATATATATATATATATATATATATATATATATATATATATATATATATATAGATAAATATGTATAAGTTGTTACATATGAGCGTACCTTTATCAATACCTCTGAGAAGAGTCATTGTGAGGGAGTCTGTCACGCCATAGTGAGCCAGAGTGTTGACGCGTTTCCAGCCAGACACCATTTCAGTTGTCAAATCGATGTCGCACAATGTGCCACTATGATACTCTGTAAATAAAGTGCAGGCATTTGTAACATGTAGCATTTCAATATGTTTATACATATATATCCCGATCACAATGACTGTCATGACAGAATATTATCGGTAAGCTTATCTAAATTGACGTTCTGCAACTGGGGCCTTGTAGAGCATGTTAACATACACGGTATCCAGAACCTTTGCCTTCGCTTGACTGATTGTATCACAGTCTAACAGCATGCACATCACGGTTGTAATAACGCAAATCTGTATATTCTGATGAAACGACATGGTCGATTTTACTAGTCGTAAAACATATATTGCTAAATTTCCCCTGTTGTCCCACACAATTGGTTACCAAAACAAAATATTGAAAATGTAGGGAACGTACCAGGGGTTTGCCGTCTATATCTTGCTTGAGAAGGCTATCACCGGAGAGACTATATCTCGCGTGTGACGTCATGCAGTCAATGGGTCCTTTTTCTGTCTGCTGTTTGATGGCTTCATGCAACCTCCACAGTGTTCGGCCAGTAAACTGCTTCATATTAGCAAACATATTGAGAGACAGCCAGTTACTGACCAATTTTTCCAACACATTTGCACTCCTGTAAAACAAGAAAGATATATGAAAGCTTTTTGGTGCAGTTGCATGATGTGAGGAATGTCAAGTAACAAAAGTTACCTTCGTAATAACATTCTGGGGTTCCTGCTTTCTACCGCTTGGTCCACAAGTATATTAAGTACAGCTCTCAATACTCTGGCAGTAGGGAGAACAGAATGGATTAAGTGAAGATGAAAAAAAGTTAATTGAATGTAGACACAAAGGCTGGTAATGGATACAGTATATATGATATAACTACATGCACTCACTCGGGTGCTGAATCCGCTCTCTGCAACAAAACCATTGTCAGCACCGAGGCCATCTCGCTTCTACAATATTACACACGCGTAACATGTACATTATGCAGATCACATCGCATATAAGTCAGAGAAAGATGTAAAAGAATCCACTTACTTTTCGCGTTCACGGAGCTTGCCATGCTGCTCGATTGCTGTGATGAAGTGAATCAGAAAGTGTCTGGTGCTTAAGAGAACTTTTTAAACTCCTCCAGTGATTCACACTGTCCTCCGTGCTGTAAATATTGACTGTCCATCATTCTGGTATATATCGGCTGATATCAGTTGTCACCAATGATATCAGCCGAGATCGGCTTCATTTGTCGTTTTGGTTAATTAATAACAGGGGAAGTATCACTTACAGCATGTATCCTTGACAGAATAGGATGGTCTGTGTAATTTGTAAACAATAATTCTTTAAAGAACATGCTATAATTCCTCAAAGGAATATAATTTGGTTTGGTGTTGTAACGCAGATCGCATATTGAAGAGTCTGCAATGCAAACCAATGGTAAACGTGTTCGTACAGAAGAATACATGTTTGCAGTACAGCTCTAAGGTAATAGTCAGGGTAGATAAATGCTTTATTAATAAATGTTTGAAATTCCTTCATTTAATTGATCGTTTTGAACTTATTTAGAGTTGGTGAAATTGCTCAATAATGATTCGGAAGCAATGACGATGCATTTGACAGAACGATTCTTGCGCAACATGCAGTTGCGGCCATGATTTCATGCTGTCGGACATACATACTTCTTTCTCATTTGTTGGGACATTTACTGTGTTATTGGCACGAAAAATTTGCACACCAGGTTGTGAGATGGCATTGAAGTGTTCGTTATTGATATTGATGGCTTTCTCACTATATAATTGCTTATGAACCAACTTTCAGCCCCTTTAGGCTGGCAAACAGGGATTGCATCAATGCTCACAGCAATGATACCTTAATTCTTATTTTTAATTTACAAATAACAGCAGGCCGATGATTGAATGAGATGATATCTTGGCTATATTACACTAATCTCACAACGTTGTTGATGCTAAGCATACTACATCCACATAGGCTTGCCTCTCTTTACTTTGTCGGGCAAAATAAACGAGCTTAAACCAAATGAAATTGTTTGATGAGTGATCCCAAGTTATGTAGACCTGATTGATTTGCCAGAGAATACAGGTTTATCGCATTACATATTCTATGCTAAAGGATGCAGAAATTGGAATTCTTTCTTACAATATTATGCTTTCTGTTTCCCGTTACCAGAATGTGGCATGACAAAATAATAAGGTGAACAATTAAATAGCTTATTTGCCTTAAGAAAGTTCTAGAGATAAATGATAAAGTGACATCCATAGTCACAATGTCATCTTATATTATACTGCAGTAAAAGTTGAACAAAGAAGGTGCGTTCATGTGTAACTAAACACTGTCTTTATTTGCAGCATCTAAAATAATGCCACACATCAAATCCGATCTTCTAAATGGCACTTAATAAACGATCCAGGAGTAGTAATGCAACTTGAACTATTGATGTAATGTAGGTCAAATTGTATTGATTGGTGATATCACAAGTTTTTTAAATACCAGATTCAATCCGAGCTATGCGGCGGGTTAATGTAGCAATATCTGAGAAACTGATATTCATTATATAAAATGGGATGGATAAGCTGCTATGCCAACAGGCCAAACTCATAGCGACTTCATATAATTTACTTTAATAATGGGCTTAAGCGACGTCCAAGTCGACCCAGCGTCTCTTAATTGCTTTGAATAACAAGGTCGGTGAAACAGACGGTATTATAAATGCATGTGTCCTGCACTGTTCATCACTTCCCTTTGTGTTTGCACTGATGATTATCGATAAGAATCCTGCCCCATCCTTATCAGGTCAGATGAAGCTCTCTTACTTTGTAAAGCTGACTTATTACACGGCGACACCCGGCAATTAGCCATATAACAACATCTGTAATGACCCGCTGCTGATAAAACCCCAGGCAGCAAAAAGGGTCGATTTACTGAACCAATCTGTAATCTCAGGTGTACAAATTCCGTTCTTAAAACTATACCATTTTAAAAATAAAACTACAGTTGTCCGACTGCCATGTGTATGTAAGTATGTATGTATGTATGTATGCAGTGAATGCTCACTTGTGGCTTCCGCTAGAGGACATATGTGAAAACGCCACATGTCAGCCGAAGCATTATTGTCATAGCGTCTTGTCATAGCGTCTTTTAAAACCATGTGGAATACTCCGTTTACTTTGAAGCTGTAGTTGCATCGACCAATCAGATGACTCTTCAACAGCCACCGAGCACCGAGACGTTGGATCGACAGTCCCATGTGCTTTTGTTGATTCCATTATATTATCCCCTGAAATCGTGGGTGTCTTTGGCGTAATTTCATAATCATCACACAGCTCAGCTTAGCTATTAACTGTTCTCCAAGACCTTCACATCCCCCTGACTTGCCAAAAATGTTGATGTCGACCCCATGCCTGTGCCCTGGATTCAGACATTTATTGACAATCTAAAACTATCATCCACAGTGTGGACATGAAAGATCGCGGATCACAAAATGAGCGGACGCTGTTAGAGGCGAATTATTTTCCACTAGTTATCAAGTTGACATTTATTTAGTAGAGTACTTTCTATTTTTGCTGTTTATAAATCGATTGTGCGACGTGTATTGGTAGTGGCAAACATTCAGCCCCTTGAATTAACAGACAGGTAATATTTTAATTCTTTCAACAATAGTGCTTCAACCTTAAGTTTTTTTATTTTGAACTAACAAATAAGATATGGCCATTAATTGAACGACCGGAAGGAAACCTTGTAGATATCACGATGCTGTTGATGCTAACCATGGTACATTCACCTTGGTTTTTTTTGTTTTCTCGGGCATACATGTTCTACTTTTGTAGGTGATGCAGAAGCTGGAAACACTCTTCTTACAATGTAATCCTTTCTGCTACCCATTACCAAAATGGGACTTGCATTACAATAAGGAGAAAAACATCGAATTGTTGAATTGCCTCAGAAAGTTCCTGATTGAAGATAAATCGACACTCATAAGCACTACAATGCAAGATCAAGTGTACCACAGAAAAAAAAATTCAGGACAATTTGAGAGAGGTCCGATGTTTATGTAGAGGACAGACCCTGGTTTGTGAGTGATTTCCCGTTCCACTTAGGTTTGAATAAGGTTACACATTCAAAGCAGCAGTTCATTTTGAAATGTTTGTTTGTAAGTCAGTGGGGAGTCATGAAAAAGGCTTGTTTGATGTGAAGTGGATCTGAGCTGTGGCAAATTGGGCCCTGCTCATTTGAAATTATGGATACGCATTTGATGCCACCATTAGATTATTAAATGAATATTTGTCACCTGTATATATTTCTACAAAGATTGGTGCAAATTTCACATAGGTACATCTTATGTTGATGTTATCACAAACAAGCTAATAATTGACCCTGAATGACATATGACCTCTGAAAAATGAATGGAAGTTTGTACCTTGAACATCCAATGGGTTCTTGCTCCTAAGTAAGACCTGTTGTAATTCATTTCTGGTTTATATATAGTCTGACGGTAGAACGTTTAGTTACAGCTTGTGCATAGTCTTAATTAGACCTGCTTATGTATTTGTGCATGCCACATGTGGTTCAATTGTTACACTAATGTGACCAGTCCGTCTCACAAAATCATACATAAACGCCTGTTAATATATCAACAAATGTGCCCAGCAAGATTTAACTTGGAAAAAAAAACTGATAAAAGTGCGTTGTACACTGACCTTTAAAGTTCGCCTTTGAAGCCTGTGTAAAACTATTGTCGTTATGATTTGGTCTTGTCATAACGTTCAACAAGCGCACATTTCTTAAGCATCAGATTCGATTGACTGGCTTAACATCTTTTCTCGATGGTCACATAACCGGGCAATGGAACCATTCCAATACAAAATTGGTGGTTTTGGATGACAATTCCGTAGCGGTGAAGGTGTGTGTAACAATTACATGAGGTTGCATGTGACACGGCCATGGTATTGGGGGTAGAGGGTGACATTACAATAATTTGGTTGGAATTTGGGTGACAAAATCATACGCTGGTTGACAATATCATAGGTTGGGCAATGTGTCGTAAGATGCAGCGGGTGAATTACATCATTTTGAAGGGAACGTTATGACAATCTTATTTGCAAAATGTAAGAGCGCATCATAATGCTGAATAGAATGCGTTCGCACATCGGAACGTTATACAAATCGGTCAATATATTTCTGACTTGTGTAAACGCTTTTTGTCTCGTATAAAAAAATTACATCCCAACCACATATCTCCAGATATTAAAGTTTTCACTTATGTGTCCTCTATCGTAATTATATGAGGACAAACGATTTTTCCCCAATATAATGCATCAGGGAATCCTCATGATGATACCCGCGTTTTGATAATTGTCCCAATGAACCGCCTGTGAATGGAGGGGTTACTGGGCCTCGCTAAGTAAAGCGATAGACATATGTATACAGACAAATGTTACACACCGAATAGGAGGTTATTTCTTGATGACGGTCATTATGCAGTGTATAGTTATGTGATGCTTTCATATTTCATACAATTAGATATCAGCTGTTTCGATTACAGACTAACATTACGCCCACAATTAAACACGATGGGCAATGATATTCAACGGCAGGGGGGGGGGGCGCACTATTCTCTATATACCCGCACTTCCTTGTAAGGTGTGTGTGTTTTGGATCAAATCCAGGTGTCGTGAGCTTTGCTTGGGAATCTTTAAGGCATACAAAATACTGAAGTGGTGTGAGTATGCTTTAAATATGTTCTTCAAACGAATGTCATCGTATGCACTGGTTAAATCACTAAATCACCCGTTCTGCTGGGTTATTCGAACACAGTATCGTAATGTTACTGTATTAAATTCACTTCATGGATATTTACACCAACGGTATAGCGGGTAACAATGACGAAAGGGTATCGTTTCTAGAAATCGGTGATGAAAGGGCATGATGTACGACAATTGATGCTGTCTATCAAGCGGACTGAATTTTCACATGTAGTATTTTAAATAAACCTGACACCCGAATCGTAAGTCTGTTTAGTGGCATGCTACAAGCGATGACGATAGCTAGCTATATATATATATATATATATTTATATATATATATATATATATATATATATATATATATATATATATATATATATATATATATATATATATATATATATATATATATATATATATATATATATATATATATATATATATATAATTGCACATATTCCACACCCCTTCATCAACTGTGTTCTCATTAACTCCTCCGCTGAAATAAAGCTCCCCTGTCAGGCTCCACAAATTGACAACAATACCATACCTATCTAAGTGACCATGTGATTTCCTTAAAGAGATGACTACCGACAATGATGATAGATCGCGACGGCAAGCGGGCGATATAGGGCGACGATCCACGCGGAACAAGATCAGGTTCATAACTTTATAGGATCCTGTTGTGTTATCGGGCTTTATCGCATGACCGTGTACACAAATATTCAGTATGACATTTTCATTATTTACAAAGTGGATTGATACACACACGCCGTTGTTGCTGATTACAAAACCAGCTGAATATGCTTGCGAAGCTATTGATTTCCACATTATTTCGAATGCACCACACCAAATTAACGGAAGGGGTGATTTCTTTCTGCCAAGAGAAATCACAGAAAGGATAGGTGACTGGCTGGGAAAGTTGGTAACAAAAGGAATAATCTCTTTATCAATTCCTCCCGACCCTGCTGCTTCTATCATAATTCTGCTGTACTTACGTTCCGATGAAGCCACCACCTGTTTCATACACATATCATTGTTCCTTAGGTTAGCCTCTCCGATTAAACAATGTTTCACGCTAATGCCACGCTAATGCATCTCCTAATCTGGCAGCCCCTGAAACCCAAGCTCATTACTTCAGGCGATACAAAGAATAATAGACTAGAAACCATACAAATTACCTTTTATTCCATACCCATTGGTTACTATTGTGCACAAAAATACAAACATCTGTTTAAAAAAGAGAAAACTCCAGTATTATGTACAGAAGCTTATACAACAGACATTTTACTCAGACGTTTAGTTTATGAGCAGTGCTTTGCTGCACGTTTCTACATAAAATTAGTCAAGTTTAGTAATAATAAATGCGAGCCATTGTGGTAACTTGAATGGCAGGATTACTGAACAATACACCTGTCACCACGTTAATATACTTCAACATTTAATCATATACATCCTCCTCTACAAAATGTGCCTCGTGTAAATAGCATTAAGAACATAAGAGGCGTGGCAACTCCTTCTATTACAGTAAGGAATGTTATTGCAGTTTAAAAACCCATTCTCTTAATCAATGAATCCTAAACAATAAATCTACATGGATTGCGTGAAGCTAACAGTGTCTGATTGCTGTAGATCGCCATTACTAGCTATGTAGATAACCGTACACAATATCCACAAAGACAACACCTAACATATTCCAAGCGACTGTTCTTTCAAAATCAAGAAGATGTATGAATAGCAAGGATACAGTTTGGCAGTTATACAACCAGATCATGATTCGTAGAAAGTCATATTTGGGCAACTCATAGGTTTTATGCTACCTCGGTGAAGCCCATAACAAGCAGTAAGGGTGTCAATAGTGATGTGCACCCTCAATTGTTGCAGTCACCTGGTCAAAGCGTTTGGCCAAATGCATCTTCCTTGCTGATGTGTCATCGTCCAATGCCTCAGACAACTGAAAGTAAATGATATTTGTCCAGTATAATTTATCAAACTTCACAAGTGTGTCCATGGTTGATATCTAAGAGATATGAATAAACTGTGCCTTATAATGTGGTGAAATGATCCCTATATTCAATAATAGCATCATAAATCCCACACCAGAATAAAAACATTAAAAACAATGCTTACCTCAAAACTGTATTGGGCTGCGTACTTATACAATTCTTTCAGGGCAACAGCAACATTGAAATCGGTGATGTTTGTCTGAAACACAAACGATTAATTCATAGACATGTATCGGAAGATTTCCTTCTTGTCAATAACTGATTGAGAATAATGTGATGATTACCATGGAAAGCTCTGTCATAACCCTTGTCATTTCCTGGTCAGACAATGGAGGCATTTCTTGAACATTTTTGTAAAACTGAGACACCTGGTGTCGATAGCGAGGAATGTCCTTGGCAAATAGCAGCTTGTTTGAGGGGGAGTCCTGGTCACAGCATATACAGCATATCATGCATATTCACAACTTATAATCAGCTTACTTTAATCCTTATGCATCTCGAATTTATTTGTATATGTTTGCAAAGCGTTATATCACATTTGAAAGAAATAATGCACAAATTAATGAACCTTTCCAAGTCTGTGTTCTGACGTAGAGCAGCTATCCATGAAGGTTTGAGCTATGACAGACAGGCAGGAGTCCACGATGTGCGATTTGCTGATGTCAAATATAAAATCTGGGTTTTTGATAATATTAACCCAGAACCTCAAAGGCAAGCTGAAACAAATGAGGGAGCAAAGCAATATAGTAGAGAGATATATAGATAGATATATAGAGAGAGAGAGAGATATATATAGAGAGAGAGAGAGAGAGAGAGAGATAGAGATAGAGATAGAGAGAGAATAGAGAGAGATATATATAGATATACAGATAGAGATACAGATAGATATAATATAGATAGACATATATATATATATAGAGATTTAGATATAGATATATATATATATATATATATATATATATATATATATAATATATAACTATATATATATATATATATATATATATATATATATATATATATATGTCTATATATATGAATATATATATATATGTATATTATATATATGTATATTTATATATACATAAAATATATATATATATAATATATATCTCTATATATGATATATATATATATATATAGTTATAAATATATATATGATATATCATATATATATGTATAATACATATGCATTTATATAAATAAAAATATGCATTCTCAATATATATATTTATATATGTATATGTATATATATATATATATATATATATATATATATATATATATATATATATATATATATATATATATATATATATATATATATATATATATATATATATATATATATATATATATATATATATATATATATATATATATATAAATATGCAAAATTTGGATACATAACAAATGCATACCTGTATTTGAAAATATTCATCGATATTTACTAACCTGTTGCTTTTCCAAGTGTAAGCAACGTCTGAATCATGTATATTATGTCTGCGAGCAGCATTGTCAAAGAAATCAAACAAATATTTGACAGCTGGAGGAAGACTGCTGTCGGCACGGAGTACTGTGTCAAATAGATCATCTATATACTGCTGTAATGTCCCCTGGTCACACCATACATATTGCATAATACATGTACTAATGAATGTGTCTTTGAAAATGTAAATGACTGTTATATCACATCAATAACGAAAAATCAATGCCAAGTACTGTTCCAATTCATACCTTTGTGGCTAGCAGTCTGGTGAGGAAGATCTCTGAGATGACTTTCTGGCCCTTATGTTGTCCTGACTGACTGTCATCATGTTTAACAAGATGCCAGGCTGTTGTACCTTTCTTCATTATAATGATGGGAGTGATGGCACCAAGTGACGTGCCTGATGTGATCTCTATCACACCTATGACACGCAGTAACTCAAGTTTAGATCAACAGAAGGTTTATGTTTACTATAATTATTTTTCAAGAAAATAAGAGTTCCTTCAAAGTTGTTATTGTTCAATATTATATAAGTAGTTTTATGTCATCTACCATGAGCTTCACGGACTAAATCATTCTTGTCTTTGTTTGGGACGAGTAACATTGTAGCATTGTCTGGTACATTGTAGTGTGCCAGAGTGTTGACTCTCTTCCACCCTGCTGCAGTTTGTGTTGTTACATCATCATCTCGCAGAGGAAGATGACCACTCTGACCGGATTTCCATACTACACAGATCAACACACTGATAAGTCAAGTAGGTCAAGGTTATAACTGTTTGTAGTGACCACCTTTACGCCCCAACAAAACAACCAAGAGACAATAGTATAATAATTTGCCTAGAGTACCTAGATCTACTTCATAGGCATTGGGTCTGCGCATGTGGGGCGTGTTCATATAGACAGCATCTAGAGCCTTCTCCTTGGCTTGTGTGATTGTGTCACAGTCCAGCATCTTACAAGTGACGGGTTCCCTCTCATCATCATTGTCAGCACGCAGCTGTACAGTCTATAGATCAAGCAGATAGCAACGAGATATAGCAACAAATGCAGTGATCTATTCGTATGCAATATATTGTACCAATTAGCAAATTATGTTAAATATATCATTATTTTGCATATTTGCAAGTTTTCAGTATAACAATATTGCAGATGTGAACAGCTGTGACCGCTGACGTTATTCACATTCTTATTAACAGGCCCATCATAGATAGGATGAAAACATTTTTCAAGGAAAAATCTTACCAATGTTTTGGCTTCTATTTTCTCACGGAGTAGTCTATCTTCTGACAGGGAATATCTAGCGTCTGATGTGATGCCATCAATGGGTCCTTTCTCCGTCTGATGCTTGATGGCTTTAAACAACATGAACAGTGGCTTGCCCGCATGTTTCTTCAGGTAAGTAAACATACAGAGAGATAACCAGTTGGTCACTAGCTTCTCAACTACGGACTCAGTTCTGCAACATAAACAGAAAATTTATATAGTTCACTTATTTGCCTACATTTGTTCAGCTGACCTAACATTGCAATACCTGTGTATCTCAGAATACCTGCGCAGCATTAATTTGGGATGTTTCTTCTCCACAGATCTGTCCACAAGCTCATTCAATAAAGCCTTCAGGATCCTGACGCACACAAAAACGGCATATTATATGAAACATTGGTGCACAGTGGACATGGCGCTTTTAATTCAATAAACCAATATAATATCAAGAGGCCAATGGCTACATGGGTGAACTTTCAAAACATTTCTTTGATAATAATCATCATAGGTCACTTTCATAATTATCTACATAACAAAAATTACTTTTATCACCAATCATCATCAATCACGTCTTCTTAATCACCATGTTTATCATTAACACTCTCATCATCATCCTCACCATAATCGTCATAATCATTGTCATCATAAACAACATCATATTCATCGTCATCATCATACAATTACTATTGTCATCATCATGATCATAGTCGTTATCACCATCATCCTAGCCATCATTATTATTATCATGAATGTTGTAACCATAACCATGATCACTATCATCATGAACACCATCATTGTTGTTGTTCATCTCCATTTTAACATGAACGATGAGGTTATTCCAGTTAAGTTGAGTTATACTGGACATTGTCATACTAAATAGTAATTAACCAAGAAGTGTTTTATTGTGTGACGGCACCTACTGTACGTTAATTTCCGATTTCATTTAGGCTGGAACATCAATGCGTTCCGAACCAGAAGTGACCTCATCGACATTCATAAAATTAAAGATTCGATTCGCGCCGTCCATTACAGCAACTAAACAAATTTTATGGCTATTTAACCTAGATTTACGATTTTATATTCGATCGAAATTAAATAAAAATTGTCAAAGAAAATATAGATTATGGCAATTGTAAATGTTTGCTACAGATTAACACGTTAACATATATCACAAATAAACGATAGCTTGTAACTTAATTGCGAAAACTTTCCACAACTTTTCATGATCATCGATCACATATTGTCGATTTTATAAACGATTGAAATATGGTAAAACAAAACTTTTGGACCTATGCCATGATTTTTTCTACCTGGAGCGCATGGTAAAACTATTGATTTGTCGAAATGACATACTATAGCAATAGTTTGTAATTGTGTTGAGCTGCAAATTGATGTAAACTTTTTAACGATCCGACTATTATTAACGGAGATATTAAAGATACCAATTTTTCACTCAGAGACCTTGACCTTAGCTTAAAGTCAGGGTCAGAACAAAACCTGTGGGTTCTGTGCATCATTGCTCATGACCATTTAAATAAAACACGACCTGCGACCTGTATAGCGAATTAAAAAAATACATGAGAATTCGCCAAGTTAACAACCAAACCCACAAACCGAGCGAACCAATATGGCGAAAACAGTTCAACAACTAATTAATTAAATGATTTCTCATTGGAAGAGAAAATGGATGAATGGATATACAATATTTGATCCTAAATAATATACACATTAACCGAGCATAACAGTAAGGTGAGTTGATGATGACATACTCAAATGGAAAACAATATCATAAACCAATAATGCGTTGGAAAAACCCAGTTCAAACTCACTCTGTGGCATACTCCATCTTGTCTTGCAGCACAACCATTAAAAACGAAGCAAGAACAGCTCTGTACAACACAATAAGGCAGTGTTAAAGGTGGTGGTTCCATCTTTGTAGCGTTCGCAAGAGCCCAGAAAAGTGGCGATATCACTTACTTGTCACGTATGCCAAAGTTTTTCTGTGCCTCAAGCGTTCTGATAAAGATGAGCAGGAAATATTTGCTGTTGAGAAGGTGATTAAACTGGTGGATTCCCTTCTCATAACCACCATATTGGTTGGTGTAAGTCTGATGTAAAAACATATGGAAATGTGCATGAAATGTAACCCTCTATGACGTCTCATAGCCATAATGTTAGATGAATATAATATACTTTCCCATCGAGAGGCGTTGTAGAAACATGGTGCGATAAATTTACCGTGGAAGTACGATAAAGAATAGGGTGGTCCCTGTGGCTTGGGAAGAGAACTTTGAATGTGTAGGTTTTGTAGTCCCAGAATGGAATACCGATACTATTCAAATCACTGGTGAAATCAGACACCTCTGTCTGAAGCTCTGCAAAGGCTACAACAACACAAGAACATGGCAATTAACAAATTCGCATCGGATAATGATAATACAGACATAGGTTAACCACTTATGTGAATTTAACGACATTGGAAATTGTTAACTAAAAATAAAACTACCACACAAATTTTTGGAAATCAATCTTATGAAGTATTCACCAAGTTTGCATTCATTGCGAACGTTTTTTTCCAGTGTAACCAACTGAAGCTGTATCTTTTTGTACTGGCGATCAGCCTCTGAGCTGCTTCTTTTGTAGACGATAAGGATAATAATTATAATGAATATCAGAACTCCTCCCCCAACAGCTGAGCCTATGTAGATGTAGAGATTGTCTATCGATGTTTCATAGCGAAGACTTCCCAGCTCATACTTAAGATTGCCCACAATCACCTGGTGCAAACAAATAAGAAATTGTTCAATTTTAAAGTATCAAATTATTTATACAATATCACTTTTTAGCTAGCAATCGTTATTTTATTATATATATACATTACTTTGACAACAGGGAGACTACTGGACCCTCCATCAGGCTGCTTTTCTGGTGGGGTACAAAACAACTGTATTGTGGTAAGGGATTTAATAGGGCAGGTCTCCCACCCAATCATTACTACCACATCGTCCTTACTGCAGGCCAGGTCCAGATTGGTCCCCTGTTTGGAAGAGCAAGGTAATATAAACCAAAAAGTTGAAATATTCATTTCACAATTGCAGCACATGATGTCAGCTTATGACTTCAAAATTACAGACATGGAAAATTATGCCACTTTACAAACCGAGAGGTACTACTTACATTGAGAATCAGTGCTTCACCCTTGTAGACTCGTTCGCTGGATTTGAATTTGTCATACACTGGATCGGGTACTATATGTACGTGAGCCAGATTCTTCACACTGTTCACCCCATCCATATCAAGACTAAGGGTCTCCTGCTGTGTTTGCCTTCGCTTACGATTATTCCCACTGGTAAGAGATACGGGAGGATAACGACATTTCAAGCACATACATTCCTCAGAATATGTGCAATCCTGTCATGAATAAAAAACGGTACTTATATATTGAAAATATGTACACATAAAAACTGCGATATATATGCAGTTGCTATGATATATCCCTACCGTTTTTTTGTCCTGTGCGGCCTCGAAGTAAACGGTGGGTTGTTTAACTGTGTTTAGGTCATATCCATTTATAGTGACTACTCGACCACCACTGCCACACAGTCACAATTTAAATCAATGATTATATATTTATTGTTGAAATAAACAGCAATGACAATGTGTTAATGGCAAATACATAGTATTGATTCTAAACCAAGAAGGCAGGTGTAGTATGAGAAGCCTAATGGACACACCTTGAGAATGACTTGAGTGGAGCTATATTTGACACATTCGGGTCTGGCCTGTATTCAAATGTTATGTCCATTGTCCTATTTGTTCCATCGAATACCATCGTCACAACATGAAAGGATGGGCTTTCAACCATTGGTGGGTCACAGCGCACTTGCATATTCATTAACCTTTGAACAATGACAAACAACAATAAGTAAAGCTCAATAGGATGCGTGGCACATTGCCTAAGGAAGGAGGTAGATTAAGTGAATGACAAATGCAAGGATATATTTCAATAATAAGTTAAAATTCACTCAATGACGGTGCAAGTTTGATTCCCCAGTAGAATCTGGATATCAGCACCAGTGTTGAGATTTTTCCCAGTGATAGTGAGATGTGTATTCCCTGAGAGAGGCATAAGTTCAGGGTCCATGTTCACAGGCATAGGATCCTGCCCAGCAGAATTATATAATATTGTCATCTCATAATATTCTTCAAATATTAACACAAACAAGATATTGTGAGATATCAGAAGAAAAACCTGGAACGTGAAGCTGTCGTCTGAATTGTCAGATTTCTCATTCAGCAGGATGTTAATTGGCCATGATCCACTGCTGTCTACAGCGCGTGTGACGCAGATTATCCTGATACAAACAGAAAATACCAATTATGACCACCAAACCATTAGGATGTCATATAAGGGATAATTCTCTTTCAGCTCCAGTGACTCACGTTTTTGAAATGACATATTCCACCACATCACATGATGCGCCTCCAATAGTGACTGTGTTGTTTACACTTCCATAAGAACTTCCCAGATTTGATCCTCTGATTGTAACTCGTGTTCCTCCTTCTAATGGTCCTGATTGTGGCTCCACCTGTTTGTTAAACACATGACCTCATGAGCAATGGCCATCTGAGTGTTTAACGAAAACTTTCAGGTATGTATCAAATACAAACATGATAATATATAATTGATCAATAAGGGACCAGAATTTAATCATTCACGATTGTGACATACTTTGAGAATATCTGGGCCAGGACAGGAGCTCATTGGGTCAACACTACAATTGGAACGATGCACACATGCACCCGAGCACCAGCTACAATTGTATGCAGATGTCACGCTGTCATATGACAAGCTCAAACACTGACTGCAGTCCTCTCCCAGTAAAGGACACTTGTAAACAGTCACTGCAAGTACCGGCAAGACATAAAGATACACATCAGATTAAGGTCCCGTATTCTAGTATTTAATTTATATAATAAACCACAAACCATTAACGCCATAAGTATCTTCAAGTTCAAAGTTTCCTCCCCACACGACCTCAAGAAAAGCAGTCTTAGATCCCTCATTGCCTTCATAATTATACTGAAAATATAAACATATGCAAAAATGCGCAGACAAAATGTAATTCACAATCATTTACTCACAGGAGTGAAGTTGATGTGAAATGCATAAAACGTTCACCTACTTCTAATGCATTACATCTGATGCGGTCTGATGACAGTCTGGTTGCAAAAGTGTTATATGGTTGGGTTTTTGTATACAGATGACACCGATACCCATTTTGACCAGCCTGAATAAAAAATAATTCCAATGAATCATCAATAATATACTTCATTGGAAAAGTTGATATTATCTCTTACTATTTTGTCAATGCTACATTTTCAGTCAACTCACAAGGGGTTCAGGAAGGTTGGCAGCATCCAATGTAATTTCTATGGGGAGTCCAGTAGGAATGAGGATTTTATTAATGCTTGAATGAACAAGTCGTGGACAAACCTTAGGAAAGATAAAGGCACGCTACATTTGTCACACACGAAGTGTACATCCAATGGGAATAAGCATCACATTTAACAGGTGAGTGAAGCACATTAAACTGAACTCACGGATTATTGATGTGCTTGGCATAATAAAATACACAAACCTCTTCGTCAGTAACAATCGCTGATAATGATAGACTGCAGTTTGAGGATCCATCCACGCATTGGTTGCTATGGACACACCATTTGCAGTTCCACTGTGTACGAACACATTGACTGCAACTGCAACATTAAATCTGTTTTGTCAGGGCGATTATGTAGGAAGCTTGGATAAAAATTGTATATGAAATCACCCAGTGTTCCTTTACATAAGATCTCACTTACATTTGATGTGTGTCGCACTTGTAGAAAATGAGTTGTTTCTGAACAAATCTAACCCCAGTCTCAGATGATTTCAGATAAATTGTCACGTTGGAAAAATCTAGAAAAGAAACGGAATGAAATGATAAAAGTTAGTAACAGCATGCAGGTGATTTGGATTAATCAATCAAATAGCAAGAGATCATGCAGTGACACAAACAAATCTCATTTTATGCATTTCTTCAAAGGGCTAGTTGGCTTTGGAATCATTGTTGATTAGTGTATGTAATATACAAACCAGAGTTTTCTGGTATGGTAGGCATGGGGTCTGGTGAGGGACAGGTGACATCATTACCAGACCACCTACCAACAGTAACTGATGTGTCTGTACCAAACACACAGTCGTATATGTGTTCACCAGTCAGTGGAGGGAGCTGTTGAACTGTTAAGGTGATCTGGAAAAGAAAACGATGGAATGCACCAGAACTTCTAAAATTATAAATTGTAATATGTTTTTACCCTAACCAAACAGATTATACATAGACAATACTTACAGCTTGTGGGCTGGCTATGCTGACCGTCTCCGGGCTAATTGCATTAACAGCAGTGCAACCCCATGACAACAAATTCACAGAGAGCCAACGCCGGCTGGCACCGTCATTTGAGCAGTGCACTCTTGCAGAACACCTGACCAAGTTAATAAAAACATTGTTAATTGTTACAGAGTTGCATGATCAAATGTCATTATGTAGAAATGTAGCAAACAGAATAATGTAAAATATATATTGCAGTGGTTTACTTGTTTTCTAGAGAACACCACCCGCAGTGAGGATCACCAAATGACAGACATGGATCGCAGTCCACAAAACGTCCACAGCCCCATGATGCCACTTTATATACCTGAAATAAATGAAGACCGGCAATACAAAGCTAATGGTGGACCATATGACTCTTAAAGAAGGGAGCAAAGCAGAATAAGAGAATAGTACATTTATATGTAGTCATCCATAAGTAAATGCTTGAATTAGTAACAAGGACTCACAGAATCGAGTGTCATGGTGTAGATATGGTTGCCATCTGGTGAGAGCGCCATATTCTGCATGTGCACTGATCCACTTTGAAGCGTTAGGTCTTCAATTTCTGTCATGGCACTGCCTTCTACAATGACCTGATCAATGAAATAAAGGTATCTTTACCATCAATATGGTAGTTATCTTTAACATCATGTGATATTTTAACACACAAACGTGCACATTGTATAGTTGGGGATTATTCTAGCAACAGTGACGTGAGAAGCATCTGCGACACAGAAGTTCTCGTACAGTTAGTTGTCAGGATATTGAAAACACGTACTGTTTAACTTTTCTGTTACCATCAAGTAACTGGTACCTCGTAGTAGAACTTAACAAAATATTAGAAATCACATGACACAAGTACATACAACGATACATATATACGCTACCTTCTTCACTAGACCATCAGACATGCCTAGATATGCCACAGTAAAGTCATCTGTGCTAGAGCTAATCATGGCAGTCACACGGGATGAAGTGAAGGTCTTGATGGCTTGTGACATCATTGGATAGGGTCCAGCCAATGGGGCATTAGTGACAAATGAATTCCCGCAATAGTCGTCTGGTATGGTGATATTCTGCATCAGACAAATACATGACACTGTTATGCATTATTGCAATTATACCTGAATCTTCTATATTCTGTCACAGTATCAACCATTGCCAAATTCCTCTCATTGCTCCAATGATGGGTGCTGGTGTATATTTATGCAATAGGGAAAACAATGAGAACAATAACACATACAACCAATGATTGAGCAAACATGGGTTGTAATGACAGTGTTACGTTAATTATCTACAAACAATATGCCTGCAAATTATCTGTGTATCAAAACATTAATTGAAGTGAAAGAGATCGTTAGTAAACATTGGTGCATTTCCACCAATTGTTGTTACTTTTTACATGGAATAATCATATTACAGTGGTGCATGACATGACATGCAGCTGAACCTACTGTAATGACCTTTAAATAGTGAATACATACAAGATACATTTTGGAATTAATACATGCTTCTCACCAGTTGCTGACAATCTGTTTGCCCATCAAACAGCTCCCCACGAGATGCGTAATCACGATTAAAGCAGCCCTGTAAGTTCTCTGCCACCTTAGCTTTGATGTCAGACATTTTGTAGAGACAGACAGCAGATTCTGTCACAGGTATATCACTCGTGTCACTCTCAGCCTTGGAGAAGGCGGCCATCAGAACGCTTTCACCCTCTAATATACCCAGCTCATCTGACAACCGAGTACCTGCTTGTAGCACGGTCGCTGATTGGACCAAAGCGTAATTACCACTAGACTCATGCTGGCAGTGAATAGGCAACTCCACGTAAGATTTGAACTCTTCATCTTGTGCGCACACTTGTATTATTTTGGATATGTATGTGTTGTTGGAGAGAGAGATCTTCTGTGTTGTCAAGAAATAGCTGTATCCATCCACATACAATCCACTCACATAATTCACTCTGTACCTGTCTTTATAGTTGACTTTAAAATTCATATAAGAACCTCCATCGAAGCCAACCAGGATGGTCTCTAATGACTGAATGCTCCTGCTACATACATTCGGTATCATATTCCTACTATCAGAATTAGACGGTTCACCAATCCGATCTGTGATATATGTTGTTCCTACATAAAGTCTGTTGTTGTTATCAGGACCTGGCGCCACAAAGCCGACTGTAGAAGACGCCTCGTCATTTGCTGCCACAAATAATTTGAATGAATCATCAAAACTTTGAAACTCAGAAACATTAGCAGCAGCTCTCAGCTGACATGTGCCTTGAAATGTGCTGCCACAAGTAACCAGCTGGTCTGTCGGAGAGTCTATGGTCAAAACCTTGTTGTATGTGTCTGTGCTGGTTTTACGGTAGGTTGTTGATCCTTTACAGTAATCCGATGTAGAATAAAAATCCTCAGGGATACAGAAAGGATGGTCCATAACAGGCCCTGTCACAGCATCATTGATGACATTGAGGTCAGGGTCAAGTTGGTAGATGTGATTACGAGCTCCTACATACACCTGACCTGTGGCGGGGTTCGTGGTCAGGTGTTGGAACTGACTGTCAGGAGGCGCGAAATCAGCGGTGTGGTTTGTTTTCCTGGACTGTTCTTGGGCAGAAATGACCCAAAGATGAGCATACAACAGGCAGTGAGCTATTTTGTCTGATGACTTCATGCTGTGCGGCGCCTGTCGGTTGAAATGAATACCAGCTATGAATAAAATAACAGAACAATGTTAGTTCAAGACACGTTGGAGAATTATCTATTTGACACTAATATATTCTGGTAGATAATCTTTATTTTATCACTTATGCACTTTGACAACCGGTGTCTTGATGCCAAACATAGAATCCTTATCCGTTATGCCCAGACACCCTATGTGTATAAGGACTACTCACCATGTCACTGATACCAATGAAAAGCGAACTTACCGACGACGCCCAATGACTGCTCTTCACTGTATGCATTGAAATAGGATAACTTTGTGAAGCCGTGTGGGTCGGCTTCTATACAAAACTGTTCTATATGTGCTTTAACAAATACTTTAACAAGAATCTCTGACCCATAACCAACTCGACCATATAGGAGCGGTGTCAGCTGAACGTGTCAACAAGAGGCCGTGCTTGTGCCGCAATGTCAATTGAATATTCTTCCAACACGATTTAAAACATTAGTTACACCCCATTCATATGCGATACATCAATCAAAAGGAGACGGTTTGAATATAAAGAATATTGCAAGAATTATTTAATTGACCGTGGTCTTATGGGTGAACAAATTTGTGGACCGATTGAGATCAGGTCGCTATTTTCGGCGTATCGTTGGGTTAGTTCGCACGATCATTCTGTGTTTGATGCATAAGACCTTTGACTTATCAATGAGGCTTGTGGTGTCTCTTTTTTTTAATGGGACCGAGAGAAGTTAATTTGATCCGCTGAAAAAATAGCTTGTGCGGCAACGTCAGACAGGTGTATGGTTGTAATAGTTTTAGTGGCAACCCCAGACAAGTGTCTGTTGGATTGGTGTAAGTATGCGGTGGTGGGATATCATATTTTCACAATTGTAAATACTCACTGCATTTGTCTATTTATTACTGGCAGTGTTTTTCGTTTGAAATCATGCCGGTATTGACATCGCTATGCTAATGATTGTTTCATCAATTTAAGTCAAACACCAATGTCATTTGACATATCAAAGCCATTTGAGGGGCGGGGGTGAAACATGGTGTAGTATGATAAAAATATATTTGCAATAGCCACCGATGTGGTTAATGAATAGAGGTATGTGTATGGATATTTCTATAATACTCCATGCTATTTTGAGCGTAGTCGGGGTCAACCAGCGCGGGTGAGTTGTTGCAAGTGGCAGAGGGGATCGAAGAATAAAGGCGTCAAGTTACAGAGCCTACGCGCGTGAGCCGGTGACAGCGAGCGTGACGTCGCTTTCGCGATGGCTGGTCGCAATAGATCATCACGTTCAAATAAGTTATGCAACCGCTATGATGTCAAAATCTTCCATGAGAACTGGTAGAATCATAACGCGGCTCTAATAGCAATCGATTTTTTATCTATCGCGATTGTACCAACACACGATAATCAAGCGCATGACCCCGCCTCCGAACTTGAGGTATCTGCCTGACTTTGCAGGTGCTGGAATTTCGCGCCTCAGCTAGATTTCAGATACCCGATGAGCAACAAGCAAACAGATTAACGGCTGGCAAGCAAAGGAGAAAACCGCGTTATAACACTTGCAAGCCGTGCCTGTCAGTGTTGCCATGCCATATATAAATATATATATATGTATATATATATATATATATATATATATATATATATATATATATATATAGATATATATATATATATATAAATATATATATATATATAGATATATATATATACTATATATATATATATATATATATATATATAGATATATATATATATATATATATATATATATATATATATATATTTATATATATATATGTATATAGATATGTGTAACGTTTGAAGATACCAGAGACTGCAAGTGGCATGTTTCCTGTATAAACTTTATACATAAAGATTGTGGCACAATACTCATACACTTGGCTAATACTCAGAATATGCAGCGATTTAAACAATGTGTTAGATCTAGCACACTTCATCACGACATGAAACATAAATATAAATGAACGAGTAGTACAATGTTACAAGAGTAGCTGTTTTCAATACTTTAGGCACAATGGCTTGTTGGAGTGAACGATTTACAAAATGACCCAATGGCTGTAACAGCTGTGGACTGACACGTTTAATTACTTTACTTGATATGCCGTCCCATCCTGCACTAGTGGTTTTGAGGCAATTCATTATATTTGTAACCTCGTTTTTAGTACTTCTAAAAAAGATGGAATTGTAGGTCGTGGTAAGTAAGCAGGAGAGTGGCGTTTACGATGTTTCAGGTATATATTTAGCTAGATTTGGACCGATATTTACATAAAACGAGTATGTGATAGCTGCGTGTTATCAGATTACATCATCCCAGTTTCATGCATGTTAAGGCTGTTCTGAATCTGTTTATATTTTACTTTCTTTGGATAAGGCAGTCGTTTACTTTCAAGATAAATATCAAAACACTGGGAAATGATCACTGTTATCGGTGCAACAAATACTCGTTAGACCAGCTCTGTTTGGTAGATAGTTTCAAAATATGTTATCGTTTAACGTTGAAGAGTGGTCTGTTACTGATGTAGGCTTGGTGATAAGAGGTACAAGTGAGAAAGAGTGCAACGTTTCTATAAGCTCTGAGACAGGAATATGGTTATCTTAGTTTAAGAGTGGATGTTTGTGTCACCCATAACATAAAACAGTTTCTTTTCATTTTTAACACCAGTTAGGATGTTTGCAAAATAGCCGGTGCAATCCACAAATGTTGTGCGTTAGTTATCGCATGGAATTCACTTTCAATGTGTCCGGTATTACAGTGTGCTAGGTGATATTGAGTCACGGACGCAGTTATCGCACGGATAGTCAGCGATATGGAAAGAAACCGATATTTACAATAGAGAAAGTGGGCTCTCACTACCTGATGGAAAATCACCACTGTTTACTTACAACCTCTAATTGATACAATGATGAAATAAGAACTTTAAGACGCAATTGCAACAAAGTATGAGATTGCATTCCTTTGTCTGATGCAGAGTATCACCATACCAGACAACTACTGCGGTGATTCATTCTTCACTAATTGGCTGGACCAGGTTATTATCATTTCGAATTGGAATTCCTTGTTAGATGCGATCATTGGTTAAGTTAAAAAAAACCATTAATATCAAAGACGATTAAGTCACACCAACAGCTGTTACCTTGGCTCATGAACTGGGTTCAAAAGAGCAAGATTTAGCAGATGCACATGTTCGACCATTGAGTTTTTAATATGTTGGGCAAGGTGAATAATCGTGGTCAAGGGTTGTTTTAACATGACAGCCGCTGCGTGCATGACCTCTAGATTTATAGCTGCCATTGAATGATGAACTTAAGTAGCCAGTGTCTGTGACATTTATTATCTGTGGATTAGGTCATACATATTTATAGTTGCTAATGGCTGAAGGTAAAATCCACATTCTAAACAAATCCCTCTGCGCTCAGTATTGTACAGAATCCAGTTGTCGTTAACCAATAGTTCCTGCATCAAACTCACCTCATGCAGTATGACACAACAGACTAGTCAACGAGGTCTGGAGATGGATGACCACAAATACAGACGATTTTGCTATTAGAATCGTTTTTGGGTTTTTTGTGGCAGGACATCCGAAAACGACCACTGATGCGATACCAACAGCAAGCGTATTATTTATGGGGCACTAAGCACGGCGTGATATGGTGTGTGAGCAGTGTTCTCCTTATGACAAGCGCGTTCTGGTTGGCCAAGCATGTCACGCGGGCTCAAAGGATACTGCTTTACGTCTACATCACAATAGAAGTAGATCCATATGGACATAGAGGCTACCCAGTGGGCACAACACGTGGAATCCACGTGGAAATCATGTGGATTTTTGGTGAATTGGTGGATCCACGTGTTTTCACGTGATATCCACGTGGATTCCACGAGTATTAATCACGTGGAATTGACGTGTCAAAAACACGTGGAAAAGACGTGTATTTTAGGACCCATTTGTAAATTATTATTTAAATATTCTTTTTTTTCAGTTTATACCAGAAATATGGCCATGTGTTAACCTGACAGCCCCAGCTAGGCTTGCGCTAGATATGCCAAGATATAGTGGGTTTCACAACTTTTGGTGCTATCGATCTATGAGCTCTGGGGATGATGACGGTTTTTGGCTTTCATCTGCTTAGTTACTATCGTGACAGGGGTCTCCTGGAATAATGAGTCGAAATTCAGGTGAGATACTCTCCAAACGTAGGCGAGGTTCGAACCCGTGACCTGCTGGTGGTGGAGACCCCACCGGGGGTTAACCGCTAACCGCTGATTGGCGCGATTTGCTGCAGTTTTGGAAAGTTGAGAATTCATTTGCTATATTTTTGACAGTTTCTAAGTTCACAAGTGAGTCATATTCAAATGTTATTCTTTCAATGAAAATAAGTTTACTCAAGTAGCTGTACAAAAACTGCTTGCCGTGTATAATGTCTTCATGGTTTATGATTTTATGCTCATTGGTGCATGAAACCTGTATTATCGCTCTCAGCAAAGTGTAGGCACGCCTCGTGGTTTTTTGGAGGCTTGCTCCTTAATACACCACAACCATCTTATACACACGCCATGGTTCATCTGTTGACTGTTCCTCCATCTCACAGTCATCGTTCATCTGTCAGTCCATCTCACAGTCATCGTTCATCTGTCAATCCGTTCCACACGGTCGTCATCGCTCATTTGTCACTCAGTCCCACAGTCATGGCTCATCTGTCACTCATTCTAACAGTCGTTGGTTGAGCAATGATGGTTTTCCTTTAACATAAGTGCACATTTGTGAATATTTTCTTTAAATATTTTCTCTGTTTTAATGCTGCTATTGAGAAAGGTATTATTTATGAGTTTGTAGTCAGCAGCATAGTAATTGAACACTGCATAATTTGTTTGTGCACAGGTTTTCAGGAGCGCTGCCTCTCCTGCCTCTGCAAATCAGGGATATACTGAACAGGCAGGAGATGAGAGAGCTGGCCGATAGTGGCAAAATGCTTCCTGAAGCTGTGCAGATGAACAGCACTGATGAGCAGTTTATGGACAACCAGAGAAAGAATTTGTGGGTATGTAAAATTGCAGTTTTTTTAAGGAGGAGTGGGCATTAGATCTAATAAACAGCAATGAAATATTTTCCAAATGTCACATTTTTGTGTCAGTTTCAGAAGTGTATGAAAATCATTGTGCAGTGTCCGGGATACGATGAACGATTTGACAAGCAGGTGCGATTCTCTATGTATATGTATATGATGTAAATCCATGATCCAAACAACTTGCACTTATGCATTTTGTCTGAATTGGCAATGTTTAAGAAATTTTCATGCACCAATTGTATTCATTCAGACATATTGCTTGCAGATTAATCACTAATTCCCTGCAGTGCAAGCTTAACATGAACGGGTCAGGTGACAAAGCCAGCTTTGAGAAAATGACACTCTGCAAATTAATTGTCGGTAGGTTCACCATTGGCTAATTACTTGGAAGTCAAGGATAGTTTTTGATTTTAATGATACACAATAAATAATGAAAGTCAGTTGTACGATGTATGAAATTAGATAGCTTATATTGTCCTCTTTGTACTGTGCAGAAAGTGTAGTGAAGAGTCATGGGTTCACCGAGGCTGCTGTTAATGTCTTTCTAGCCAACCGACTGAGGAATGCACCCAAGAGAAGTTTAAATATTGCCTATTGATAATGATTGTTGATTTACTCACACATTTATATTTTTCATAGATTTGACTAGATCGTTTACTTAAAGAGCCACTTACATGCAAAATTCAAATTTGTGCTGTCATCTAATTATGAAGATGATTTTGTGACATTTTGACAACAGTATGACTGAGATGTCATAACTGGTTGCCGAGATATTACCGATCAAACTCGCAGACTTTCCTGTATGAAGTCATCAATCTCATTCACTCACTTTCGTTTAGTGGTTTACTGATGAAAGCCATCCTAGACGAATTTGACAGATTTGTGTCAATTAGGTGACGTCACCCAGAAAGTCACTTAAAAATTATCATCAAAATGCGATAACAAAAATTCGGTTTGCATTTCAGTGGCCTTTTAAGTACATTTTATAATTTGCATTTTATTAGGGTGAAAGTAAATCATGTTATATCTGTGTATATTCATGATGCTCATGCATGTAGTGACTGGTTTAATGTGTTTCATGAACAAACCTGCCTTTTTCCACTAATTTGTTGCTTTTGTATGTTGACATTTGCTCGTAATGTTTAAAACATGTTTAATATTGTTATTTGTGATCATGTAGCACTTATAGTTGGATATTTCTGAGAAATAAATGTACTTGGTTCAATGATCTTGTGAAATATATTAAAAAACAAAAAAATTACTAAAGAGGAAGTAAAAACCACCTGAAAACAGATATTTTGTATCGTTGAATTTAGGTGGAGGAGCACACGTGTTTTCCACGTGTCCATATCCACGTGAATTCAACTTGCCTTTTACGCGTATTATCTACGTGAATTACACCAGTTTCTCCACGTATTTTCCACGTGGATTCCATGTGTTGTGCCCACTGGGTACATACTCCGGGTCTGACAGACGAGGACGAACAAAGATCCTGTTGAGATAAATCATCAAGAAGGAACTATTCTTGGCCTCTGGATCGTTGAAAGATATGAGGTATATTTCGTGGGAACTCCAGGACGAAATAAGTTTTGCTAGAAGCGATCACAGACATGGCTCATTCTCGCTATCAAAGCTACAACCATCCCAAATTTGGCAAGTGATTCCACACATCTCCACACCTCAGAAAGCAACGATGATATGTCGCAATTACTGATCCTTCATAAAAACAGGCAAATGACATCATTCGTAACACACTAACAAATCCTCACTGATTCTACAAGACTTATCTATCCTCATGTTTGCTGCTCCTGATCCCACCGAGATCTCGTGCATCTACATATTCTCGCCATGCATCGTGAACACCGCAATACTGTCACTCGTGGTTTGTTGAAAAACATATCCAAGGTCGGCATAGTCTATGTGACGAGAAATTACACGTACTAAAACATACAGCAGAATAAGATAATTGTATTGAGGTATGGTGTTTTGATAAAGGGGACAGCTAAATTGGTAGCTTGAAGAATGAGTGTCGGAAAAGCGGATACATACTCACAATGAGGAATACTGTGCTAATGAGGTCCACAATGGAACAAGTGGAAGGAAATGTTGCAGCCAACCACTTCAGTAAGAAATAGGGTCTGCAGAACTCCTTCAAAGCCACGGTACCTCATTAAAACACTGAAAAGTAACGTAGTCTGATCTCCTACAATATTAATGGTTACAGGGAAGCGCACATTCAAAATAGCGATCCAGTGTTCACATGAGCTCGAACAGGCGAATAAAATACCTCATCCTTTGCAGCGTCTGCAGGTAAAGATAGGGAAGTTGGTGAGGTACTATTTACTTGCGAGGCAAGCGAGGGCATTGTGGGCTGGCGTGCAAGAGGCGGGGTGGTTTCTACATTCAACATTAGACAAAGTGTTCTGTATCGGATTGTTTAATGGTCAATGTTAACATTGATTATGTGTGTCTCTGAGAATATATAATTTCTTCTTGTATTGATCCCAATGAAGGGGACTAGGTGGTAAACATATGCTGTTGCGGTCGATAGACACGTATCGGGTAATTAAACACCTGAGCAATGCCATCAATAGGTCAAATACACACCTGAAGTCTACCACGAGCGTTGATTCGCTGTAACGAACATTTTATTCTATATTCAAGTAGGTAACCTCATCTAGGTTGAGGTGGTTTGATTTCTGTAAGAGAATGAAGACTTTACCAACCACTCTAATTCTGAGATCCACTGAGATCCAATGCGTCGTCTTGTTACAGCGACAACTAAACCAAATACCCAAGGAATATAGCGTAATTTATCTGACAAAACGATGCACACGCAATTGTCTGTAAAGGCGCTGTATATGGAAGTAGAAGTTCAGCTGAGGTAGGATGTTTTAGCCGTATACTTGATGGCATGTGTAGTAAAGCTTGATGTATCTCCAGAGCAGGTTGCCATTACATAAACTATAAACAGTTTTCATTTGGTTATGGGTAACATCATAGCCGCCAGCGACATGGGAAGAGATGGTCTGACAATCACTATGAGAGAAGAAGGGTGTAGATGTTAGCGGCACACAAAACAGAACAAAGTCAACCAACGAGACATTATCTGGTATTCTGCCACGAATGTGCCATGATTGAGGTCAATCTTGTTTTGCCATATTGTCAATAGCAGCGCAGAGAAATTCTGCCGGCTTTTGGACTCTCATCCGGTCGTTGCAAGATGCACGGTATTTGTTCGTCTGTTCTTGCTTCTTTCCCGCATCGGGCATACAGTTGAGAATTGACAAATATGCCACACTCATCACTGCCAGACGACGGAATGTAACCGCCTGATGTCCACACTTAACTGCACAATGACAAGCTCACCAAGACAACTTTTTATGTTGCCTAGTGGGGTGTGGGGGTGGGGCGGGGGATTCAGCTCTATTGATGGCTACCTAAAGTCGGACCAGCAGTTGATCCTGATGTACATCCAGATGATCACTGCTATTTAAACTCCGCCCAAATGCGAACCGGACCCAGAGAGTAAAACATCAAAATCTTCATCCATCTGCCTGGTAGCTGGCAAAAAACATATTCACATCACAGTCAGGCCGCTTACAGAGAGATTATTGGAAACACCCCGGCCAGGAACGGACATCGTGATACCGTGATATGCGTTTTCCCGTGGAGACATTAATAACCTCTCTCTTGAAGCTCCACTAACAATCTACCAACAACATGCTTGTTTAAGCCAGACAAATAAAAAGAGAGAAGAAAAATACAGGCATAACAGAGCCATGGTGGAACAGCATCATTTCTCGACCAAGTCATTGGTGAGCTTCACACTGTAGGGGAATAATGAATTGTTCAATTTCCTGGTGCTGGGGTACAATTCAATCTGTCGTTCTTTATTGGTAAGAACATATCATACGTATGTAAGCTCTACTTACATATTTGTACTTCCAGATTATCAAACAATTCCACACATCAAAGTCTATCCATCATTTTAGGTCAAGCTTCTTCAAGAACCAGATTGAATCCAAGCTATGCGGCGGGTTTATGTAGCATTATAGGATACACTGATATTTATATTACAGAATGTGATGGATTTGCAGCTGTACCGACGAGCCAAACTAATAGCTTCGTATAAGTTACCCTAATAATGGGCTTATGCGACATCGAAGTCCATCCAGCGTCGCTAAATTGCTTTGAACAACCAGATCAGCGGAACAGACGGTCTTATAAATGCGTGTCTCCTCCTTTAACTGCAATGTTTATAGTTCATCACTTCCCTTTGTGTTCGCACCACCGATCATCAATTAGAACCCGGACCCATCATTAGCACGTCAGATGAAGCTCCCTTCTTTCTTTATGAAGCTGACAGCGACACCCAGCGATTAGCCATTTAACAACACCTGTAATAATGACCCGCTCCTGATACAATCCAAGGCAGCAAAAGGGGAAGATTTACCGAAGCAACCTTTAATCGCAGGTACCAAAATGGCGTTCATTAGATTATACCCTTTGAAAATAGGAACTCTGTAGCCCGACCGCAGTGTGTGTGTATGCGTGTGTGATTGTGCGTGTGTGTACATATTTAATTGTGTATTTATCTATGTAGTGGGTATAAATATTGCTTTGTCCATTGTAGTGCACCAATATGTTACCGCGTAAATAATGAGAAAGACATTCATTCCTTCTGCTGTGCTAGCTATTGTGGTCAGAGAAACGATTGCACGCTTAGTGACTGCTGAGAGCATAAAGTACTTACCACAAAGCAAGCTTATATTTGCGTCAATTAAGAAACCAAATGTGCAATCAAAGACGGTCGTTCATTCATCGGCCTTATTGGTTAATTCAAAATAAAACTTAAGGTCAGGGTTCGTTCGTTGAAAGCATTAACAAAATCCTTATCTGATAACCTAAGGGGGTGAACGTTTGTCCACAAGCAATTATTCAATGACAGTGCCTTTACATTGCAACATCGAATGCAACCATACCATTTGGTGTGCTTTTATCAACCTTTTGGTGTATCATCAACACTGCCAAATGCATTGTCCTTGCTTCCGAATCATCATTCAGCAATGCCACCAAGTCGTTTGCAATATAACTAAAATATATATATATATAATTGTATATATATAAATATAATATATATATATATATATATATATATATATATATATATATATATATATATATATATATATATATATATATATATATATATATATATATATATATATATATATATATATATATATATATATATATATATAATAAGCGTAACTTTATTACCACCACCGCGAGGAGTCATTGTAAGGGAGTCTGCCACGCCATAGTACGCCAGAGTGTTGATGTGTTTCCAGTCAGACACTTCCGTTCTCACATAGATGTCGCACAAAGCGCCGCCAGGATGCACATTCAATATGCATATACAAACGAATCATGAGAGGAACGACCGAAAATAAGATTGTTGCTTACTAACCTTTCGGGTCCACCTTTTGTATGATATTAAAAAGATAAGATATTCAACTCGTTCCACGTGCGTCTCTGTAAGTTTCCTCTACCCCATTGGTTAGTTCAGTGTCATTGTGTTTTGGCTATTTCGTAACATCTCCGTGTGACGAGTGCAAAAACTTAAATCCAACTGCCTGTTAAAACAATTCATGGATTTGATGTATGAGGTTTCCTTACCAATAAAGAGCTACAGATTAAATTTTCTCTGGGCGCCAAGAAATTGAACAATTCATTATTCCCCTTCAGCGTGAAGCTCACCAATTACTTGGTCTAGAACTGACGCTGTTCCACCAGGGCCCTGTTCTACCTGTTGTTTTCGTCTCCATTTTATACGTCTGGCTTCATCAGGCATGTTTTTGGTAAAAGTAGTGGTATTTTCTAGAGAGTGGTTATTAATATCTCCACGGGAAAACGCATACCAATCTGGCATCACGCTGTCCGTTCCTGCCCGGAGTGTTTCCTTCAGCACGATTGGCACGGCAGTGTGAGCTCCAATTAGACAAGCAGACGATGCCGCAAGAGAAACAGAAATCTATCTGTAAGCGGCCCGTGATGTGTATAGGTGTTTTGCTCTAGCTACGAGGCGGATGGATGGAAGATATGGACAAAGGGTACAGCAACATCCCGTGCCTGATGTTTTACTCTGTGGGTCTGGTTCGCATTTTAGCGCAGTTGTGCAATAGCAGTGATCACCTGGGCGTTAATCAGAAACATCTGCTGGTAGCCATCAACTTATGAGTTGAATACTCCCCCCGCCCTCCTCAACACACACCACGAAAGGCAACTTAAAAGTCGTCTTCGTGGAACACTGCCCATGTAACCTATTATCGAGCTAAGAACCTGTTTAATACCATGGCAGCACAGTTGAAAAAACATCCTTGAAAAGAAATGAGGTTATTGCATCTACGTCCAACTTGAGTACCTGCAATTCAATATTTACTCACCTTATAGGACTCACGATGCAGTGAATCGTTGCCGTCCACATCTATTACAATAATTAATCACTTGATATCAATATCACATGCTGCGACAAAGGTATATATTTGGAAGCCGTTATCTATTCCAGTTACTGACACGTTCGACTTCATCTCATATCCACCGAGAACCTCGCATATCTTACATAGAAGAAATACTATATGATGAAAATGTGGATGTAAAGATGTATTAGAGACAAGAGCGTCATTATCTGACACGTAGAATGACAGGATCGATTATATAATAGTTGGTAGTTTTCTCGGACGCGCATTGAGATAAATATTGTCGTCTTAGATGCCTTTTCGGCATGTTAATTGATATCTTACACGTACATTGATAGACATAGTCATATTTGACGCATTTTTGCATGCTAATTGATATCTCACCCCACGAATTCATATCAATATTGTAAGCATGTTTATTTATATTTTAAACGTATTTTGATATAAATATTGTCATCTGTAACGCATTGTGAATATATCAATTCACAAAGCGTCAAATATTGTCATTTTCGACGCATTGTGAATTGATATATTACACGTGCTTTGATATGAATAACTTGGACGCATTTTGGCATGTTAATTGATATCCAACATGTGCATTGACATACAATCGTCATCTTAGACATGCATTTGCAAGTCAATTGTTATATAAGACCCGCATGGTCGTGGTAATTATTATTGTACACGCTCGTTGACATGGGCATTGACATGATAGAAGCGCATTGTAAGGGCGTCATTATTTTCCACATGCGTTAGATGTTGAAGCCATGATGGAACGCACAGATCGCACTGCAGAATACATTCTACTCTCCGCTGTAATTTATAATTTGGAGGGGTTGTGGGCATTATTTTCATAAGATGGAGTAGTTGCGGGTGAGCAATATCATTTACAAGGGAACGTTATGACAACTTTATATGAGTGCATCATAATGCCGAATAGAGTGCGTTCGCACATCGAAACGTAATAAGAAGGTAAGGATCACAGTTTATATATTTGAAACTTGCATGAGCGCATTCAGGACATTTATCTGGTATAGATAATTAAAATGTCAACAACATGTGTTCAAGATGTGGAAGTTTGCTCTTAAGTGTCCTCTTTCGTATTTATATGAGGACAAACGTTTTCATCCCAATAATATAAGCCAAGTGTATATATATATATATATATATGTATATATATATATATATATATATATATATATATATATATATATATATATATATATATATATATATATATATATATATATATATATATATATATATATATATATATATATGTTTATATATATGTTATATTACACAGCTTTTGGTCGCTCGCGGGAGTTCGGTAGACAGGCTGGAGCACCTGCATACATTAAGTGGATGGAACATGTCACATGTGCTTAAGAGGCAGGTGTGCGCTAATGACCATGGCATCTCACAATATTTGCTGTTTTTTGCCCGTAAAATATCGGCCTACACTGTGGTCTATTAAGAATCGCGCGATATGAAAACAGTAGAGGCTCGCTATCATCATTGCTTGTAGCATACTACCATACTGACATACGACTCGGGGTCAGGGTTAACTTACAATGCTATATATGCAAATTCAGTCCGTTTGTTAGACAGCATCCATTATTTTTGTCAACACCACTTCCCGGTACCGTGAGTGTTATATATTCCCGAAGTGATTTCAATACCTTTACGTTACCAAACCGTGTCCTAATTACCCAGCAGTATGGGAGGTTCGGTGATTTAACCATTGCATATGATGGCATTCGTTTAAAGAACATATTTAAAGCATTCTCACATCACTTCAGTTGTATTTTGTAGGTCTTAAAGATTCCCCAGTGAAGCCCATGACTCCTGGTTATCATCCAAAACACACACACCTTTCAAGGAAGAGCGGGTATATAGACCATAGGGCGGCCCCCTTCAGCTGAAATAATTTAAGTGCACAGATCTCGGGGGTAGGGTGGGGGGCACTTGGCCTACTCCCGGATAGGGGTGTGCCGCGGAACCTCGAAAACCCGTACCCGTCGTACAAGATGAAAATGGCAAAAGAGCGTTCCCGTCGTACGAGGTATTATGCAAATGTATAACCCGTCCTATGTCGTAGGCAGGATGAAAGTGTCGGAAAAATCTCAAAATCTGACCATTCGATTTCTGATTACATGCAGCAAGAGCTTCGCGCGCTTCAAGGTCGAGCGTGTGATTCTCGGCGCGTCACACAGGGACCATTCATTGTATTTGCATTGTAAACAATCGGTGGGAAAATCCCGGGAGAAAATCTCGACATACTGAAACAAAATATATATAAAATCAGCAGATGGGTAGAGGAAAACAAACCCCGTCGTACAAAACGAAGCCCCTAAAACCAGTCGTACAGACAGCAGCTGAGAAACATACCCCGTCATATAAGTACGAGGCCAAAAAAAGGTCGAGAGGCCGAAATAACACACCGCGTCGTGCGGCAGATGTATACTACCTCTATACACTTAGGTGTCCCCCCCCCCACCCGCACAGAAACAATGTTTTGGAATGACAGGTAACCGAACTTATTCAGCTCATTTAATTTGTATTGCTCCTAAGATTACAGAACTCTTACTTTCATAAAAAAGACACATTAAAAGCCTATGACATAGAAAACATATCCCTTATCAGCGAAACAGCTGATACATTCAATGAAAATATACATCGAAAAAAATATATGCACACACACATATATATATGTATATATACATACATATAAATATATATATATATATATATATATATATATATATATATATATATATATATATATATATATATATATATATATATATATATATATATATATATATATATATATATATATATATATATATATATATATATATATACATACATATATTTAAATAGATATACGAGCACTGCGCCTCGGATACATCGTCCGATGGTTCCAACAGTATGGCTGTGGACGACTTGTAAATAGGGAAACCATGAATGGTATGGTTGTCAGCTTTTCACCACTATTACTGGTCGCATAAACAAAAACAGGCAGGGAAATTACAATGTCTTTAACTCGAATGAGTCGATAACACCAAACAGCGATACAAAGTCTTTCAATAGAATTCATAAAACTTCTCTCCTACCCTTCCTAACGCGTGTTAGCTTCAAACAAAGTAAAGACGGGTTGGTTGTGGGTCAGAGATTCATGATAGAAAGAACAGAGTTGTATTTAAAACCGACCCATACCACTTCCTAATGTCATTGATAAATTGATACGTTAATAAGTGCAGACGTTAATATAAGCAAAGATAGCTGATGGTATTTTAACGGATAGAGCGTCAGTAGAAAACCACTCACCAATATCATATCCCACGCAAGCTGTCAGACTGAGCCCTGGGTATAGTCGGTATACATATCGGGTATGAAATGGGTCTCCTTTGCGGCATCAAGACGTGTCGTTAAGTGCAGTAGTGATCAAATCAAAGGAAGTGACCGAACAATAATTCTTCACACACTTATTTTGCTATGTTATTGATGTGTAACATAGTGCAGACGTTGAATGATATCGTCATCACACAAAATAGCTTTCCTCCTGTTGCATGCATATCTGTGGGTTTTAACTGTGTATGCACAATCAAAGAGAGCAAACACACAGCTGACTCGCGCCTGCTGACATCATATCCCCAACAGCTGACCAGAACCCCGCCACAGTTCAGGTGTATGTAAGAGCTCGTAATCACATCTACAAACTTGACCCTGATCTCAATGTCATCAATGATGTGGTGACAGGGCCGGTTATTGACCTTCTTATCTGTATAACCGATGATTTTTGTTCTAATTTGGATCACTGTGTAACTTCAGCAACCTACAGAAAAGCAAGCACTGACACGTACAACAAAGTATAAACCATAAACTCCGTGTCAGACCAGCTGGTTACTTGTGGCAGCACATTTCAAGGCACGTGTCAGCTGAGAGTTGCTGCTAATGTTTCTGTGTTTCAAAGTTTTGATGATTCGACCAGATTATTTGTGGTCGCAAACAACGAGCTGTCTTCTACAATGGGCTTTGTGGCACCAGGTCCTGATAACAGCGACATACTCTGCATAGGAACCAGAGGTATCATAGATCGGATTGTTGATGTAACTAATTCAGCCAGTAGGAATGTGATACTGAATGTATGTAGCAAGAGGATTCAGTCGACCCTGTTGACTTTGGTCGAAGTTCAACACCTGAATTTTAAAGACAACCCGCCACAGTTTCATGTTGTAATGTGAGTGGATTCTATGTGGATGGATACAGCATTTCTTGACAAACAGAAGGTCTCTCCCAATAACGACACATACATATCCAAACCCGCACAAGATGAAGCTTTCAAATCATATGTGGAGTTGCCTATTTACTACAAGCACGTCTAGTGGTAACTACGCTTTGGTTCAATCAGCGACCGTGATACAAGCAGGTCCCCGGTTGTCAGATGAGCTGGGGATATCAGAGGGTAAGAGTGTTCTGATGACCGCCTTCTCCAAGGCTGTAAGTGACACGAATGATATTCCAGTGAGGAGTCTGCTCTCTCATTCGCTATTGAGATTGTAGTCTTTGTCACTGTATAATTAGGTTTTCTTCTCTTTTTGTCGGGAAAATTAAAAAAACTAAAACAAAATAAAACCTATCTGCCTGAGCGAATTGAAGTAATACAGACGTGATAGATTTGCCGGCGAAAACAGGTTCATCGCATTACATCTACTTTGGTAAAAGATGCAGAAAATGGAAGCACATTCTTACAGAGTCATGCTTTCTGTTTCCCACTTCCAGCATGTGGCATGTCAAAACAACTAAATAGTTTCATTGCCTTAAGAAGTACCTGATTAATGATAAAGCGACATTCATAATCACAATGGCATCTTAAATTATATTTGTTGAACATAGAAGGTGCGTTCATTTGTGACTAAGCATCGTCTATATTTCCAGGATCTCAAACAATGCCACACATCAAATCTGATCTTCTGAATGGTACTTAATCAACTGTCCAGGACTAGTAATGTCACTTGAACCATTGATGTAATATATGTCAAGGTGTATTGATTGGTGATATTACAAGCTTCTTCAAATACCAGTTTCAATCCAAGCTATGCGGCGGGTTAATGTCGCATTATCAGATATTCATTATATGGAGTGCGATAGATTTTCAGCTGTATCAACAAGCCAAACTCATAGGGACAGCCTTTGGTCTCAAACCTCGTATAATATTCCATAATAATGGGCTTATGCGATATCCACCGAACATCTTTAAATTGCTTTGAACAACGAGATCGGCAGAACTGACGGTCTTATAAATGCATATCTCCTCCTTTTACTGCAATGTTCATAGTTCATCAGTTCCCTTTGTGTTCGCATCGCCGATCATCTATTAAAACCCTGCCCCATTATTATCACGTCAGATGAAACTCCCCACTTCCATTGTGAAGCTGACTTATCACAGGGCGACACCCGGCGATAAGCCATATAAAAACACCTGTAATGACCCGCTCCAGATAAAACCCCCGGCAGCAAAAGAGGAAGAATTACCCAACCATCCTATAATCTCAGGTGTACAAATGGCGTTCTTTAGACTTTACCATTTGAACACAAGACTAATGATGCCCGACCGCCATGTGTATTTATGTGCGTGTGTGTGTGTGTGTGTGTGTGTGTGTGTGTGTGTGTGTGTGTGTGTGTGTGTGTGTGTGTGTGTGTGTGTGTGTGTGTGTGTATGTGTGTGTATGTGTTGTTGAGTGTCAAAAGTACATTATGCCACAATCTTGTCAATCTCATAACGTGCCCCTCTCAGTTATGCCCACGAGTGACCTTCGTGTCACTTGCCACGCCCATCCTCTGACCAAGCTATTGCATGTCCCATGAGAGTTGGGATAGCGCGCCTGAGTCGTAGAGGGCATCACTTTCACCTTTGAAAATCAGTTCTACCCTGGACTCCGAGCTCGACACTTCTCTCTCCATCTTTAAGGCAAACCTCCATCTTAAATTCTGAAGTCATAGTAATCAATAAACTTTAATTGTCTTCTAAACCCTATGCCCGAAGTTCGTGTTGCTTCATCAACATCCTCCAGCGCGTGTCGCACATCACCACACCACAGATCGGAACACGACAGTGTTCTTGGTTAAATATATTTATTCATATAATGTGTGTACATAGCGCTTTGCCCATTGTAGTACACCTATATAATACCGTTACTTTCAAATAGGGTTTGAATCATCAAGAAGACATTTGTTACTGCTGCAGTACTAGCGTTTGCGATCAGTGTAACGCACGCTGAAAGCATACAGCAAACTGATCGAAGCAAGGTTATATTTGCGTACGTTAAGAAACCTATTGTGCAACCAAAGACATGGATTTGCATATATTATATGGCCCTTAAGCAATTAATTTCAATGTTAGGCAGCACTAAGCCTTAGATTAAACCATCCATGTTGATTGTGCTTAATCGGTAAAGATTAGTTTAGTTTTCGGGATGTCTCTAAATGCACAGAGCGCATGTGATTGCATGTTACCTTTTCCTTACGAATATGCAGACATCATTTTGGATTGTCTTTCATCCTCGGCCAAGTGTGTGTGTAATTCGATTGTTGCTGACGTAAAATTAGCACGGAACTGGACATCAATTGATTTATATTAATGAAGTGAATAGAAAATAATGCCTGTAATTCAAATCTATTTTGCAACGTGATGCAGTTATTTCAATATAGCACCAGTGTGATAGTTTACCATTTTTATAAAAAGTGTCATATATATTGTGCCCACCAACGATTTCCCGAACATATGGAAGCAGGTGGGTACATTATACCAGAAATCCGACTATCCACTCTCTGTTATACACTTATCCACTGACCAAGCTGGATGAGCAGTGGCCAAGTGTTGAGAAGACAGACCTTGTTGAGAGATAGGCACGAGATATCCGGTTACAAATGCGCTTCCGTAATGCAAATCTAGGTTCTGGAGCTATAGGTGAATGCTACAATAACCACAAACGGGGTCTTTCACCCACAGTTATGGCGAGATTCGTCGTTATGACACACAGTAATAACATTGTGGCCGTTGCATCATCTGTATTAAACACAGAGCCGTGGAGTCAGGCTGACACACCCCGTCAAAACCCTGTTGTGGTAACCACTGTCCCTGCAATAAAGCACTACACTCCCTGATCACCTAATCTTACATCTAAGCGCCTGAGTGACGTCAATCACGAGATGACCACTGCCAATGATGATGAATCGCTCAGCCAGACGCCAATGAGCGTAATCAGTGTCGGTCTAGTGGGCGATATAGGGCGACGATCCACGCGGATCCTTCAGATAATACCGATTTATGAAGTGGAAGCGCGTTCCAGTGGCCGATCCGTACCACACGGGACGTCTGCATTGATGGTTTCGAGCAAGTTCCCTATTCCAAAGTATCGTGTTGTGTTAAGGGGCTTAATCCCTAATGATTAATGTTATATTAGAGCATTTAATAATATTCATTGTTAAGGTTTACATACCGATGTCGCAATGGTCTGCTGCTGCTGCTGGTGGGCGTGGAGAATGACCCCCGGCTGCTACTGCTGCTGCTGAGGCCAATGTGGTATCCTAAACTGCTTCTGTTGCTGCTGAGGTTGCGGCTGTGAGACCACAACACTGTACCGGGGCTGCTGTAGAGGGTGCTGCTGCTGGGTGGCCTGGTGCTGCCCGACAAAGCGCAAACCCAAGAGGAATTGCTCATGCTGGTAGGCCCTCCACAGCTCTGGGGGATGTCCTGGTGGACTGTGCCCAGGTCTTTGACGGGCTGGGGAGGAACCTATCGTCCCCTTTTCTGACAGGGGATTCCCCAAATTACTCACTTCATTTCCTCTCTCTCTCTCGTCGTCGTGGGGAGTTTCTTGTTGGTGCTCTTTTCTTTCCTTATTTGCCGTTGGCATCTTGTTTTACTTGTACTATGGAGCGTGTGAAGAACGGTGTAGAGTGTGAGTGGATAATGTAATGGATGTTGTTGTTGTAGTTATATCAAGGTAAAGCCGTTCGGCAACTTTAGGCCACGTACTGCTGTAATGGATGATGCGATGAACTACCTTTTATGATCTGCTAGCCCCGATGTCTGGCCCATTTCCGTCCGGGTGCTGCCAAGTCTGAGCGGCGTCCGGCCAACGTCTGAGCATTGTGTGGTCGGTGCCCGTCCGAAATATGGATTCTCTGGGTTGTCAAAAATTTGCCCTGTCTCTGCCCGACGTGTGCGATGCCCTGCCGGACATCGGCCAAGCATCGGCCGATTTATTGGCGATCCGTTCTTTACGCACCAGGTTTGTAGTCAGTTTTAAAAGTAACTCGAAGCCCACCAGATGCCCACAAATGACCCTGCAGGCGCTAGTTGCAAACTACTCGCGAACACATCACAAGCTAATTGTGACTGGGGTATTAATGATGCCTACATGGCATTCTTCCTTGCTTACCTAGCCAAATCAATACACTCTCTGCATAACTACACCACCTAATAACCCTACATGACAACCTACCATACCTAACTTATTTACCCTACTGTTTAACCGAATTGCCTCTTGATTGCTACATATTGAGTCGATTCAGTGGTCCTCGTTTAAGGTCTACTGTTATAAGTTGCTCAGACTACCAGGAAACAGGCATTGAAATTTCAAATGAGTGGTAATGTATTGACAACTACTACAACAAAGCCCACTCAATCAGTTCAATTTACCTATCGTTGAGCCCATTCTTTTCAAACTCGCTCCTCTGCCAGAAATGAAATCATCGTCGGTCAATTTCGGATCTGAATTCGAATGTGAATTCTACTGATGTGTCAAGCTGAGATTTAAGATAACTGACGATGTTTACTGGGCATTTTTGTATCGCCATTCTCAAAGCTTAGATTCGGTCTATACCTTTATTGCTGATTGCTGGGCCCGTTTTGTAGGGTCGTTAACCTTGAATTTAACAGCTCACTTAAGCTCTTGCTTAGGTCAGTGTCCCTGGAATCATTTGTTGGTTGGTTGTAGTTCAGGTATTTAAGATAGGTCGAAGATTAGCTCTGGATTAGCAAATCAGTCCCGACAAAGCATCATAGCGTTTGCACGAAATGTATGTCCTTCAATAATTAAGGAATAGACGAGGCAATGTTTGAATGATCTGGTTGATTCTGCTTGCCTTCTGTAACGTGGCGGATTTCTTTACCAGTATGTATTGAAATATGGCCAGTTTTCATCAGCCTATGATAAATCATGCAGCCAAGAATACAACATCAGAGTGGTTCTGAACGGGAGTTGTTTGAACTAGCAGGTAAAAGATCGCAAATGTAGCGAACAAAACCATGATTGATAAACAGAGAAGTGGAGAAAGAAAAGGATTTTTATTCATCCTCAATATGTTCGTCAAAAAGTACTCATTTGATATTTATGTACATGTTTATATTTACGCTTCCCTGATGCAGTCATATGTGATCCAACTGTAAAGCTATCGACGACTTGTAACAGGGGACAGTGAACCATGAATATAATGCTATGGTTGTAAAGTTTGTTCTCGATATAACTGGTCACATGAATTGACAGATGAAATTTGGAAGAGAAATTCCAAATTGAGGAGGAAACTTACAAAACCATAACTGATAAGCAAAGATATGGAAATGTTCATGATTTATTTTCATTCGCGCAATACCACGACAAAAAATGCTAGCGTTATGATACATGTGTCATAGCGTGTGACAAAATTTAAAAGGAAAATTACATTGTCGACCAGCAATGCTTCTTTGACTCAAATGAGTAAATGACATAAAACCACGATACATAGGTCAATACCCTTTGCCAATGACACGCCGATTAAACCACACACCAACTTTTTTAACGCGCGTTAGCTTTTATCATTATAAAGACGAGTTGGTTATGGGTCAGAGATTCCTGATAGTGCATTCCTTAAATTTGTTAAAGCACAGATAGAACAGTTATGTATTTAAAGCCGACCTATACCACTTCCAAAAGTAGTGTCATACTAATTCAATGCACACAGTGAAAGCAGTCATTGCGCCTGTACGGTAAGTTCGTTTTTCTAGGGTTTCTGTGACATTGATCAATTGTTATGTTATTAAGTACATGGAAGCAAAGAAAACTGATTGCATGTTAAATGAAAGAACGTCAGTAGACAACGGCACACCAATATCGTATCCCACACAAACTGAATGTCAAATTTAGCCCTGGGTTTAGTCAATATACATATAGGGTATGTGGACGAATTCTCTTTGTGGCAACACGACAAGCTGTCGTGTTGATGAGAAGTGATCTGATAAAGATTTTCTACCACGATACATAAGTGCCCGAAAAATAAATCTCGAACGTGTCTTGAACAAACATTGCTGCATTATGTCATTTATGTGTGTAAGATAGCTGGTGGTAATTTTGATCCGACAATCCGCACACCATGACGTCATCACACAAAATAGCTTACTTCCTGTTGTGTGCATATCTGTGGGTCGTTTCTGTGAATGCGCAGTCAAGGAGAACAACCTACACAGCTGATTTCTCACCTCCTGACAGTCAGTTCCAACACCTGACCACGAACCCCACCACAGGTCAGGTGTATGTAGGAGCTCGTAATCACATCTACCAACTTGACCCTGACCTCAATGTCGTCAGTGATGCAGTGACAGGGCCTGTTATGGATCATCCTTTCTGCGGCCCTGAATATTTTGATTCTACTTCGGAACACTGTGTAGGATCAACAACCTACAGAAAAGCCAGCACAGACACGTACAACAAAGTATTGACCATAGACTCTGTGTCAGACCAGCTGATTACTTGTGGCAGCACATTTCAAGGCACGTGTCAACTGAGACCTGCTGCTAATGTTTCTGTGTTTCAAAGTTTTGATCATTCATCTAGATTATATGTGGCATCTAACGACGAGATGTCTTCTACAGTCGGCTTTGTGGCACCAGGTCCTGATAACAACAACAGACTCTATGTAGGAACCACATATATCATACAAAGGATTGGTGATATGTCTAATAGTGCCTGGAGGGATGTGATACCGAATGTATGTAGCAGGAGCATTCCGTCATTAGAGACCACCCGGGATGACTTAAGTGGTGGTTCCTTTATGAATTTTGACGCCAACTATAAAGACAGTTACAGAGTGAAATATGTGAGTGGATTTTATGTGGATAGATACAGTTATTTACTGACAACACAGAAGATCTCTCTCACCAACAACACGTACATATCCAAAATTATACAAGTGTGCGCACAAGATGAAGCTTTCAAATCTTACGTGGAGTTGCCTATTTACTGCCAGCATGAGTCTAGTGGTAATTATGCTTTGGTTCAATCAGTGACCGTGATAAAAGTGGGTACCCGGTTGTCAGATGAGCTGAGGATATCAGAGGGTGAGAGTGTTCTGATGGCCGCCTTCTCCAAGTCTGAAAGTGACACGAGTGATATCCCAGTGACGGAGTCTGCTGTCTGTCTCTACAAAATGTCTGATATCAGAGCCAAGGTGGCAGAGAACTTTCAGGGCTGCTTTAATGTTAATTACACATCTCGTGGCAAGCAGTTTACTGGGAACACAGCATGTCAACCACTGGTGGGAAGCATGTGTTTATTCCAAAATTGACCTTTGATGTATTCACCATGCATGGGTCATTACATTCAGTTCAGCTTCATGTCATGTTATGCACCGCTGTAATATGATTATTCCATGTAAAAAGTTACAACGTTGATATACAATACAGAAATGATATTCTGTGGAAATGCACCAATGTTTATCTACGATCTCGTTCACTTCAATTCATGTTTTGATGGCACAGATTATTTGCAGGCATATAGTTTGTAGATAATTAGCGTATCACTTTCAATACGACCCATGTTTGCTCAATCAATGGTTGTATGCGTTATTGTAATCTTCGTTTTCCTTATTGCATAAATATTCATCAGTACCCATCACTGGAGCAATGAGAGGAATTTGGCAATGGTTGATACTATGACAGAATATAGAAGATTCAGGTACAATTGCAACAATACAAAACAGTGTCATTTATTCGTCTGATGCAGAGCATCACCATACCAGACAACTATTGCGGGAATTCATTTGTCACTAATGCCCCATTGGCTGGACCCTATCCCATGATGTCACAAGCCATCAAGACCTTTACTTCAACCCGTGTGACTGCCATGATCGGCGTAATCACAGATGACTTCACTATGGCATATCTAGGCATGTCTGATGGACATGTGAAGAAGGTAATGTAAATATGCATCCTTGTATGTTCATGTGTCATGTGATTTCTAATATCTTGGTAAGTTCTCCTTCGAGGTACCAGTTGTTTGGCAGTGCGTCTTTTCAACATCAAGACATCTTACTATCGCGCCTTGGGGTATGGCTTAGATATTAATATTTGTCCTTCTATTGCGCGTTCTTTTTACTTCAATTGACCAACACGGTTTGTAGGTGTACAGGTAAATGAAGGACTCCGTTTGCAAACCAAAGTTTATTTTCTATATTATTCAACAAGCAGAACACAAAGTAGAAGTTAGTGAGTCTCTTTTGAAGCTTATCTTGAAGTTGACGAGAGTCAGTCTCTTTTGGAGTCTGGCTGTCTTCCTTCTGTGACTTCTGTGGGACTTCTGTGGACCTTGATGGACGTCTGTTGACTTCTGTGTTGGTGCGCGGTTTTTGTGGGTCTTATATACGCTAGATAACTGTTCTAGATAAGGAAATGAATAATTCACCACCAGATCTACCTACCCCCCCCCCAAAAAAAAACATTCCGATGGTATGCATTATACGAGGGATTCTGAGGTAAAGGCAATTGCATGACAGATAAAACATAGCAAATCGGTTGAGATAGGGGGATTGAAATGCTATGCATACAACACTCAGCGACCAAAGTCAGATAAAAAGGGAAAACATTACTCATTAGTAAACAAGGTGAGTAAGCAACTGTACAGATATGCACAGATCTACATTTAGCAATAACATCACGCTTAATCCTGGCCACCAATCTCGTCATAAATTACTTTCCTAACCGGCAGCCATATTCGTCATAAATAAATAAAGTACATTCATTATCAAAACAGGATCGTTACACTTACAGTATGCTTCACAGATGCTTCAGATGCTTCCGTGTCACAGATGCTTCGCATGCCACCAGTGATAGAATAATTCCCCGATATACAATGTGCACGTTTTTGTGTTGAAAATGTCGACTACTATCTTGATGGTATAGATACTTTTATTTCTTGGATCAGGTCATTGTGGAAGGCAGTGCCATAAAGGAAATTGAAGACATAATGCTTCAAATTGGATCAGTGCACATGCAGAATATGGCGCTCTCACATGATGGCAGCCATATCTACACCATGACACTCGATTCTGTGAGTCCTTATTACTAATAAAGGATTTAAAAATGAATGACTTACATATAAATGTACTGTTCTCTTACTCTACTTGGCTCCCTTATTAAAGAGCCATGTGGTCCACCATTAGCTTTGTATTGCCTTTGAAGTCTCTCTTGATTTCTTTCAGGTATATAAAGTGGCATCATGGGACTGTGGAAGTTTTGTGGACTGTGATTCATGTATGTCATTTGGTGATCCTCACTGCGGGTGGTGTTCTCTAGAAAACAAGTAAACCACTGCAATATATAGTTTTCATTATTCTGTTTGCAACATTTCTACAAATGGCCTGCAGTTTCAATAGATGACATTTTATCTTGGAACTCTTAAACAATTAACCACGTTTGTTTGATTTTGTCAGATGTTCTGCCAGAGCGGACTGCTCAAATGATGGTGCCAGCCGGCGTTGGCTCTCTGTGAATTCAATGTCATGGGGTTGCACTGCTGTGAGAGCGATTATTCCGGAAACAGTCAGCATAGCCACACCACAGCCTGTAAGTATTGTCAATGTACAATCTGCTTATGGTACCAAAACATGTTACCATTTATCATTTTAGAAGTTCATTGTTTTGTTTTCCAGATCACTTTAACAGTCCAACAGCTCCCTTCACTGACTGATGGACACGGATACGACTGTGTGTTTGGTACAGAGACATCAGTAACGGTTGGTAGGTGGTCTGGTAATGATGTCACCTGCCCCTCACCAGACCCCATGCCTACCATACCAGAAAACTCTGGTTTGTATATTACATACACCAATAAACAATGACTTTGAAGAAATGCATAAAATTAGATGTTTGTGTCAATGTATGATTTCTTGCCATGTGATTGATTAATCCATATCACCTGCATGCTGAACCAAACGTTTATCATTTCATTCTGTTTCTTTTCCAGATTTTTCCAATGTGACAGTTTATCTGAAATCATCTCAGACAGGGGTTAGATTTATTCAGAAACAACTCATTTTCTACAAGTGTGACACACATAAAATGTAAGTGAGATATTATGTAAAGGATCACAGGAGATGCAGATACTTTGTGATTTCAGATACAATCATTTTCCAAGAAACCTGACAACTGAGATTTGATGTTGCAGTTGCAGACTATGTGGTGGTACACAGTGGAACTGCAGATGGTGTATACATAGCAACCAATGCGTGGATGGATTCTCAATCTGCAGACTCTCATCATCAGCAATTGTTAGTGACAAAGAGGTTTGTGTATTTTATCATGCCACACACAAAAACAAGCTTGATGTAAGTTTGATGTAAGTTGCACGCACTTATTTCATGCGGTGAATATTCACATTGCATGCACAGGTTTTGATTGGCAAATAAAGCTGGCCTTTATTTGACTTCAGAATTGTCCGCGACTTGTTCATTCAAGCATTAATAAAATACTCATTCCTGCTGGACTTGCCACAGAAATAACATTGGATGCTGCCAACCTTCCTGAACCTCTTGTGAGTTGACTACAAATGCAGTATTGACAAATATAGTAAAGATAATTGATGATTCTTTATTTTTGGTTATTAAGCCTGGTCAAAATGGGTATTGGTGTCATCTGTATACAAAAACCCCACCTTATAACACATCTGCAACAAGACTGTCATCAGACCGCATCAGATGTAATGCATTGGAAGTAAGAGAACGTGTTATACATTTCACACCAAAATCCTTCCTGTAAGCAAGTGATAGTGTATTGCAATTTGTCTGTGTCATTTTCATTGGGTACCTTTTCATGTGAAAACTATTGTTTTCAGTATGATTATGAAGCCATTGAGGGATATAAGTCTGCATCTCTTGAAGTTGTTTGGGGAGGAAACTTTGAGCTTGAAGACACCTATGGTGTTGATCGTTTGTACCTTATTAAGTAGCTAAAGTCATTTTTGAGCAGCTTGTTGTGTATCTGTATTTCTTGTCTGTATTTGCAGCTACAGTTTACAAGTGTTCTGTATTGGGACAGGACTGCAGTCAGTGTCTGAGTTTGTCATATGACAGCGTAACATCTGCATACAATTGTAGCTGGTGCTCAGGGACATGTGTACCTCGCACCACTTGTAGTGTTGACCCAATGAGCTCCTGTCCTGGCCCAGATATTCTCTCAGTAAGTCTCATACAGCGGGATTAAGTTCTGATTCCTTATTTATCACTAACTAAATTTTTTATATGATCATGCAATCATTTTATCCATTCCTGAATTGGGTAGTTAAACTCTTTCTAAAGCTCATTGCTGATAAGGCCATGTGTTTAACACGCAGGTGGATCCACAGTCAGGACCATTAGGAGGAGGAACACGAGTTACAATCAGAGGATCAAATCTGGGAAGTTCTCGTGGAAGTGTAAACAACACAGTCACTATTGGAGGCGCATTATGTGATGTGGTGGAATATGTCATTTCAAAAACGTGAGTCACTGGAGCTGAAAGAGAATTATCCTACATATGAAAACATAATTGTGCTGTGGTCATAGTAGGTACTCTTTGTGTGTATCAGAATAATCTGTGTCACAAGTGCTGTAGACAGCAGTGGATCATGGCCAATTAAGATCCTGTTGGATGGCAAATCTGACTATTCAGACGACAGCTTCACGTTCCAGGTTTTTCAGTATTGCTACTGATATCCCACAATGTATTTTTCGTGTTAAATATTTGAAAGTGATTATGAGATGGCAATATTATGTAATTCTACGGGGCAGGATCCTATGCCTGTGAACATGGACCCTGAACTCATGCCTCTCTCAGGGAATACACATCTCACTATCACTGGGACAAATCTCAACACTGGCGCTGATATCCAGATTCTTGTAGGGATTCGGAATTGCACCATCATTGAGTGAGGTTTTGTTTATTATGGTAACCTATTCCTTAACTTTCTTCCATTTATCATGCAATAAAATTACCTCCTTCCTTAGGCAATAAGCCACATTTTTTATTGAGCTTTTCTTATGGTTGCATGTCATTGTTAAAAGGTTAATGAATACCCAAGTGCGCTGCGACCCACCCAGTGTTCAACACCCATCCTCTTATGTTGTGAAGATGGTATTCGATGGAACAGAAAGGACAATAAACAGAGATTTTGAATATCGGCCAGACCCGAATGTGTCGAATATAGCTCCACTCAAGTCATTTTCAAGGTGTGACATTTAGTTGCCTCATGTCAATCCTGGCCACATAGCCCACTTAGAGTTTTAGTTTTACCACTGAATACAATCATTTCTTATTGTGACTGTATGGCAGTGGTGGTAGAGTAGTCACTATCATTGGAGCAAACTTAAACACAGTTAAGCAACCGACTGTATACTTCGAGAATTCACAAGAAAGCAAAACGGTAGGGATGACATCATATCAAGAGAACTTGGAATGAACCCCATATATATATATATAAATATATATATATATATATATATATATATATATATATATATATATATATATTTCCATATATATACATATACATATATATATTTATATATATACATGCATATATTTATATATGTGTTTGTTTGTCTATATAGTATTCACATAACTTGTTTTTGTATGTTTCAGTTTTGTGCATATTTTGAGGTATGTATGTGCTTGAAATGCCCTTACCCCGCCGTATATCCTGCTAGTGGGAACGCAAGTATAAGAAGGCAAACTCAGCAGGAGACCCTGAGTCTTGATATGGATGAGGTGAACGGCGTAAAGAATCTGGCTCAAGTAGATATAGTACTCAACCCAATGTATGAAAAATTCAAATCCAACGAACGCCTCTACAAGGGTGAAGCACTGCTTCTCGATGTAGGTGGTATTTCTCTGATAGAACGGTGGCATTGTATTTTATATCTGTGTCTATGAAGTCATAAGATGACATAATTTGTTGCAATTGTAGAACGAATATTTAATCCTTTCAGTAGCTACATTATTTTGCCCGAATGTTCCATACAGGGGACCAATCTGGACCTGGCTTGCAGTAAGGATGAGGTGGTAGTGATGATTGGGCGGGAGACCTGTCCTATTGTATCCCTTGACACTAAACAGTTGATATGTACCCCGCCAGAAAAACCACCTGATGGAATCTCCAACAGCCTGCCTATTGTTAAGGTGATTGGACTTTCACAATTAAAGTTGTTCCTTATGTGGGTTAATAAGATTAACAAAGGTGGCCACGCAAGACTTTCTGGCGATGGATGACTTGCGCTAAAACACCGTTTTGTGCGCTGCCATTGGATAACTGATATTCACAAATAACTACCAATACAGTCGGGTCAAATGCATCACGTTGATATATATAAGAGTTTAGTGAACTGGCAACAACTACCTTGAATAGTTCCAATGGAGTTACATCTCAATTAGAAAAACTATTATTTTGAAATTCCAATATGTTTGCTGATGCTGCCAGCACCGCGAAGCTGAAAATAAAAAGTCAAACCCTATAATATCTAATACATTGGACGTTTTGTATGCCTAATATATGAGATAACCACCGATACGCCGTGTGTTATGAGAAAGCAAGAAAGTATTTTCCGGTTACTAACTTTGTAACTAGCCACTTTACCCTTTCCAATATGTCACGTTCAAGGAATGGTGACAACGCCTGCATTGAATATTCTAGATGGAGCCACACGTGCCTTATAATTTGTTGAGATAAAAACCTCCCTTAGAGCGGCTGGTGAACGTCTTTCAGATCATCTTACTATTTCTTGAATGACTGATCAATTATGACACCAAAATCATTTTCCTCTGCCACATCTTCAATAGAAGAATCACCAATAAGCTATTAATTTTTCGATTGTCTGAAATATATGCAGTGTTTAGCATTTCTGTGCCAATCATTTTCCAAGCCGAACGCTTTATGCAAGCTTTGCTGTAAGTTGTATGCCTGGTTTACGGTACTCATTCGAAAGATCCTGTTGGTGTTATCCGCGTTTTGTATACCATTTTGTCAATAGCATTGTGTAGATCACATATGAAGATTAAGAAAAGGACGGGTTCAATGACCAACCATTGAGGGACACCAATTAGATTTAATGTCATTTATCACCATGCTCAGCCCTCTGTTACGGGCTTATTCATTTGTTCTTGCCTATACATTGACACTGATGCCGTGGACATGGCATTTGCTAGCTAACCGTTGGAGTGGTAAAACGTTCGTTTAAACGTTTGTTAAAATATATAACAGCATCCCCACCGTCTTACATTTTAGTAGCATCCTCTATGAATTCATAAATGTTGGTGAGGTAACAACTTTTTCACAGAAAAACATTTTGAGGTGTATTCAATAAGTTCTGATTAAATAAGTGTTTCAATAATTTTGTTTACTAAGATGAGTAGCTGATTAGCATAATTGGGTCGCTAGTACCCCTTGGCTTGTAGAACTTCCCAATAATGATTCGATCGGGAGTGCGTCAATACGTTAGGACCGAGCCCTGCAGAATACGAATGGGATATGACACAATTAATATCCACTGTAACAGTATTTTAAAGTTCGATTTCCTAGAAATGGTATCAATATCATAACTCCAATATTCTACCACTTGTGTACTAGGTGATCGTGGGCAACCTTCAGTATGAACTAGGCGGTCTCCGTTATGATGCTAGCACTAACAGTCTCACGCTGGCCATAGCAACAGCCGTGGGCGGTATTGCGTTATTAACCATTGTAATAATAGGCGTCATCCTACTGATGAGAATGCGTCCCACAGCAGAGCGTCAGTACGAGGAGATCCGTCGACAGCTGACAACACTGGGGAATATTGCTCGAATAGAGCATACGTCCGGTGAGTTGACATAGTCCAATCGGTCCAATGGTTTCTATAAGACACTTGGTAAAACGTATACCCGACTCACATGAACTTTATCATTTTGTAGACAGCTCACGTTTTCTTCTGTACTAACACGTTTACCATTTGTTTGCATTGCAGACTTTTCAATATGCGATATACGTAACAACACCAGACCCAATGATATTCCTTTGAGGAATTATAGCATGTTCGGTAAACTGTTGTTATTTGCGAATTACACAGACCATCCTATTCTGTCAAGGGTACATGCTGTAAGTGGTACTTTTCCTGTTATTAATTTACAAAACGACAAATGAAGCAGAACTCGGCTGATATCATTGGTGACAACTGATATCAGCCAATATATACCAGAATAATAAACAGTCAATATTTACAGCACGAAGGACAGGATGAATCATTGGAGGAGTTTAAAGTTCTCTTAAGCACCAAACACTTTCTGATTCACTTCATCACAGCGATCGAGCAGCATGGCAAGTTCCGTGAACGAGAAAAGTGAGAGGATTCTTTTTATAGCTTTCTCTGTCTTATCATATGCGATGTGATTTGCATAACAGACATTGTGCGTGTGTGTAATATTGTAGAAGCGAGATGGCATCTGTGCTGACAGTGGTTTTGATGCAGAGAGCGGATTCAGCACCCGAGTGAGTGGATGTAGTTATATCATATATACTGTATCCATTACCAGCATTTGTGTCTCCATTTAATTCACTTTTTCACCTTCACTTAATCACTTCTGTTCTTCCTTATTGACATACTGTCAGAGTACTGAGAGCTGTACTTAACATACTTGTGGACCAAGCAGTAGAAAGAGGGAACCCCAGAATTTTATTACGAAGGTAACTTTTGTTACTTGACATTCCTCACATCATGCAACTGCTCCAATAAGCTTTAATATATCTATCTTGTTTTACAGGAGTGCGACTGTGTTGGAAAAAGTGGTCACAAACTGGCTGTCTCTCAATATGTTTGCCTACATGAAGCAGTTTTCTGGCCGACCACTGTGGAGGTTGTATGAAGCCATCAAACTGCAGACAGAAAAGGGACCAATTGACTGCATGACATCACACGCGAGATACTCTCTCTCCGATGATAGCCTTCTCAAGCAAGATATAGACGGCAAACCTCTGGTACGTTCCCTTCATTTTCAATTTGTTGTTTTGGTGACCAAATCTCTGGGACAACGGGGGAAATTTGCCATTAAATTTGTAACACATAGTAACATCGACAATGTCGTTTCATCAGAACATAGAGATTCACGCTGATACAATGGAAAGGCAACAAACCGTGATGTGCATGCTGTTAGACTGTGATACAATCAGTCAAGCTAAGGCAAAGGTTCTGGATACCGTGTATGGTAACACGCCCTACAATCGCAGGCCCCAGTTGAAGAACGTCAATTTAGGCAAGGTTATTGATAATATTTGTCATGACTTGTAATGTAAGCATATATATATGTACTTACATATTTGAATGCTACATTTTACACATTGCCTGCGCTTAATTTACAGAACATCGTGGTGGCGCGTTGTGCGACATCGATTTGACCACGGAAGTGGTGTCTGGCTGGAAACGCGTCAACACTCTGTCTCACTATGGCGTGACAGACTCCCTAACAATGACTTTTCTCGATGGCAATGAGAAAGGTAAGCGCACAGTTTGCCGTGCGATAACTGCGACCGTGTCGATTTATCACCAAGCAGCAACCAGATTTGAGAAGGTCCCTCACAGTGCAATACTGCTCTAACATGGCAACACTACGGAGGGTCTTAATATCACGAACACTTTGCAAGTCTTATAACAAAGGTTTTCTCAAGAGCCTTTTGCTTGTCAGTCGCTAATCTGGTTGCGCATCGCTCATCGGGAAAGTCACGGTATTAACCCATCTCCCCAGAATCATGCTGAGGCGCGAAATTCTAACACCTGCGAGCCGTGTCTACCGCGCTACAGTGTTGGTGCAGAACCGACCAGCACCAGAAGCACCTCTTACCGCCCATTTGGTATCTATAGATGGAACCAAGGGAGCAACAAAAGCACCACCAGGAATACTAAAATCCGTCTCAAAATCACTGGCGTCGAAAAAAGAAATATCTCAGTTATCTCCTATTTTTGAAACCATCATCACAGGCAGCTGGGTCCGAGTGGGGGAATTAAGGAAATACATCTTATATTTACAGGTCGCAGGCAAATACCTTAAATAACATAGGTTAACGCTAATTATCATTATAAGGACACATCATCGTGCGCTTGATTATCGCGTGTAGGTGCAATCGCGATAAGTATGTTATCGCATGGTCACGCGGATGATGTGGGGAAAGACACATATATACACACACCCTCATACCCACACACACACACACATATATATATATATATATAAATAAATATATATATATATATATATATATATATATATATATATATATATATATATATATATATATATATATATATATATATATATATATATATATATATATATATATATACAAACGACTTAAGCTTACGATGTATTCATTCAAGGAATCACTGGCAGTTCAAAAGAAACGAACAGTCCCGTTATGAAATCAGGCAGTGACAAAAGGGTTTGGCATCTTGTAAAGCCTAGTAAAACGCAGCTGCGTTACATGTCAGGAAATGGAGAATTTGACGAGGATATTATTACACGACTTCTGATTACAAAGGTAAGCTGTACTGCGCGTATCAATTGAAATGCCATGTACCGTTTCATCTAACGAACCAGAAAAAGGCACATATTAGGCAAATGTTCATTTTGGTGACATTTTTCGAACACACCCTATTTCAGTATGCTTGCTTAGCATATCCCTGTATAATATTATGAAAGACGCTCATTATCTCCATGAATATGTATCTTGATTTTTAGCAAATGCAACGATACTCAAAATTAAGTTACTCTTCCGGCATGTTATCTGAGGCACTGTTATATAACTAGTCCTTTCTTTGATTAATTATGATCAATCTCCTCAATCTATGTTCAGCTTGTGTGAGCATGAGCACGTTGTATGTTGATTTGTTGTGACGTCGCGTTCGATTATCTCATTCCTTCTGTTTTACCTCCCAGACGGCCCTTCTGCCATTCATCGAAGAATTATTCAACGCCATTTTGTGCACTGACACCACTTTACCACCTGTCGTCAAATTCCTCTTTGATGTACTGGACCATGCAGCAAAACGCCATAAAATCCGGAACTTGGATATCGTTCACACCTGGAAAAGCAACTGGTAGAATTTCGTCATTAATATTCTTCTCGAGAGTGTAGTACTAAGGTGTATATCTACATTAACAAAGTTACACTGATTAAAAGTCTTTTCACGTGTTCACGTCCTGCAGCATGTTTCTGCGCTTCTGGGCGACCATCATTCGTCGACCGCATCTAGTACTGGACATAAATAGTACCAGCAACGTGGACAAGTGTCTGTGGGTCGTGGCACAGACACTCATCGACAGCAGCTCGACATCAAAGCTCTGCCTTCAGAATGTAGCTATTAGTTTGTCTAAAATAACGAATGCGATTAACTAAACCAACACATGCTTCCACATTATATGTATGTATTGATTTTGTACATTATTTGCCTGATGCTTAAGGACATCTGAAAACTAACCCTTAGAATCCAAATTATACCAAAGTTTGCTATGCATTAAAAGGATCTGCCATCATACCGCCTGCTGTTTGCTGATGACCTTCCGCGATATCAACATAAGGTGTCAGACTTCTACAAGCGTGTCCGAGAAATGCCCCCTGTGTTTGATGATATAATGTCACGATCTATGACTGATATGTCAGAGGTAAGCTGAACAATCACTCATCTGAACATTATGCATGCTGTCGTTTGTTTTGGCTGATATTCTTTACTGCTTTGGTGACATAGATACATCTGCCTGAAGTCAACATTGACCTGGAAGTAAAGGCCATGCAACATACATGTTTGCAGTACAGCTCTAAGGTGATATTCAAGGCAGATAAATGCTTCATTTACAAACGTTGGAAATTCCTTTTGTAATTCATCGTTTTGTACTAATTTACAGTTGGTGGCATTACTGAACAATGATACAGAAGCAAGGACGATGCATTTGACAGAACGATTCTTGCGCAACATGCAGTTGCGGCCATGAATTCATCCTGTCGGACATACAGACTTCATTCTCAAGTGTTGGGACATTCTGTGTTATTGGCAAGAAGAGGTTGATAAAAGCACACCAGGTTGCGATGTGGTGTTGAAGCATTCGCTATTGAGATTGAATGCTTTGTCACTGTATTATTGCTTAGGAAGAAAATTTAAGCCCCTTATGGCAAACAAACAGGGATTGCTTTAATGCTCACAATGGTACCTTCATTCTTATTCTAATTTAACAAATAGCAAACGGTCGATGATTGAACGAGACGATATCGTGATACACACTAACATCGCACTATTGTTGATGCTACATACTACATCCACATTGGTTTTCTTCATTTTTTGTCGGTAAAAATTAAAAAAGGGAGACAAAATGAAACATGTTTGCCTGAGCCATTTGAAGTAATGCCAACCTGATAGTTTTTCCGGCGAAAACAGATTCACCGCATTACATCTACCTTGGTAAAGAATGCAGAAGCTGGAAGCAATTTCTTACAATGTCATGCTTTCTGCTTCCCATTACCAGAATGTGGCATGTCGAAACAATTAAATAGTTTAATTGCCTTGACCATTTCCAGGCTAATGATAAAGCGACATTCATAATCAAAATGGCATCTTAAGTTATATTGCGGTAACAGTTGAACATAGAAGGTGTGACTAAACACCGTCTTTATTTCCAGGATCTCAAACAATGCCACACATCAAAACCGATCTTGTAAAAGATACTTAATCAACGGTCCAGGACTAGTAATGTCACTTGAACCATTGACGTAATGTAGGTCAAGGTGTATTAATTGGTGATATTACAAGCTTCTTTAAATACCAGATTTAATCCAAGCTATGCGGCTAGTTAATGTAGCATTATCAGAGACACTGATATACATTATATAGAATGTGATGGATTAGCAGCTGTGTCAGCAAGCCAAATTCATAGCGACAGCCTCAAACCTCGTATAATGTTCCCTAATAATGGGCTTATGCAATATCGAAGTCAACCCAGCGAACAACGAGATCTGCGGAACAGGCTTATAATACGTGGCTCCTCCTTTTACTGCAATGTTCAAAGTTGTTCACCTCCCTTTGTGTTCGCACCACCGATCATCAATTACAACACAGCCCATCAATATCACATCAGAGCAAACACCCCTCCTTTTTGAAGCTGACTTATCACACGGCGACACCCGGCGATAAGCCGTTTAACAACATCAGGAATGACCCGCTCCCGATTAAATCCCAGGCAGCACTAGTGGAAGATTTACCAAACCAATCTGTAAACTCAGGTGTAGAAATTACGTTCTTTAGACCATACCGATTTAAGAATAAAACTAAAGTTGTCCGACCGCAATGTATGTATGTATGTATGTATGTATGTATGTATGTATGTATGTATGTATGTTTGTATGTATGTATGTATGTATGTATGTATGTATGTATGTATGTATGTATGTATGTATGTATGTATGTATGTATGTATGTATGTATGTGTATGTATGTATGTATGTATGTATGTATGTATGTATGTATGTATGTATGTATGTATGTATGTCTGTATGTATGTGTATGTATGTATGTATGTATGTATGTATGTATGTATGTATGTCTGTATGTATGTATGTATCTGTATGTATGTATGTATGTATGTATGTATGTATGTATGTATGTATGTATGTATGTATGTATGTATGTATGTATGTATGTTTGTATGTATGTATGTATGTATGTATGTATGTATGTATGTATGTAGGTATGTATGTATGTATGTATGTATGTATGTATATGTATATGTAGTATGTATGTATGTATGTATGTATGTATGTATGTATGTATGTATGTATGTATGTATGTATGTATGTATATGTATGTATGTATGTGTATTTGTATGTATGTATGTATTTATGTATGTATGTATGATGATGCTTGTATGATTGTGTTTGCATTTACATGTGAATATATATATATATATATATATATATATATATATATATATATATGTATATATATATATTTATATATATATATATATATATATATATATATATATATATATATATATATATATATATATATATATATATATATACATATATATATATATATATATCTAATTGGTGTTTTTAAATAGTGTTTGCCAATAGTAGTACCGTGAACATCAGGAGAAAGACATCCTTTGCTGCTGCAGTACTAGCTCTTATGATCAGTGTAAAGATTGCACGCTTAGTGACAGCTGATAGCGTCCAATACCCTAGAACTTTACGGAGCAAGGTAATATTTGAGTAATATTATGTGCATCCAAAGACATGGATTTCTATATATAATGCTATGTGATCCCGGCGAGAAATAAATATCAATTTGAATTCAGGATGAATAAGGTTATACCACTAATGTCGATTGTGGCTAACAGGCAAAGATAAGTTAAGTTGTCTTAAGCGGATGGTCTTTAACTACAATGTGAGCACGAGATTGCAGGTAAGCTATTCCTTGTAAATAATTATGGATTGCCTTCGGTCAAGTGTATGTGCAAACTGCCAATCCGATTGCAATACACGGTACATTGCTGCTCTGCTTATCAGTTCTGTTTGTTATAAAAAGCATCATATATATTGTGGCCACGAACAAGCTCTACACCACGATTTCTGTATGCATGACAGCAGTAGGGTACATTATCCGAGAAATCTCAGTCATACACTTATCTACTGACAACGGTATGCACGAAGGATCCAGTTACATAAGCGCATCTGTAATGCAAATCGAGGATCTGGCGCTGCAAATAACCTTTACGAGGTCTTCATCACCCACTATCATGACGAGATCCATCGTTTTGACACAGAGCAGTTACACAAGGACCGAACCCTTTGAGTTCGAATGCGATGTTATATAAAGATATAACAGTGTAACGCTATGTTAAAATTCAATGTCCTAGAAATGTTATCATTATCATTACTCCAATATTCCATCTATTGTGAACCAGGTGATCGTGGGTAACATTCAGTATGAACCAGGCGGTCTCCGTTATGATGCTAGTACTAACCGTCTGACCCTGACCATAGCCACTGCTGTGGGCTATATCGCGTTATTAACTATTTACTGACAAGAATGCTCCCACAACAGAGCGCCAGCATGAGGAGATCCGTCGACCGCTGTCAACACTGGCGAATATTGCTCGAATGAAGCATAAGTCCGATGAGTTGACATAGAAGCCCAATCCTTGCACCACATAAAAATGCATGTAAGAAACTTGGACAAAGGATTACCGAACCTCATGTACTTTATCATTTTGTAGACAGCACACGTTATCTTCTGTACAAACACGTTTACCATTTGTTTGTTATGCAGACTCGACATTCAATATGCGATCCGCATTATATCATCAGAAAAAACGATATTTGTTTTAGGCATTATCGCATGTTCGTTAAATTATTGTTGATTCCAAATTACACATACCATCCTATTCTGTCAAGGGTACATGCGGTGCTGATTTTCTTAATATTGATTTACCTACACGACAAATGAAGCCGATCTTGGCTGATGACATTGTTGACAGATGAGCATGTGTGATGATAATGCTATAATAAACAGTCAATATTTACAGCATGGAGAACAGGATGAATCACTGGAGGATTTTAAAGTTCTCTTAAGCACCAAAAACTTTCTGACTCACGAGAAAAGTGAGTGGATTCCTTTTATAACTTTTCTGTCTTATCAACTGCGATGTGATTTGCATAAACCTACATGATGTGTGTGTAATACTGTAGAAGTGAGGTGACATCTGTGCTTAAAATGGTTTTGTTGCAGAGAGAAGATTCAGCATCCCAGTGAGTGTATGTAGTTATATCATATAATCTGTATCCATTACCTGCCTTTGTGTTTACATTTGATTATACTTTGTCATCTCCATTTTGCCATTTTGCTTCTTTCGTATTGCCATAATCACAGGGTATTGAGAGCTGTGCTGAACATACCTGTGGACCACACAATAGCAAGCAGGAACCCCAGAACAATGTTCAGAGGGTAACAATGTTGACTCTTATTATGATTAACCTGTTCGACTATGAGATATTATATACTTGTCATTCCTCAAATCATGCAACTGTACAAAGAAGCTGTAATATGTGTATGTCGCGTTACAGTTGTGAAACTGTGCTCGCCAAATTGGTCAACATCAGGGTGTCGGTCTCAATGTTTCCTTACATGAAGCAGTTTACTGGCCGACGTTGTGGAAGATATATGAAGCCATCGAACAGCAGACCGAAAAGGGACCAATCGACTGCATGACTTCACGCGCGAAATATCCTCTCTCCGATGATAGCCTTCTCAAGCAAGATATTGATGAAATCACGCCAGATTGTGACGTGGTATGGTAGTATTCGCTGTTGAGATGTAAAGGCTCTGTCATTGTATAATTGCTTGTGGACAAACGCTTACCTCCTTAAATTAACAGAGAGGGATTGTGTTAATGCTTTCAACAATTGTGCTTCCACCTTAAGTTTTATTTTGAATTAATAAATTAGATATGGCCGATTATTGAACGGCCGGAAATCTTGCAGTTATCACGATGTTGTTGATGCTAACCGTGCTACATATACATTGTTTTGGTTTTTTTCTCGGGCAAAATAAACAAGCTGAAGTATAATCATACATGTTCGCTTGAAGCATTTGATCTACTTGTGTAAATGATGCAGATACTGGAAACATTCTTCTTACAATGTAATCCTTTCTGCTACCCATTACCAGAATGTCAATAGAATAAGGGGAACCATCGAATTGCCTCAGCAAGTTCCTGGTTGAAGATAAATCGACATTCACAATCACTACAGTACAAGGTCAAGTGTACCTCATTAAAAAGATAACATCTCAAATTTCTAAAAGTCTGTGAAGCTGTTGGACTAATTTTATCTTTGTTACATGACATGTTGAGAGAGGTCTTGTCCTCCATGTTTAAGTAGAGGGCAGACCCTGGTGTGTGAGTCATTTCCCGTTCAACTCAGGTTTGAATAAGGTTACACATTCGAAGCAGCGGTTCATTTTTAAATGTTATTTGTAACTCGGTGGGGAATGGCAGACTGGGTAATTTGTTTGTTGTTGTTCATGAAAAAAGCCTGTTGGGTCTGAAGTGGATCTGAGCTGTGGTCAATTGGGCCCTGCTCATTTCAAATTATGGATACGCATTGGAAGCCAGCATTGGATTATTAAATGAATATTTGACACCTGTGTATATTTCCATAAAGACTGGTGCAAATTCCACATATCACCACAAACAAACTGATAATTGGCCCTGAATGACATATTACCCCTAAATTACATATGAAAGTTTGTACCTTGAAAATCTGATGGGTTCCTGCTCCTGAGTAAGACCGGTTGTAATTTTTGATAGTCTTAATTATACCTGGTAATGTATTTGTGCATGCCACATGTGGTTCAATTGTTTCACTAATGTGGCCAGTCCGTCTCTAGGTAGCTAACTAAGTAAACTTACTTATGTGCGTGCACTGTTTCGTCGAAAAGATGTTGACGTCAACTTTGATTGGCTTCTATGCTGGACAACTTGAATTGGTTCCTTGTCTTGTAAAATCAGCATTGTTATCGAAAGTTATATATCCATTAAGATAAAATCAGTTGTCTTTTATTGTTTGATGGTCTACCAGTTCGCTTGTGAAACTTCTAGTATCGTTTGCACTCAATCAATGATTAATATGCGCATTACTGATATTCAGAATGGTTTCAATTTCAGACATCCCTAGATATGCCACAGTGAAGTCATCTGCGTTTGTGCTGATCATGGAAATCACACTAGATGATTTCAAGGTCTTGATGGCTTGGGATATGATGGGATAGCGTCCAGCCAATGGGGCATTAGTGAAAAATGAATCCCCGCAGTAGTTGGCTGGTATGATGATCCTCTTCATCAGACAAATGATGGTGACGAAATTTAGGCTTAAACTGTCACTGTCAATGCGCTGTGCGTAGCGGACGAGCCTCTCCGAAACTTTTTCTACGTACAAGAACCGTAACACAATGAAGGTGGTGGTGGGTGCTACACCAGGAGGCCTAGTGTCCTATATGTCTCCCTCTTATGGCGGCGCAACCAGTGACAGGCAGGTATTGGAAAGGAGAAAACTACCAGAAATATGTGACCAGGGTGACTCGGTAATGGCTTTGTCAAGCAGGACTTATTTGCTCCCTATGATGTCACCGTAAATATACCAACCTTTTTCAGTAAGAAGAATCAGCTGACAGGGAAAGTGGTGCAGAGAGACCGGAAGATCTCCAGCAAGAGGGTGCACATTGAGCGGATAATAGGAATGGGAAAAATTGTGTTTGTCCCTTTCATTGAATAAGTGACTGTGGAACCCCGAATGGATTAATTGTTTATAATTCAATTAAAACATTTTGTACTTTTCAAGTTTAAAGAGTTTATTATACATACCACCACATGCAATATGCAGGTAAATGATTCCCTAAAGAAAAAAGGAAATCAGTGCACAAGCCTACTCAGTAAGAGAAATTTTGAAAAAAAACATTGAATCAAGTATAGCATCTTTGAAATAGTCCCTGAAAAACACCTCTAACTTTGAAATCATAGTAGTAATAAACTCATCGTCACGGGTAACTGGAACAATCTCCATAGACACCTCAAGATAACAAAGTTGACTGTTCGTGCAAAACAACTGGCCCTGGATTTGGTAATAGTAGTCATATTGGCTTTAAGGGTGAGCTGGTTGTTCTCACTGACCAGGTATGGCACTGAGACAGGAGTGACTGGTTTGTCCCTGGTACTGTACGGACACTTGACCTCAACAATCATGTGATCAGACACAACCCCATCTGGTGAGCATGCGAGGTAGGGGTGTGTTTGGGACACTACAATCCCACATGGCTTGACTTCGGTCCCAGTCAACTCTGCATATTCCTCAGAGCAACAGACTCATTACGGATACCGTGGTTAATTGCTTTGGCCTGAATCGGGTTGACGCGGGTCAGCGACTTCGCCATAGGGACCAAGTCTGTTTTTATAGTAGATTTGCATATCCTGCCAAACAGTAATGATTTGCTCCAATGTTACCAACGATATAACTCAAAAGGTTTCAATCAAAAATAACGATGTTGTGCAACCTTCTATGGTAAACTGTGTGTATTAGAATACCGGAAGCGGGCGAGGGACCGCATTGCTCCGTGGCGCCGCGTAGCGGATTAAAACTCGAGGTCTCCCATTCTAAAGCATTTTACATCAAATATACATATTACAGTGCTGCATGATATGCAGCCAACATCGAATGCAACAACTCACACACAGTGACTACATCAAAGACACATTTTATAACAAATAAATGCTTCTCACCTCTGTTCGACAAGCTGCATTCCCAGTAAACTGCTCGCCACGAGATGTGTAATCAACATTAAAGCAGCCCTGTAAGCTCTCCGTCACCTTGGCTCTGATGTCAAACATTTTGTAGAGCCAGACAACAGACTCTGTCACTGGAATATCACTCGTGTCACTTGGAGAAGGCGGCCATCAGAACGCTATCATCCTCTGACAACCGGGTACCTGCTTGCATTACGGACGTTGATTGAACCAAAGCGTAGTTACCACTAGACGTGCTGGCAGTAAATAGGCAACTCCACATATGATTTTAAAGCTTCATCTTGTGCGCACACTTGTATCATTTGGGATATGTATGTGTTGTTTTTGGGAGAGACCTTCTGTGTTGTCAAGAAATAGCCGTATCCATTCACAGAGAATCCACTTACATTATCAACATTGAAACTGTCTTTATAGTTGGCTTTAAAATTAATATAAGAACCTCGACCAAAGTCAACCCGGATGATCTCTAATGACTGAATCCTCATGCTACATACATTTGGTATCACATTCCTACCGCTGAATTAGACACATCACCAATCCGATCTCTGGTAAATGTGGTTCCTACATATAGTCTGTTGCTGTTATCAGGACCGGGTGCCACAAAGCCGACTGTAGAAGACAGCTCATCATTAGCTGCGACAAATAATCTGGATGAATCATCAAAACTTTGTTTTGTATCTTTTTTGGATCCTTTTTTTTCGTGTCTGTGCTGGCGTTTCGGTAGGTTGTGGATTCTACACAGTGATCCAAATTAGATCGAAAATCGTCAGTTATACAGAAAAGAAGGTCCATAACCGGCCCTGTCACCACATCATTGATGACATTGAGGTCAGGGTCAAGTTTGTAGATGTGACTACGAGCTCCTACATACACCTTCACTGTGGCGGGGTTCGTGGTCAGGTGTTAGAATTGACTGTCAGGAGGCGCGAAGTCAGCTGTGTGGATTGCTCTCTTTGACTGTGCATACACAGAAATGACCCACAGATATGCATGCAACTGGAGGAAAGCTATTTTGTGTGATGACGATAGCCGATTCAAAATTATCACCAGCTATGATACACACATCAATAACATAGCAAAACAAAGTGTGTTTAACGCACGTTGGATAATTATTGTTCGGTCACTTCCTTTTATTTGATCACTACTGCACTTAAACAATGACAGGTCTTGATGCCGCAAAGGAGACCTGTTTCATTAATGCCCCGATATCTTACATGTATACCGACTATACCCAGGGCTCAGTCTGACAGCTTGCGTGGGATATGTGGGATAACGTATCAATTTAACAATGACAGAGATTGCAAACATTTGGAAGCGGTGTGGGTCGGTTTTCAATACAGCTCTGTTCTTTCTATCATGAATCTCTGACCCACAACCAACCCGTCTCTACATTGATTGAAGCTAACGCGCGTTCGGAAGGGTAGGAGAGAAGTTTTATGGATGTGCTATTGGAAAGTACTTCAGTATCGCTGTTTGGTGTTATCGACTCATTCTAGTAAAAGACCTGTCTGTTTTTGATTATTCTACCAGTAATAGTGGTGAAAAAGCTGACAACCGTACCATTCATGGTTCCCTATTCACAAGTCGTCGACAGCCATACTGTAGGATCAAATGGAGGATGTATGCGAGGCGTGGTGCCCGTATATATATATTAGATATATATATATATATATATATATATATATATATATATATATATATATATATATATATATATATATATATATATATATATATATATATATGTATGTGTGTGTATGTGTGTATGCATATATATACATCTATATATAAATATATATGGATATATATATACATTTATATATATATATATAAAATATATATATATATATTTATATATATATTTATATATATATATGCATATATATATTTATATGCATATATTTATACATATATATATATATTTATATATATACATATATATATGTATATAAATATGTATATGTATACATATGTGTATATAAATATAAATATATATATATATATGCATACATATATATATATATATATAAATATATATATATATATATATATATATATATATATACATATATATATATATATATATATATATATATATATATGCATGTATATATACGTATATATATGTGTGTTTGTATATATATTTTATCGATATTTATTTTCTTTGATTGTATCAGCTGTTTCGATGATAAGGGATATGTCATAGGCTTTTAATTTTTTTTTATGTAAGTAAGTGTTCAGGAATCTTAGGAGCAATACAAATAAATGAGTTGAATAAGTTCGGTTGTCTATCATTCCAATACATTGTATCTGTTTGGGGGTGGGCACTTAAGTGTATAGAGGTACCATACATCTGCCGCGCGACGGGGTATGTTACTTCGCCTCTCGACTTGTACGACGGGTTTTGTTTGGCCTCGTACTTATACGACGGGGTATGTTTTCTCAGCTGCTGTCTGTACGAGGGGATTTTAGGGGCTTCGTTTTGTACGACGGGGTATGTTTTTCGCTTCTCATCTGCTTATTTGATATATATTTTGTTTCTGTATGTCGAGATTTTCTCCCGTGATTTCCCACCGATTGTTGACATTGCAAATACAATGAATGGTCCCTGTGTGACGCGCCGAGAATCACACGCTCTACCGTGCAAGCGCGCGAAGCTGTTGCTGCATGTAATCAGAAATCGGCTGATCAGATTTTGAGATTTTTCCGACACTTTCATCCTGCCTACGACATTGGATGGGTTATACATTTGCATAATACCTCGTACGACGGGAAACGCTCTTTTGCCATTTTCATTTTGTACGACGGGTACGGGTTTTTCGAGATTCCGCGGCACACCCCTATCCGGAGTAGGCCAAGTGCCCCCCACCCTACCCCCGAGATCTGTGCACTTAAATTATTTCAGCTGGAGGGGGCCGCCCTATGCTCTATATACCCGCTCTTCCTTGAGAGATGTGTGTGTTTTGGATGATAGCCAGGAGTCATGGGCTTCACTGAGGAATCTTTAAGACATACAAAATACAACTAAAGTGGTGTGAGAATGCTTTAAATATGTTCTTTAAATGAATGCCATCATATGGTCTGATTAAATCACAGAACCTCCTATTCTGCTGGATAATTAGGACACGGTTTGGTAACGTAAAGGTATTGAAATCACTTCGGGAATATATAACACTCACCGTACCGGGAAGTGGTGTTGACAAAAATAATGGAGGCTGTCTAACAAACGGACTGAATTTGCATATGCACCATTGTAAGTTAACCCTGACCCCGAGTCGTATGTCAGTATGGTAGTTTGCTACAAGCGATGATTATAGCGGGCCTCTACTGTTTTCATATCGCGCGATTCTTAATAGACCACAGTGTAGGCCGACATATACGGGCAAAAAACACAGCAAATATTGTGCGATGCCATGGCCATTATCGCACAACTGCCTCTTAAGCACATGTGACATATTCCATCCGCTTAATGTATGCAGGTGCTCCAGCCTGTCTACCGAACTCCCGCGAGCGACCGAAAGCTGTGAAATATAATATATATATATATATATATATATATATATATATATATATATATATATATATATATATATATATATATATATATATATATATATATATATATATATATATATATATATATATATATATATATATATATATATATATATATATATATATATATATATATATATATATATATATATATATATATATAACTTGGCTCATTATATTGGGGTGAAAACGTTTGTCCTCATATAATTACGAAAGCGGACACTTAAGAGCAAACTTCCATATCTTGAACGCAAGTTGTTGACATTTTAATTATCTATACCAGATAAATGTCTTGAATGCGATCACGCAAGTTTAAAATATATAAACGGTGATCCTTACCCTTCTTATAACGTTCCGATATGCATACGGCATTATGATGCACTCATATAAAGTTGTCATAACATACCCTTCTAAATGATATTACTCACCCGCAACTACTACTTCATATGAAAATAATACCCATTACCCCTCGAAATTAAAAATTATGTCACGCTTGACCTACACTACCACCATTCCATGTGTGGAATAGAACCCATGACCCGGTTATTTGACCATCGAAGAATGATTTTAAGCCAGTCAATCGAATCCGGTGCTATTGAAATGCGTGCCTGTTGAACGTAATGACAAGACCAAACCATAACGTCCATAGTTTTACACTGGCTTCGAATTCGAAAAAAGTCACTGCAAAAGGCACTTTAATCATGGTTTTTCCCTAGTTGAATCTTGCTTTGCACATTTGTCTCCTTTACCAAAACTCCATACCTCAAATCCGATTATCCTATTCTGCTGTTTGTTTTAGTACCTGTAATTTCTCGTCAGATAGACTATGCCGACCTTGGATAAGTTTTTCGGCAAACCAGAGTGACAGTATTGCCGTGTTCTCGAGGCATGGCGAGAATATGTAGGTGCACGAGATCTCGGCGGGATCAGGAAAAGCTAACATGAGGATAGATGAGTCTTGTAGGATAAGTGTGGTGTGTATGGATCCCTCAATATAGCGGAGAGTAGAATGTATTCTGCAGTGCGATCTGTGCGTTCAACCATGGCTTCAACATCAAACGCATGTGGAAAATAATGACGCCCTTACAATGCGCTTCTATCATGTCAATGCCCATGTCAACGAGCGTGTACAATAATAATCACCACGACTATCCATCATTTTAGGTCGAGCTTCTTCAAGAACCAGATTATATATATATATATATATATATATATATATATATATATATATATATATATATATATATATATATATATATATATATATATATATATATATATATATATATATATATATATATATATATATATATATATATATATATATATATATATAAGGAAAATATATATGTGCTTATATGTAAATATGTATATATATATGTATGTGGCAAATAAATAAATTGGTTATTATCGCATGACACCCTCCTTTCAGCCATTCAGTTCACGATTAAAATTTATATATATTTATATGTATACATAAATGTATATATATACGTATATATATATATGTATATATAGATATATATATATATATATATTTATGTATGTTTATATATATATGCTCTCTCTCTGTATATATATATATAAATGTACATTATCTCTCTCTCTCTTGATAAATATATGTGTGTAAAATATATTTATAATATATATATATATATATATATATATATATATATATGTTTGCATATATACTCTCCCCAATATATATATATATATATATATATATATATATATATATATATATATATATATATATATATATATATATATATTAATAGACACGCTTTAATGTATTTCAGAATATATATATATATATATATATATATATATATATATATATATATATATATATATATATATATATATATATATTTATATGAATAAATATATATAATGGATATTATCGCATGACACCCTCCTTTCAGCTATTCAGTTCTAGATTAAAGGCTCGGTTTTTTTTCCTTTTTCGCCTGGAGCTCGTAGCGATAACTGCTATCGTGACGCAATCTGCCTTCTGTTTTGAGAAAGTCCCTGACAAGCACCACATCTCTAACATAGCAACACTAACTGGCATCGAGAGGTCACGGTATCATCCCATTTGCCTCTGTCTAGCTGAGGCGCGCCATTCTAACACATGCATAGCCACCAATCCCAGACAGTTACCTTACATAACGTAGGTTAACGCTCGTGATCAAGTTTACGATTAAGAGGGGGGCGTGCGTTTGATTGTCGTGTATAGGTGCAATCGTGATAAGTAAGAAATCGATTGCCATCGGAACCGCGTTATAATTCTACCAGTTCTCACGGAAGATTTTGTCATCATAGCGGTTATATAACTTATTTTGAACGTGATGATCGTATCGCGACCAGCCAGCACGATCATGACGTCGCTGTCGCGGGCTCAAGCGCCTAGGCTCTGCAACCTGACGCGTTATTCGTAGACCCCCTTTGCCAGAGGCAGCAGCAACTCACCCGCGCTGGTTGACCCCGAATACGCTCAAAATAGCATGGAGAGTTATAGAAATATCAATACACATACCTCTATATATGTTTCACAAATGTATGGGGTGTAACTATTGTTTTTAATCGTGTTGGAAAAATATTTTATTGACATTGCGGCAAAAGCGCGGCCGCTTGTTGATATGTTCAGCTGTCACCCCTTCTATAAGGACGAGTTGGTTATGGGTCAGAGACTCTTGTTAGAGTATTTGTTAAAGCACATATATGACAGTTTTGTGTTAAAGCCGACCCATACTGCTTCACAAAGTCATTGGGCGTCGTCGGTAATTCTGACTTTCTTTGGTATCTGTGATATAGTGAATTGTCCATATACACATAGGGTGTCTGGGCATTACGGAAAAGGATTCCATTTCTGGCTTCAAGACAACAGTTGTCAATGTGCAGAATTGATAAAAGAACGATTACCTACCAGAATATATAAGTGTCAGAAACATAATTCTCCAACGTGTCTTGAACAAACATTCTTTTGTTATCTTATTCATTGCTGGTATTCATTTCAACCGACAGCATAAAGTCATCGCACAAAATAGCTCACTGCCTGTTGTTTGCTTATCTTGGAGTCATTTCCGCCCAAGAACGATTAAGGAAAGCGAACTACGCGGCTGATTTCGCGCCTCCTGACAGTCAGTTCCAACACCTGACACGAACCCCGCTACAGGTCAGGTGTATGTAGGAGCTCGTAATCACATCTACCAACTGGACCCTGACCTCAATATCATCAATGATACGGTGACCGGGACTGTTATGGACCATTCTTTCTGAAACAATCGCGATTTTCTTTCTACTTTGGATCACTGTGTAGAATCAACAAACTACAGAAAAGCCAGCACAGACACGTACAACAGGGTATTGACCATAGACTCCTCATCAGACCAGCTGGTCACTTGCGGCAGCACATTTCAAGGCACATGTCAGCTGCTGCTAATGTTTCTGTGTTTCAAAGTTTTGACGATTCATCCAAATTATATGTGGCCGCTAACAACGAGATCGATTCTACTGTCGGCATCGTGGCACCCAGTCCTGACAACAACAACAGACTTTATATAGCAACCACATATATCATAGATCGGATTGGTTATGCGTCTAATTCAGAGAGTAGGAATAATATACCAAATGTATGTAGCAGGAGCATCTGTCGTTAGAGACAAGGCGGGATGCCTCTCATAGAGGTTCTTATACGAATTTTAAAGCCAACTATAAAGACAGTTACAGAGTGAATTATGTGAGTGGATTATATGTGGATAGATACAGCTATTTCTTGACAACACAGAAGATCTCTTTTACCAACAACACATACATATCCAAAATAATACAAGTGTGCGCACAAGATGAAGCTTTCAAATCTTATGTGGAGTTGCCTATTTACTGCAAGCATGAGTCTAGTGGTAATTACGCTTTGGTTCAATCAGCGACCGTGATACAAGCAGGTACCTGGTTGTCATATAAGGTGGGGATATCAGAGGGTGAGAGCGTTCTGATGGCCGCCTTCTCCAAGGCTGAGAGTGACACGAGTGATACCCCAGTGACGGAGTCTGCTGTCTGTCTCTAAAAAAATTCTGACATCAGAGCCAAGGTGGCAGAGAACTTTCAGGTCTGCTTTAATATTGATTTCCCATCTCGTGGCGAGCAGTTTTCTGGCGTAACAACTTGTCAACCACAGGTGGGAAGCATGTATTTATTCCAAAATTAATCTTTGATGTATTCACCATGCATGGGTCATTAAATTCAGTTCAGCTTAGTGTTATGTCATGCACCGCTGTAATATGATTATTCCATGGAAAAGTTTCAACGTTGATATACAGATATGGTATATTCTGTGGAAATGCACCAATGTTTACCCACGATTTTTATGTATTTTATCATGCCACATACAAAAACAAGCGTGATGTAAGTTTGATGTAAGTTGCATGCACTTATTTCATGCGGCGCATATTCCCATAGCATGCACTGGTCGTGATTGGTGAATAAAGCCGACCTTTATTTGACTTCAGAATTGTCCGCGACTTGTTCATTCAAGCATTAATAAAATACTCATTCCTGCTGGACTCGCCACGGAAATAACATTGGATGCTGCCAACCTTCCTGAACCTCTTGTGAGTTGACTGCAAATGCAGTATTGACAAATATAGTAAAGATAATTGATGATTCGTTGTTATTTTCTTTTATTCAGCCTGGTCAAAATGGGTATCGGTGTCATCTGTATACAAAAACCCCACCATATAACATATCTGCAACAAGACTGTCATGAGACAGCATCAGATGTAATGCATTGGAAGTAAGAGAACGTTTTATACATTTCACACCAACATCCTTCCTGTAAGCAAGTGATAGTGTATTACAATTTGTCTGTGTCATTTTCATTGGGTACCTTTCCATGTGAAAACTATTATTTCAGTATGATTATGAAGCAATTGAGGGATAAAAGTCTGCATCTCTTGAAATCGTTTGGGGAGGAAACTTAGAGTTTGAAGACACCTATGGTGTTGATGGTTTGTGCCTTATTAAGTAGCTAAAGTCATTTTTGAGCAGCTTGTTGTGTATCTGTATTTCTTGTCTGTATTTGCAGCTTCAGTTTACAAGTGTCCTGTATTGGGACATGACTGCAGTCAGTGTCTGAGTTTGTCATATGACAGCGTGACATCTGTATACAATTGTAGCTGGTGCTCAGGGACACGTGTACTTCGTACCACTTGTAGTGTTGACCCAATGAACTCCTGTCCTGGCCCAGATATTCTCTCAGTAAGTCTTATACAATGGGATTAAGTTCTGATTCTACAGTCAGGACCATTAGAAGGAGGAACACGAGTTACAATCAGAGGATCAAATCTGGGAAGTTCTCGTGGAAGTGTAAACAACACAGTCACTATTGGAGGCGCATTATGTGATGTGGTGGAATATGTCATTTCAAAAACGTGAGCCACTGGAGCTGAATGAAAATTATCCCTTATATGAGATCCTAATTGTTTGGTGGTCATAGTTTGTACTTTTTGTGTGTATCAGAATAATCTGTGTCACAAGTGCTGTAGACAGCAGTGGATCATGGCCAATTAAGATCCTGTTGAATGGCAAATCTGACAATTCAGACGACAGCTTCACGTTCCAGGTTTTTCAGTGTTGCTACTGATATCCCACAATGTATTTTTCGTGTTAAATATTTGAAGGTGATTATGAGATGGCAATATTATGTAATTCTGCTGGGCAGGATCCTATGCCTGTGAACATGGACCCTGAACTCATGCCTCTCTCAGGTAATACACATCTCATTATTACCGGGACAAATCTCAACACCGGCGCTAATATCCAGATTCTCGTAGGGAGTCGGAATTGCAACATCATTGAGTGAGTTTTCGTTTATTATGGTAATCTATTCCTTTACATTCTTGCATTTATCATGTAATAATAAAATTAATGAATACCCATGTGCACTGCGACCCACCAAGGGTTCAACACCCATCCTCTTATGTTGTGAAGATGGGATTCGATGGAACAGAAAGAACAATAAACAGAGATTTTGAATATCGACCAGACCCGAATGTGTCAAATATAGCTCAACTCAAGTCATTCTCAAGGTCTGTCATTTAGTTGCCTCATGTCAATCCTGGCCACTTAGCCCACTTTGAGTTTTAGTATTACCACTGAATACAATCACTTATTCTTATTTTGACTGTTTGGCAGTGGTGGTCGAGTAGTCACTATCAATGGAGCGAACTTAAACACAGTTAAGCAGCCGACTTTATACTTCAAGAATTCACTAGAAAACAAAACGGTAGGGATGACATCATATCAAGAGCATTTGGAATGAACCCCATATATATATATTTGAGTCTTGATATGGATTCGGTGAATGGCGTAAAGAATCTGGATCATGTAGATATAGTACCCAACCCAATATATGAAAAATTAAAATCCAACGAACGCCTCTACAAGGGTGAAGCACTGGTTCTCGATGTAGGTGGTATTTCTCTGATAGAACGGTGGCATTATATTTTATATTTGTGTCTATGAAGTCATAAGATGACATAATTTGTTGCAATTGTAGAACGAATATTTAATCCTTTCAGTAGCTACATTATTTTGCCCGAATGTTCCAAACAGGGGATCAATCTGGACCTGGCATGCAGTAAGGATGAGGTGGTAGTGATGATTGGGCGGGAGACCTGTCCTATTGTATCCCTTGACACCAGACAGTTGATATGTACCCCGCCAGAAAAACAACCTGATGGAATCTCCAACAGCATGCCTATTGTTAAGGTGATTGGATAACTTGCGCTAAAACACCGTTTTGTGCGCTGCCATTGGATAACTGATATTCACTAACAACTACCAATACATTCGGGTCAAATGCTTCACGCTGATATATATAAGAGTGCTGTGAACTGGCAACAACTACCTTGAATAGTAATCTATTGCAATGGGGTTACAACTCAATTAGAAAAACTATTTTTTTGAAATTCTGTCCGAACCAGTATGTTTGCTTATGCTACTAGCACCGCAAAGCTGAAAATAAAAATTCAAACCCTATAATATCAAATACATTGGACGTTTTGTGTGCCTAGTATATGAGATAACCATCGATACGCCGTGTGTTATGAGATAACAAGAAAGAATTTTCCGGTTACTAACTTTGTAACTAGCCACTTTACCCTTTCCAATATGTCACGTTCAAGGAATGGTGACAACGCCTGCATTGAATATTCTAGATGGAGCCACACGTGCCTTATAATTTGGAGAGATAAACACTTACAGCGGCTAGTGAACGTCTTTCAGATCATCTTACTTTTTCTTGAATGACAGATCAATTATGATACCAAAATCATTTTCCTCTGCCACATCTTCAATGGGAGAATCGCCAATATGCTATTCATTTTTCGTTTGTCTGAACTATATGCAGTGTATAACATTTCTGTGCCAATCATTTTCCAAGCCTAACCCTTTATGCAAGCTTTGTTGTAAGTTGTATGCCTCGTTTACGGTACTCATGCGAAAGATCCTGTTGGTGTTATCCGCGTTTTGTATACCATTTTGTCATTAGCATTGTGTAGATCACATATAAAGATTAAGAAAAGGACGAGTTCAAGGACCAACCATTGAGGAACACCAATCCGATTTAATGTCATTTATCACCACGCTCAGCCCTCTGTTATGGACTTAATCATTTGTTCTTGCCTATACATTGACACTGATGCCGTGGACATAATCAAACGTTTGTTAAAATATATAACAGGATCCCCACCCTCTTACATTTTAGTAGTATCCTCTATGAATTCATAAATGTTGGTGAGGTAACAACGTTTTCACAGAAAACTATTTTGAGGTGTATTTTATAAGTTCTGTTTAAGTAAGTGTTTCAATAATTTTGTTTACTAAGATGTGTAGCTGATTAGCATAATTGGGTCGCTAGTACCCATTGGCTTGTAGAACTTCACAATAATGATTCGATCGGGAGTGCGTCTAAACGTTAGGACCGAGCCCTGCAGAATACGAATGGGATATGGCACAAGTAGTTTCCACTGTAACAGTATTTTAAAGTTCGATGTCCTAGAAATTGTATCAATATCATTACTCCAATATTCTACCACTTGTGTACTAGGTGATCGTGGGCAACCTTAAGCATGAACTAGGCGGTCTCCGTTATGATGCTAGCACCTACAGTCTCACGCTGGCCATAGCAACAGCCGTGGGCGGTATTGTGTTATTAACCACTGTATTAATAGGCGTCATCCTACTGACGATTATGCGTCCCACAGCAGAGCGCCAGCACGAGGAGATCCGTCGACAGCTGACATCACTGGCGAATATTGCTCGAATAGAGCATACGTCCGGTGAGTTGACATAGTCCAATCATTCCAATGGTTTCTATAAGATACTTGGAAAATCCGTATACCCGACTCACATGAACTTTATCATTTTGTAGACAGCTCACGTTTTCTTCTGTACGAACACGTTTACCATTTGTTTGCATTGCAGACTCTTCAATATGTGATATACGTAACAAATGATATTTCTTTGAGGAATTATAACTGTTGTTGTTTGCGAATTACACAGACCATCCTATTCTGTCTAGGGTACATGCTGTAAGTGGTACGTTCCCTGTTATATTTTTACCAAAACGACAAATAAATCAGAACTCGGCTGATATCATTATAGACAACTGATATCAGCCAATACATACCAGAATAATAAACAGTCAATATTTACAGCATGGAGGGCAGGATGAATCATTGGAGGAGTTTAAAGTTCTCTTAAGCACCAAACACTTTCTGATTCACTTCATCACAGCGATCGAGCAGCATGGCAAGCTCCGTGAACGAGAAAAGTCAGTGGATTCTTATTATAGCTTTCTCTGACTTATCATATTCGATGTGATTTGCATCAACCTTCATGTTGCGTGTGTGTAATATTGTAGAAGCGAGATGGCATCTGTGTTGACCATGGTTTTGATGTAGAGAGCGGATTCAGCACCCGAGTGAGTGCATGTAGTTATATCAGACATACTGTATCCATTACGAGCCTTTGTGTCTTCATTTAGTTCACCTTTAATCTTTACTTAATCCCTTTTGTTCTCTCTTACTGATATACTGCCAGAGTATTGAGAGCTGTACTTAACATACTTGTGGACCAAGCGGTAGAAAGCAGGAACCCCAGAATGTTATTACGAAGGTAACTTTTGTGACGTGACATTTCTCACATCATGCAACTGCACCAAGAAGCTTCAATATACCTATATTTTTTTAACAGGAGTGCGACTGTGTTGGACAAATTGGTCAACAACTGGCTGTCTCTCACTGTGTTTGCTTACATTAAGCAGTTTACTGGCTGACCACTGTGGAGGTTGTATGAAGCCATCAAACAGCAGACAGAAAAGGGACCCATTGACTGCATGACATCACACGCGAGATTCTCTCTCTCCGAAGATAGCCTTCTCAAGCAAGAAATAGACGGCAAACCTCTGGTACGTTCCCTAAATTTTCAAATTTTTGATTGCAGAACAACAGGGGAAATTTGCCATTATATTTTTTAACACTTAGTAACATCGAAAATGTCGTTTCATCAGAACATAGAGATTCAGGTTGATACAACAGAAAGGCACCAAACCGTATATATATATACATACATATATATATATATATATATATATATATATATATATATATATATATATATATATATATATATATATATATATATATATATATATATATATATATATATATATATATATATATATATATATGGCGTTTAGAATTAAATGCCATGTACCGTTTCATCTAACGAACCAGAAATTAGCACATATTAGCCAAACGTTCATATTGGTAACATATTTGGGAACACGCCTTATTTCAGTACTTTGTTTTTCATATCCCTGTATAATGCTATGAAAAACGCTCAGTAACTCCATATATATGCATCATGATTTTAAACAAATGCAACGATACTCAAAATTGAATTACTCTCCCGGCATGTTATCCGAGGCACTGTTATAGAACTAGTCCTATCTATGATTAATTATGGACAATATATGTCAGTCTATGTTTATCTTGTGTAAATATGAGCCCGTTGCTCCGGTTGTGTTGTCTAACATAAAACCACATGTTGCAATCATGCATAGATAAATGATATAACAATCGACTGTATGTTGATTCGTTGTAATGTCGGCTTTCGATTATCTCATTCCCAGATGGCCCTTCTGCCATTCATAGATGGCTTATTCAAAACCATTTTGTGCACTGACACCACTTTACCCCCTGTCGTCAAATTCCTCTTTGATGTCCTGGACCATGCAGCAAAACGCCATAAAATCCGGAACTTGGATATCATTCACTCCTGGAAAAGCTACTGGTAGATTTCGGTATTTACATTCTACTTGATAGTGTATTACTAAGGTGTATATACATTAACATAGTGACACTGATTAAAAGCCTTTTCACGTGTTAACGCCTTGCAGCATGTTACTGCGCTTCTGGGCGACCATCATTCGTCGACCGCATCTTCTACTGGACATAAACAGTACCAGCAACGTGGACAAAGTGTTTGTGGGTCGTGGCACAGACACTAATCGACAGCTGCTCGACATCAAAGTTCTGGCTTCATAATGTAACTACTAGTTTGTCTAGAATAACGAAACACATGTTTCCACATACTATGTACGTTTTGATTTTGTTTGCCTGATGCTTAAAGTAGTCTGACAACTAACCGTTCGAATCCAAACTATACCAATTTTTAATATGCGTTAAAAGGATTTGCAATCATACAGCCTGCTGTTTGCTGAAGAACTTCTGCGATATCAACATAAGGTGTCAGACTTTTACAAGCTTGTCCAAGAAATGCCCCCTGTGTTTGATGATATGATGTCACGATCTATGACTGATATGTAAGCTGAACAATCACTCATCTGAACATTATACATACTGTCGTTTGTTTTGGCTGATATTCTTTACTGCTTTGGTGACATAGGTACATCTGCCTGAAGTCAACATTGACCTTGAAGTAAAGGCCATGCAACATACATGTTTGCAGTACAGCTCTGAGGTAATAGTCAAGGCAGATAATATCTTTATTTACAAATGTTGGAAATTCCTTTTTACAGTTGGTGGAATTACTCATTAATGATTCGGAAGCAAGGACGATGCATTTGACAGAACGATTCTTGCGCAACATACAGTTACGGCAATGAATTCATGCTGTTGGGCATATTTACTTCAGTATAAGGACATTGTTATTGGCACGAAAGTTTGATAAAAGCACACCAGGTTGCGATTTGGTATTGAAGCATTTGCTGTTGAGATTGATGGCTTTGTCGCTATATAATTGTTTATGAACAAACGTTCAGCCCGTTTAGGCTAACAAACAGGGAGTGCATTTATGGTTACAACTCACATCAATGGTACCTTAACTCTTATTCTGAATTAACAAATAGCAACAGATGATAATTGAATAAGACGTATGTGTTTATATTACACTGACATCACGATGTTGTTGATATTACACTGACATCACGATGTAGTTGATGCTAAGCATACTACATCTAGATAGCCTTGCTTCTTTTTTTCTGTCGGCCATAATAAACAATCTGAAACAATATGAAACATGTTTGCCTCGGTTACTGATTAATAATAAAGCGATATTCATAATCAAAATGTCATCTTATATTATATTGCGGTAACAGTTGAATATAGAAGCATAAGAGAGGTGCGTTCATTGATTGGTGATATTACAAGCTTCTACAAATAATAGACTGAATCCATGTTATGCGGCAGGTTAATGTAGCACTATCAGACAAACTATTACTCATTATATAGAATGTGATGGATTTGCAGCTGTACCAACATGCCAAACTCATAGCGAAATCCTTCTCTCTCAAACCTCGTATAATATTCCCTAATAATGGGTTTATGCGACATCGAGGTCCACCCAGCGTCGTTAAATTGCTTTGAGATCGGTGGAACAAACGGGATTATAAATGCATGTATCCTCCTTTTACTGCAATGTTCATAGTTCATAACTTTGTGTTCGCACTGCCGATCATCTGTTAGAACCCTACCCCATTATTATCACGTCAGATGAAACTCCCCACTTCCTTTGTGAAGGTGACTTTTCACAGTGCGACACCCGGCGATTAGACATATAAAGACACATGTAATAACCCGCTCCTGATAAAATCCCAGGCAGCAAAATGGGAAGATTTACCGAACGGACCTGTTATCTCAGGTGTACAAATAGCGTTCTTTAGACTATACTATTTGAACACAAGACTAATGCTGCCCGAACGTCTAAATACTCGGAGCAAACGTGATTGCATGCAAGCTATTGCTTACGAATATGCAGACATCATCTTGGATGGCCCTTCATTTTCGGACAAGTGTATGTGTAACGGCAAATTCGATTGTTGCTGAGAAAATAATACATCACCAAACCCGTAAAATTAGCACGAAACAGGACATCAATTGATTCACATTAATGGAATGAATAGAAAATAGCATATTCAAATCCATTTGGCAACGTGATGCTTTTATTTAAATGAAGCACCAGTGCGATAGTTAACCATTCGTTTTTAAAAGCATCATATATATTGTGTCCACCAACGATTTCCCGGACATATGAAAGCAGTTGGGTACATTATTCCAGAAATCTGAATCGCCACTCTCCATTATTACTTATCCACTGACCAACCTGGATGAGCAGTGGCCATATGTCAACAAGAAAATCCTTGTTGAGAGGAAGGCACGAGATATCCGGTTACAAAAGTGCTTCCGTAATGCAAATCTAGGTTCTGGAGCTACATGTGACTGTAATAATATCTACAAACGGGGGTCTTCATCACCCAGAGTTATGGCGAGATTTGTCGTTATGACACACAGCAGTAAAGTTGTGACCAGTGCATCAGAAGTATTAAACACAGAGCCGTGGAGTCACGGCGCACGCTGGGAGAATGATGCACATATTTCAGACTGACACACCCAGTCATTCCCCCTCTTGTGGTAAACTCCGCCCCTGCAATAAAGCACTTCACTCTCTGATCACCTAATCCTACATCTAAGCGAATGAGTGACCTCAATCACGAGATGACCATTGACAATGACGATGAATCGCTCAGCCACTCGCCAATGAGCGTAATCAGTGTCGGTCTAGTGAGCGATATAGGGCGACGATATAGGGCGGATCCTTCAGATAATACCGATTTATGAAGTGGGAGCGCGTTCCAGTGGCCGATCCGTACCACATGGGACGTCTGCATTGATGGTTTCGAGCAAGTTTCCTATTCCAAAGTATCATGTTGTGTTAAGGTGCTTAATACCTTATGATTAATGCTATATTACAGCATTTAAGAATGTTCATTGTAAAGGTTTACATACCAATGTCTGAAAGGTCTGCTGCTGCTGCTGGTGGGCGCAGAGAATGAGGCCGCTGTGGCATCCCAAACTCATTCTGGTGCTGCTGGGGTGGCGGCAGTGGGGTCACAAAACTGTACTGGGGCTGCTGTAGAGGCTGCTGCTGCTGGGTGGCCTGGTGCTGCCCAACAAAGCGCATCCCCACGAGGAATGTCTCTTCTGGAAGGCCCTCCACACCTCTTGGGGGATGTTCTGGTAGACGCTGGACATGCACTGTGCCCAGGTCTTTGATTGACTTTTTCCTACAGGGGATTCCCCAAGTTACTCACCTCACTGCCACACTCTCTCTCTTCCTCTTTTGGTTGTTTTTCCTTCCTTGGGGAGCTTCTTGTTGGTGCCTTGTTATTCCCCCTCTGCCCTCCTTTATTTGCCTAGGGCATCTTGTTGTACTTGTACTATGGAGCGTGTGTAGAACTGTGTAGTGCGCCAGTGGATAATCTGATGGATGATGTGAGGAGCCGCCTTTCATACCCTGCGAGACCCGATGTCTGGCCGATATCCGGGCGGGTGCTACCAAGTCCGAGCAGAATCTGGCAAACATGGCGGCGCCCAGCGAACGTCTGAGCGTTTTCTGGACGGCACCCGGCCGATATATGGATTGTCTGGGTTGTCCTAAATGTGTCCAGGCATCGGCCAGAGATCTGCCGATTTACTTGTTTTCCGTTTTAAAAGTTAGTCAAAGCCCGCCCGATGCCCAAAAATGACTGGGCAGTCGCATGGAGTTCGGTGGGGCCCCGCTCGAAAATTCTTGAAATCCATCGCAAAACTACTTGCAAACCCATCGCAAGCTAGTTTTGACTGGGGTATTAATGAAGCCTTTCTGGCATCCTTCCTTGCTTACCTAGCCACATGATTACATTCTCTGCATAACTATCCCACCTAAGAACCCTACATGACTAGCTACGATACCTAACTTATTTACCATACTGTTTAACCGAATTGCCTCAATTAACTAACATAATTAATTAACATACCGGTCTCTTACCTGTTGTATTCTCGATGGCTACATGGCAGTTGATATTGTGGTCCTCGTTTATAGTCTAGTTTTATTAGTCGCTCAGACTTTCAGGAAACAGGCAGTGACATTTCAAACGGGAAGCAATGTAATGACAACTAGAACAAAAAAGCCCACTCATTCTTTTCGTGTAACTGCAAAAAATCTTGCAATGTTATATCTACAGAAATATATTAGAAATGTTCAGCAATGCCTACTCGTTCAGCTATATGTGCTCTTATTTTGCGTTGAACGCACCAGCGTTATGCTGAAATAAAGATGTATGGGTGCTCATGTTATAAGGGTTAGGACTTTACATGTAATTTTAGCAAAACCAGTAGTCAAACAGTATCACCCTAGCTAACCGCCCTACCTCCCCTAGGCCAGTCTGAGTGACCATTTCAATTAACCTATCGTTGAGCCTATTCTTTTCAAACTCGTTCTTCTGCCAGAAATAAAATCATCCTCTGGCAATTTGAGCAATTAATTCGAATGTGAATCCCGCTGATGTGTCAAGCTGAGAATCAAGATAACTTATAGATAGCTGATTGCTTGCTTGCTTTGGGCCCGTTTTGTAGGATCATTAGCCTTGAATTTATAAGCTCGCTTAAGCTCCAGCTGAAGTCATTGTCCCTGGACTCGTTTGTTGGGTTGTAGTTCAAGTATTTAAGATAGGTCGACGATCAGCTCTGGATTAGAAAATCTGTCCTGACAAAGCACCATAGCGTTTGCACGAAATGTATGTCCTTCAATGGAAAACGAATAGACGAGGCAATGTTTTGATGATCTGGTTGCGTCCGCTTGCTCTGTGTAACGTCGCGGATGCCTTTTCCATATTGAAATATGATTAGTTTGCTACAGCCTATTACCAATCATGCAGCCAAGAATACAATATCAGTGTGGTTCTGAACGGGATTTGTTAGAACTAGCAGCGGAATGGCATCTGTAAAATATGGCAGATGTAGCGAACAAAGCCATGATTGATAAGCAGAGAAGTGGACAAGAAAAGGATTGTTATTCATCCTAAATTTGTCCGTCAAAAAGAACATGCATATATTTACGCACATTGTTTCCCTGATGCATTCATTATGTACTGTAAGGCTATCGACGACTTGTAACAGGGGGCAGTTAACTATGAATATATTGCTATGGCGGTCAATACTTATTAAGTTCGTTCTCACTATAACTGGTCACATAAATTGACAGATGAACCTTACAAAATTGACAGATGAAACTTACAAAACCATTACTGATAAGCAAAGATACGGATCATGATTTATTTCATTCGCGCAATACCGCAACGCATCAAGTTAGCGTTATGATGCGTGTCATAGCGTGTTACAAAAGTTAAAAGGAAAATTGCATTGTCGACCCGATATGCTTCAAATGAGTAAAAAACACAAAACCACGATACATTCGTCTATACCCTTTGCCAATGACGCGCTGATTAAACCTCACCCTAACTTTTCTTAAACTTCCATCAATATAAAGACGAGTTGGTTGTGGGTCAGAGATTCCTGATAGTGAAGTCCTTAAATTTGTTAAAGCACAGATAGAACAGGTTTGTATTTAAAGCCGACCCATAGGTAGTGTCATACTAATTCAATGCACACAGTAAAATCAGTCATTCCGCCTGGTCGGTAAGTGCGTTTTTCTAGGTTTTCGGTGACATAGATCAATTGTCATGTTACTAAGTACATGGAAGCAAAGAAAACTGATTGCATGTAAATGGAAAGAACGTTAGTAGACTACGGCACACCAATATCATATCTCATGCAAACAAATTTAGTCGATGTACATATCAGGTATCTGAACGAAATCTCTTTGTGGCAAAACGACAAGCAGTTGTCTAGATGAGGAGTGATCGAGTAAAGATTATCTTCCACAATATATGAGTGCCCGAATAATAAATCTCGAACGCGTATTGAGCAAGCCTCGCTATGTCATGTATGTGTGTAAGATAGTTGGTGATAATTTTGAAACGACCATCGCGCCACACCATGACGTCATCACACAAAATAGCTTACCTCCTGTTGTGTGCATATCTGTGGGGCTTTTCTGTGAATGCGCAGTCAATGAGAACAGCCTACACAGCTGTTTTCGCGCCTCCTGACAGTCAGTTCCAACACCTGACCACAAACCCCGCCACAGGTCAGGTGTATGTAGGAGCTCGTAATCACATCTACCAACTTGACCCTGACCTCAATGTCATCAATGATGCGGTGACAGGGCCTGTCATGGACCATCCTTTCTGTAGCGCTGACGATTTTCATTCTACCTTGAATCACTGTGCAGGATTCACAGGCTACCGAAAAACCAGCACAGACACTTACAACAAGGTTTTGACCGTTGACTCAGTGTCAGACCAGCTGGTTACTTGTGGCAGCACATTTCAAGGCACATGTCAGCTGAGAGCTGCTGCTAATGTTTCTGTGTTTCAAAGTTTTGATGATTCATCAAGATTATTTGTGGCAGCTAACAACGAGATGTCGTCTACAGTCGGCTTTGTGGCACCCGGTCCTGATAACAACAACCGACTTTATGTAGGAACCACATCTTTCATAAATCGGATTGGTGATGCATCAAATTGGTACTTGAAGGACAGTATACCGAATGTATGTAGCAGGAGTATTCAGTCATTGGAGACAACCTTGACTGGCTTTGGTGGAGGTTCTTTTATGAATTTTAAAGCCAACTATAAAGACAGTTACAGAGTGAATTATGTGAGTGGATTCTATGTGGATGGATACAGCTATTTCTTGACGACACAGAAGATCTCTCTCACCAACAACACATACATATCCAAAATAATACAAGTGTGCGCACAAGATGAAGCTTTCAAATCTTACGTGGAGTTGCCTATTTACTGCCAACACGCGTCCAGTGGTAATTACGCTTTGGTTCAATCAGCGACCGTGATACAAGCAGGTACCCGGTTGTCAGATGAGCTGGGGATATCAGAGGGTGAGAGCGTTCTGATGGCCGCCTTCTCTAAGGCTGAGAGTGGCACGAGTGATATCCCAGTGACAGAATCGGCTGTCTGTCTCTACAAAATGTCTGACATCAGAGCCAAGGTGGCAGAGAATTTACAGGGCTGCTTTAATGGTGTATACGCATCTCGTGGCGAGCAGTTCACTGGGGATACAGCATGTCAAACAGAGGTGAGAAGCATGTATTTATTCTAAAATGTGTCTGTGATGTATTCACTGTGTATGGGCCATTGGATTGCATTCGGCTGCATATTGTGCCAAGCAGTATAGTACTATGAGTATTCCATGTAAAAGGTTCTAGTGTTGATATACAATACAGAAGTGATATCTGACTCTCCTATAAAAATGTATGAATGTTCACTCACATTTTCTCTTTCACAGCAATGAATGTTTTCAGCATGGCACAAATAAATTGCAGACATATTGCTTATAGAAAATTAGTATAACACCTTGAATACGACCATATTTGCTCAATCAGAGGTTATTAGTGTCTATGGCTGATGCTATGATGGAATTAAGAAGATTCAGATACAATTGCAACAATGCATAAGAGACTATGGATTTGTATGATGCAGATTATCACCATACGAGACAACTACTGTGGGAATTCCTTCTTAAGTAATGCCCCATTGGCTGGACCCTATCCCATGATATCACAAACCATCAAGACCTTTACTTCATCCCGTGTGACTGCCGTGATCAGCACAAATACAGATGACTTCACTGTGGCATATCTAGGCATGTCTGATGGTCACATAAATAAGGTAACACAAATATGTATCCTTGTATGTACTTGTGTCGTGTGATTTCTAATGTGTAGGTAATTTCAGTCACTTTGCAGCAACAGAATAAACTTTAGTATCCAGACAACAAACAATAGGAAACATTCATGTCACTGATTTTCAGAAAACAGTACCATAATAATAAGTAGGATGCAGGTTTTGGTGTTGAAAATGCTACTTGATGTCTATACCATTGGTTTGAATTGTAAATGTAAACCCCTATCTTGGTAGTATAGATACATTTGTTCTGTTGTCTGGTCAGGTCATTGTAGAAGGCAGAACCATACAGGAAATTGAAGACCTAACGCTTAAGGTTGGCTCAGCAGTCATGCAGGATATGACATTCTCTCCTGATGGCAGCCATATCTACACCATGACCATCGATTCCGTAAGTCCTTATTACTACTTCAAGCATTTACAAATGAATGACTTACATAATTTTTTTTCACTTAATCTACTTCGCCCGATATTAAATAGACATATGGTACGCTGTGAGCTGTATGTTGTCTATCAAGCTTCTCTTGGTTTTCATTCAGGTATATAAAGTGGCATCATGGGACAGTGGACGTTTTGTGGACTGTGATTCATGTCTGTCATTTGGTGATCCTCACTGTGGATGGTGTTCTCTAGAAAACAAGTAAAGTGCCGCAATAAATATTTTTCATTATTCTGTTTGCTACATTTATATACAGGGCACAATGCCCAGCTCTTTCATTTTTAACGATTAACAACCTTTGAACTATATTTCAATAAATGACATATAACCTGCTCATGTTAAATATGACATTTTATTGTGCAAATCTGCATACTCTTCAACAATTGGTTGGCTTGGTCAGGTGTTCTGCAAGAGGGGGCTGTGCAAATGATGGTGCCAGCCGGCGTTGGCTCTCTGTGAATTCAATGTCATGGGGCTGCACTGCTGTCAGTAAAATTAGCCCGGAATCAGTCAGTATAGCCACACCACAACCTGTAAGTCAATGAACAATCTGCAGAATCGGTTATTGGTACCAAAAACTTCATTTAGTGTAAAATTTAACCTTCTGGTGCATTCCATTGTTTTCTTTTCCAGATCACCTTAACAGTCCAACAGCTCCCTCCGCTGACTGGTGGACACAGATATGACTGTGTGTTTGGTACAGAAACATCAGGAACTGTTGGAAGATGGTCTGGTAATGATGTCACCTGTGCCTCACCAGACCCCATGCCTACCATACCAGAAAATTTAAGTCAGCCTTAAATTAAAAAATAAAACACAATATCTATATTAAACAGCTATTTGAAATGATACACAAAATATATTTGAGTGGTTTTTCTATGAATAATTTCTTGCTAGTTGATTGACTGATATAAATCACCAGATTGCTGAGGTAAAGGTATAATATTCTATTCCATTTCTTTTCCAGATTTTTCTAATGTTACCGTATATCTTAAATCATCTGAGACAGGGATTAGATTTGTTCAGAAGCAACTCATTTTCTACAAGTGTGACACACATAAAAGGTAGATGAGATGTAATGTTAAGTTTCATTGGTTATGCAGATACTTTTTAAATTCAGATACAATAGTATTCTAAGCTTCCTACCTAATCACCCTGACAACTGAGATTTGATGTTTGCAGTTGCAGTCAATGTAGTGGTTCACAGTGGAACTGCAGATGGTGTGTCCATAGCAATCAATGCGTGGATGGATCCTCAAGCTGCAGACTCTCATCATCAGCAATTGTTACTGACAAAGAGGTTTGTGTATTTGATTATGCCTCACATAAAAACAAGCTTGATGTAAGTTTGATGTAAGTTGCATGCACTTGTTTTGCGCGGTGCATAATCCCGTTGCATGCACAAGTCATGGGTGGCGAATAAAGCCAGCCTTTATTTGACTTCAGAATTGTCCACGACTTATTCATTCAAGCATTAATAAAATACTCATTCCTGCTGGAATCACCACAAATATAACATTGGATGCTGCCAACCTTCCCGAACCCTTTGTGAGTTGACTGAAAATGTAGCATTGACAAAAATAGTAAAAGACAATTTGCAAGTAAATTATTGATGATTCATTGGAATCGTTTGTTATTCAGCCTGGTCAAAATGGGTATCGGTGTCATCTGTATACAAAAACCCCACCATATAACACTTCTGCAACAAGACTGTCATCAGACCGCATCAGATGTAATGCATTAGAAGTAAGTGAACGTTTTATACATTTTACTCCAACATCAATCCTGTAAGCAAGTGATAGTGCATTACAATTTGTCTTCGTCATTTTCATTGGGTACCTAACGATGTGTTAGCTATTGCTTTCAGTATAATTATGAAGCAACTGAGGGATCTAAGACTGCTTCTCTTGAAGTCGTTTGGGAAGGAAACTTTGAACTAGAAGACACTTATGGCGTTGATGGTTTGTGCCTTATTAGGTAGCTAGATATTTTGAGTTAATTTTACCAGCTTGTTGTGTATCTGTATTTCTTGCCTGTATTTGCAGCTACAGTTTACAAGTGTCATGTATTAGGACAGGACTGCAGTCAGTGTCATAGTGTGTCATTTAACAGCATGACATCTGCATACAATTGTAGCTGGTGCTCTGGGACATGTGTGCATCGTTCCAATTGTACTGTTGACCCAGTGAGCTCCTGTCCTGGCCCATATATTCTTTCAGTAAGTCTCATGCAGTGGAATTAGGTTCTGATTCCTTATCTATCACAGACAAATGTTGCAAGTATTATATGATCATGTTATCATGCATTCATGCATTCCTGAAATTTATAGTTTAACTCTAAGGCTCATTGTTGATAAGGCCATGTGTTTAACACACAGGTTGAGCCACAGTCAGGACCATTAGAAGGAGGAACACGAGTTACAATCAGAGGATCAAATCTGGGAAGTTCTCGTGGAAGTGTAAACAACACAGTCACTATTGGAGGTGCATTATGTGATGTGGTGGAATATGTCATTTCAAAAACGTGAGTCACTGGAGCTGAAAGAGAATTATCCCTTATATGAGATCCTAATTGTTTGGTGGTCATAATTGGTACTTTTTGTTTGTATCAGGATTATCTGCGTCGCACGCGCTGTAAACAGCAGTGGATCATGGCCAATTAACATCCTGCTGAATGAGAAATCTGACAATTCAGACGACAGCTTCACGTTCCAGGTTTTTCAGTATTTCTACTGATATCCCACATTGTATTTTTCGTGTTAAATATTTGAAGGTGATTATGAGATGGCAATATTATGTAATTCTGCTGGGCAGGATCCTATGCCTGTGAATATGGACCCTGAACTCATGCCTCTCTCAGGGAATACACATCTCACTATCACTGGGACAAATCTCAACACCGGCGCTGAAATCCAGATTCTTGTAGGGAGTCGGAATTGCAACATCATTGAGTGAGTTTTCGTTTATTATGGTAATCTATTCTTTTACCTTCTTGCATTTATCATGCAATAAAATTACCTCCTTCGTTAGGCAATAAGCCACATATTTTATTGAGCTTTTCTTATGGTTGCATGTCATTGTTAAAAGGTTAATGAATACCCAAGTGCGCTGCGACCCACCCAGTGTTCAACACCCATCCTCTTATGTTGTGAAGATGGTATTCGATGGAACAGAAAGGACAATAAACAGAGATTTCGAATATCGGCCAGACCCTAATGTGTCGAATATAGCTCCACTCAAGTCATTCACAAGGTGTGTCATTTAGTTGTCTCATGTCAATCCTGGCCACTTAGCCCACTTTGAGTTTTAGTTTTACCAATTAATACAATCACTTATTGTTATTGTGACTGTATGGCAGTGGTGGTAGAGTAGTCACTATCAATGGAGCGAACTTAAACACAGTTAAGCAACCGACTGTATACTTCGAGAATTCACAAGAAAACAAAACGGTAGGGATGACATCATATCAAGAGCACTTGGAATGAACCCCATAAAAACATATATATATATATATATATATATATATATAGATATATATATATATATATATATAATATATATATATATATATATATATATATGATATATATCATGCACATATATATATATATATATGATATATATATATATATATACATATATATATATATATATATATATATATATATATATATATATATATATATATATATATATATATATATATATATATATATATATATATACATATATATATATATATATTATATGTTATATATATATATAGTATTTATATATATTTTTTTTTTGTCTATATCGTTCACCTAACTTGTTTTTGTATGTTTCAGTTTTGTGCATATTTTGAGGTATGTATGTGCTTGAAATGCCCTTACCCTGTCGTATCTCGTACCAGTGGGAACGCTCGTATAAGAAGGCAAACTCAGCAGGAAAATCTGAGTCTTGATATGGATGGGGTGAATGGCGTAAATAATCTGGCCCAAATAGATATAGTACCCGACCCAATGTATGAAAAATTCAAATCCAACGAACGAGTCTACAAGGGTGAAGCACTGCTCCTCGATGTAGGTGGTATTTCTCTGATAGAACGGTGGCATTATATTTTATATCTGTGTCTATGAAGTTACAAGATGACATAATTTGTTGCAATTGTAGAACGAATATTTAATCCTGTCAGTAGCTACACTATTTTGCCCGAATGTTCCAAACAGGGGACTAATCTGGACCTGGCTTGCAGTAAGGATGAGGTGGTAGTGATGATTGGGCGGGAGACCTGTACTATTGTATCCCTTGACCCCAGACTGTTGATATGTACCCCGCCAGAAAAACAACCTGATGGAATCTCCAACAGACTGCCTATTGTTAAGGTGAGTTTCACTATTAAAGTTGTTCCTTATATGGGTTATTAAGATTAACAAAGGTGGCCACTCAAGACTTTCTGGCGATGGATGACACCGTTTGATGCGCTGCCATTGGATAACTGATATTCACAAATAACTACCAATACAGTCGGGTCAAATGCTTCACGTTGATATATATAAGAGTGCAGTAAACTGGCGACAACTACCTTGAATAGTAATCTACTCCAATGGGGTTACAACTCATTTAGAAAAACTACTTTTTTAAGATTCCGATTTAATGTCATTTATCACCACGCTCAGCCCTCTGTTACGGACTTATTCATTTGTTCTTGCCTATACATTGACACTGATGCCGTGGGCATGGTATTTGCTAGCTTACCGTTGGAGTGGTACTTAAACGTTTGTTAAAATATATAACAGGATCCCCACCGTCTTACATTTTAGTAGCATCCTCTATGAATTCATAAATGTTGGTGAGGTAACAACGTTTTCACAGAAAATAAGTGTTTCAATCATTTTGTTTACTAAGATGTGTAGCTGATTAGCCTAATTGGGTCGCTAGTACCCTTTGGCTTGTAGAACTTCCCAATAATGATTCGATCGGGAGTGCGTCAATACGTTAGGACCGAGCCCTGCAGAATACGAATGGGATATGACACAATTAATATCCACTGTAACAGTATTTTAAAGTTCGATTTCTTAGAAATGGTATCAATATCATAACTCCAATATTCTACCACTTGTGTACTAGGTGATCGTGGGCAACCTTCAGTATGAACTAGGCGGTCTCCGTTATGATGCTAGCACTAACAGCCTCACGCTGGCCATAGCAACAGCCGTGGGCGGTATTGCGTTATTAACCATTGTAATAATAGGCGTCATCCTACTGACGAGAATGCGTCCCACAGCAGAGCGCCTACACGAGGAGATCCGTCGACAGCTGACAACACTGGCGAATATTGCTCGAATAGAGCATACGTCCGGTGAGTTGACATAGTCCAATCGATCCAATGGTTTCTATAAGATACTTGGTAAAACGTATACCCGACTCACATGAACTTTATCATTTTGTAGACAGCTCACGTTTTCTTATGTACGAACACGAACACGTTTACCATTTGTTTGCATTGCAGACTCTTCAATATGCGATATACGTAACAACATCAGACCAAATGATATTCCTTTGAGGAATTATAGCATGTTCGCTAAACTATTGTTGTTTGCTAATTACAAAGATCATCCTATTCTGTCAAGGGTAGATATGGTAAGTGGTACTTTTCCTGTTATTAAGTTATCAAAACGACAAATGAAGCCAATCTCGGCTCATATCATTGGTGACAACTAAGACAGTCTTATGATACCAGAATAATGAACAGTCAATATTTACAGCACCCAGGACAAGATGAATCACTGGAGGAGTTTCAAGTTCTCTTATGCACCAAACACTTTCTGATACACTTCATCACAGCAATCGAGCAGCATGGCAAGTTCCGTGAACGAGAAAAGTGAGTGGATTCTTTTAATAGCCGTCTCTGTCTTATCGTATGCAATGTAATTTGCACAAACCTACTTGTTACTTGCGTGTCATATTGTAGATGCGAGATGGCATCTGTGCTGACAATGGTTTTAATGCAGAGAGCGGATTCAGGACCCGAGTGAGTGCATGTAGTTATATCATATATACTGTATCCAGTACCAGCATTTGTGTCTACATTTAATTCACTTTTTCATCTTCACTTAATCACCTTTGTTCTCCCTTATTAACATACTGTCAGAGTAATGAGAGCTGTTCTTGACATACTTGTGGACCAAGAGGTAGAAAGCGGGAACCCCAGAATGTTATTACGAAGGTAACTTTTGTTACTTGACATTCCTCACATCATGCAACTGCACAAACAAGCGTTAATATACATATGTTGTTTTTCAGGAGTGCGACTGTGTTGGAAAAAATGGTCAACAACTGGCTGTCTCTCAATATGTTTGCTTACATAAAGCAGTTAACTGGTCTACGACTGTGGAGGTTGTATGATGCCATCAAACAGCAGACAGAAAAGGGACCCATTGACTGCATGACATCACACGCGCGATTCTCTCTCTCTGATGATAGCCTTCTCAAGCAAGATATAACAGGCAAACCTCTGGTACGTTCCCTACAATTTGTTGTTTTGGTTACCAATTCTGTGGAACAACAGAGGAAATTTGCCATTATATTTTTAACACCTAGTAATATCGACGATGTCGTTTCATTAGAACATAGAGATTCACGTTGATACAAGGGAGAGGCACCAAACGGTGATGTGCATGTTGTTAGACTGTGATACAATCAGTCAAGCCAAGGCAAAGATTCTGGATACCGTGTATGGAAACACACCCTACAGTCGTAGACCCAATTTGAAGAACGTGAATTTAGGTAAGTTTACAGATAACATTCCGTCATGACCTTTATAGTGTGCGTGATATATATGGATATACATATTGAAATGCTACATCTTACAAACTGTCTTCGTTTTATTTGCAGAATATCGTGGTGAGGCTTTATGCGACATCGATTTGACAACGGAAGTGGTGTCTGGCTGGAAACGCGTCAACACACTGGCTCACTATGGCGTGACAGACTCACTCACAATGACACTTCTCGGAGGTAGAGACACAGGTACGGTCATATATACATATATATATATATATATTTACATATATATATATTTATATATATATATATATATATATATATATATATATATATATATATATATATATATATATATATATATATATATATATATATATATATATATATATATATATATATATATATATATATATATATATATACTGACGATTACAACCATTCGCAGTTAAATTTTTTAGTACATTTTTGCTGTCATTAATTATCAATTATTTATTAGGAATTTTTTAATTTATACAATGAAATGGTTTATTGCGAAAGCATTTTTTTCACTTTTTATTCCTGGTATATACTTTTGGTCCTCGAAAGGTCGTCCACGAAAGGTCAAGACATAAATTTATAAGTATATATCTAACCTTTCGTACCCATATATATTTTTGAATATTTGCTGAATACCGAAATATTTCAATCTTTTACAGTCATCATGGATCAGAAACATAATATTTGTAGATTAATGAATAAGTAGAAAAGTAGAGTTTTTCGGTAAGAAAATTGAAAGATAATCAAATATTTCAATTTTTCAAATAAACATATACAACACACCTGATTAAACTTGATTTCGGCAAATTTGATCGAAGTATACATGGTTGTACGGATGATATTAAGGTGTGCGGGTTTTGTCAACGAATTATATTCAAAATCCAAGATATCACGCATGAAAGATTATCTCTATAATTAACTAAGACTAGACTATCACATTAGAATGGTCAAACCAAATTATTATCAATTATTTTGGATGAAAATGTGCATTGACTTATGTGCACATACTGATATATCCTTTCGTGGACCAAAGTCTACGAAAGTTTGGCGGTTTGTCAACTAAAGGTCGTAATCGTGCTAATATATATATATATATATATATATATAAATATAATATATATATATATATATATATATATATATATATATATATATATATATATCATATTTATATAGATATATATGTATATATATATAAATATATAAATATAAAATATATATATATATATATATATATATATATATATATATATATATATATATATATATATATATATCTATATATATATATATCTATATATCTATATATATATATCTATATATATATATGTGTCCAGTTTTTACCTATTGTTTTATTGTCCTGCTGTCCCAATGTGCTTAGTGCTTTCCTATATATACGTGATGAAATACAATGTACTTTAGCTTATGATAAATTCATTTCAGGAGTAACTGGTAGTTCAACAGAAACGAACAGTCCCGATATGAAATCAGACTGTGAGATAAAGGTTTGGCATCTTGTAAAGCCTAGTGATAGGCAGCTCAGTGACTTATCAGGGAATGGAGAATTTGACGGGGATATCATCACACGACTTATGATTACAAAGGTAAGCTGTTCTGTGCGTGTCGTTTTAAATGTACCGTTATATCTAACGAACCAGAAACTGGCACATATTGCACAAATGTTCATATTGGTAACATATTTGGTAACACGCTCTATTTCAGAAGCTTGGTTTTTTTTCATACCCCTGTATAATACTATGAAAAACGCTCATTAACTCCATATATATGCATCATGATTGTAAACTAATGCAACGATAATTAAAAATAAAATACTCTCCCGGCATGTTATCTGAGTCACTGTTATATAACTAGTCCTATCTTTGATTAATTATGAACCATCTTCCTCAATCTATGTTATTCTTTTGTGTGATTATGAGCACTGTGCTCTGGTTGTATTGTCTAACATAAAACCACATGTTTTAATCAAGCATGGATAAATAGTAAAACTATCGACTGTATGTTGATTTGTTGTAACGTCGGCGTTCGATTATCTCATTCCCAGACGGCCCTTCTGCCATTCATAGAAGAATTATTCAACACCATTTTGTGCACTGACACCACTTTGCCCCCTGTCGTCAAATTCTTCTTTGATGTACTTGACCATGCAGCAAAACGCCATAACATTCGGAACTTGGATATCGTTCACACCTGGAAAAGCAACAGGTAGATTTCGATATTAACATTCTTCGTGATAGTGTTTTCAAAGGTGGATCAACATAAGCAAAGTAACACTTATTAAAATCCTTTTCACGCGTTAACATCTTGCAGCATGTTACTGTGCTTCTGGACGACCATCATTCGTCGACCGCATCTTCTACTGGACATAAACAGTACCAGCAACGTGGACAAGTGTCTGTGGGTCGTGGCCCAGACGCTAATCGACAGCTGCTCAACATCAAAGCTCTGCCTTCACAATGTAAATATTGATTTGCCTAAAATAACCAATGGGATTAACTTACCAAACACATATTTCCACATACTATGTATGCATTGATTGTGTACATTTTTTGTCTGATGCTTAAAGTCGTTTTACAACTAACCCGATTTTTACTATGCTTTAAAAGGATCTGCCATCATACCGCCTGCTGTTTGCTGATGACCTTCCGCGGTATCAACATAAGGTGTCAGACTTCTACAAGCGTGTCCGAGAAATGCCCCCTGTGTTTGATGATATGATGTCACGATCTATGACTGATATGTCAGAGGTAAGCTGAGCAATCAATCATGAAGATCATTATGCATGATGTCGTTCGCTTTGGTTAATATTCGTTACTGCTTTTGTGACACAGGTACATCTGCCTGAAGTCAACATTGACCTGGAAGTAAAGGACCTGCAACATACATGTTTGCAGTACAGCTCTGAGGTGATAGTCAAGTCAGATAAAATGCTTTATTTATGTTCGCAGTGCAGTGCAGTTAGTGAAAACAGATAAGATGCTTTATTTGCAAATGTTGGAAAGTCCTTTGTTTTATTCACAGTTTTGTATTAATTTACAGCTGGTGAAATTACTCAATGATGATTCGGAAGCAAGGACGATGCATTTGAAAGAACGATTCTTGCGCAACATGCAGTTGCAGCCATGAATTCATGCTGTCGGGCAAACGTCTTTATTCTCCAGTGTTGGGACATTTTTTGGTTCATTGGAAAAGGTTGATAACAGCGCACCAGGTTACAATGTGGTATTGAAGCATTCGCTATTGAGATTGATGGCTTTGTCGCTATATAATTGCTTATTAACAAATTGTCAGCCCCTGTAGGCTAACAAACAGGGATTGCATTAATGCTCGCAACAATGATACCTTAGTTCTTATTCTTAATAAACAAATAACAGAAGTCGGATGATTGAAGGAGATGATACCGTGGTTATATTACAATGACATCACCATGTTGTTGTTGCTAATTTTACTACATCCACACAGGTTTACTTCTTTTTTTCTTTGTCGGGCAAAATAAACAAGCTGAAACAAAATGAAATTGTTTGCCTTAGAGATCTGATGTAATACAGACCTGATTGATTTGCCAGAGAAAGCAGGTTCATCACATTAGATCTTGGTAAAGGATGTAAAAACTGGAAACACTTGCTTACAACTGAATGCTTTCTGTGATTACCAGAATGTGGCATGTGCAAACAATAGGGGGTACAATTATATAGCTTAATTGCATTAAGAAAGATATAAATTAATGATAAAGCGACATCCATAATCACAATGTCATCTTATATTATATTGCGGTAACAGTTGAACATAGAAGGTGCGTCTTCATTTTCCAGGATCTCAGGCAATGCCGCTCATCAAATCCGATCTTCTGAATGGTACTTAATCAACGCTCCAGGACTAATAATGCCACTTTAACCATTGATATAATGCAGGTCAAGTTGTATTGATTGGTTATTTTAAATCCAAGCTTTGCGGCGGGTTAATGTCGCATTATCTAAGACACTGATATTCATTATATAGAATGTGATGGATTAGCAGCTGTACCAACAAGCTAATCCCCTTGTACTAGCCTTCTGTCTCAAACCCGTATGATGTACCCTAATAATGGGCTTATGCGACGTCGATGTCGACCCAGCGTCTCTAAATTGCTTTAGCTGTAGTCGCCTTGACCAATCAGATGACTCCATATCTTTAACAGCCGCCGAGCGCCGAGACGTTGGATCGACAGTCCCATGTGCTTTTGTTGATTCTATTGTATTGTCCCCTGAAATCGTGGGTGTCTTTGCCGTAATTTCATAATCGTCACGCAGCTCAGCGTAGCTATAAACTCTTTGCTCGAGACCTTCACATCCCCCTGACATGACAAAAATGTTGATGTCGACCCCAGGTCAGTTCCCTCGCTTCAGACATTTATTGACAGACAATCTAAAACTATCATCCACAGTGCGGACATGAAAGATTGAGGCACGCAAACTGGGCGGATGCTGTTAGAGGCGAATTATTTTCCATAATTTATCAATTTGACATTTATTTAATAAAGTACATTCTATTTTTTGCTATTTATAAACCGATTGTGCGACGCGTATTGGGAGTGGCAAAGCTCTGAGAAATGAAATTTTTCCCGCTCTCAACAATCGCAGCGACGTCACCCCAGTATTCCCACGTGCTTTTGTTTGTGGTATGGCTATTTGCGTCAACGAGACTATTAAGTGGATTCCTTTTATAGCTTTGCTGTCTTATTACCTGCAAGTTTGTGTGTATTACTGTAGAAGTGAGATGGCATCTGTGCTGACCATGATTTTGGTGCAGAGAGCGGATTGTGGACCACGCGGTAGCAAGCAGGAAACGCCAGAACATTGTTCAGAAATTAACAACGTTGACTCTTATTATGCTTCACCAGTTCGACTATGAGCTATTATAAAGTTGTCATTCCTCAAATCATACAACTACACCAAGAAGCTTTAATATGTGTATATGTTACATGACAAATTGGTCTACAACTGGCTGTCTCTCTCAATATGTTTGCTTACATGAAGCAGTGTACTGGCCGACCAATGGGGATGTTATATGAACCCAACAGTAGACCGAAAAGAGGCCAATTGACTGCATGACTTCACGCGCGAAATATCCTCTCTGATGATAGCCTTCTCAAGCACGATATTGATGAAATCACGCCAGATTGTGAGGTGGTATGGTAGTATTCGCTGTTGAGATGTAAAGACTCTGTCATTGTATAGATGATTTTGGACAACGATCAGCCCCTGAAATTAACTGACAGGAAATATGTTAATACTTTCCACAATGGTGCTTCAACCTTATGTTTTACTTTGAATTAACAAATAAGATACGGCCGATGATTGAACGACCGGAAACCGTATAGATTTTACGATGTTGTTGATGCTAACCATGCTACATCCACATTGGTTATCTTTTTGTTTTCTCGGGCCAAATAAACAAGCTGAAATACATGTTCGCTTAAAGCATTTAATCTGCTTTTGTAAATGGCGCAGAAAATTTCGACAATCTTCTTACAATATAATCCTTTCTGCAACCCATAACCAGAATGCCACATGTCAATACAATAAGAGGAACCATCGAATAGCTGAATTTCCTCAGCAAGTTCCGGATTGAAGATAAAGCGATATTCATAATCACTGCAGTACTTTTTACTGTGGTACACGTGACCTTGGTCACGTGTACCACAGTAAAAAGATATCTCAAATTTTCAAGACACGTTGAGGGAGGTCTTGTCCTCCATGTTTATGTTGGAGGACCGACCCTGGTGTGAGTTATTTCCCGTGCAACTCAGGTTTAATTAAGGTAACACGTTCAAGGCAGCAGTTCATGTTGAAATGTTCATTTGTAACTGGTGGGGATTGGCAGACTAGGTGATTTGTTTGTTCTTGTTCATGAAGAAAGGCTGTTGGACGTGATGAGGATATGAGATGTGGTCAATTAAGCCCTGCTCATTTCAAACCATGGAAATGCATTTGATGCCACCATTGGATTAATAAATGAATATTTGACACTTGTGTATATTTTTCACAAAGATTTGGGCAAATTCCATATGGGTACATCTTATGTTAATGTCATCACAAGCAAAACAATAATTGGCCCTGAATGACATATGACCCCTGAATAATAGTTGAAAGTTTGTACTTCGAAAATCCAATGGGTTCCTGCTCCTGTGTAAAGTGAACACCTATTGTAATTTATTTCAGGCTACATCTAGTCTGATGAGAATAAGAATTTCAAGGTGGATTGTTTAGTAATTGCAGCTTGTACATAGTCTTAATTGAACCTGCTAATGTATTTGTGCATGCCACATGTGGTTCAATTGTACGACTAATGTGGCCAGTCCGTCTCACTGAAACTTTGTATGAAGCATTTGGTTTGGAAGTAAGCTAGCACCTCTGAATCATACACAAACGCCTGTTGATATATCAACAAATGTGGTCAGCAAGATTTAACTGGGGAAAACCCCTGATAAAAAGTGCCTTGTGCAATGACTTTTTTCGCCTTTGAAGCCTGTGTAAAACTATGGACGTTATGATTTTGTCTTGTCATAACGTTCAACAAGCACGCATTTCATAAGCAGCAGATTGGATTGACTGGCTTAAAATCATTCTGCGATGGTCAAATAACCGGGTCATGGGTTCCTTTCCGCAAAGGGAATTGTGGGTGTGGGTGACAATTCCATGAAGTTGTAGGTGACATGGCCATGGTATCGTACGTCGAGGGTGACATTACCATAAATTAGTTGGAATTTGGGTGACAATACCATATGCTGGTTCACAATATTATAATTTGGAGGGGTTATGGGCATTATTTCCATAAGATGGAGTAGTTGGGGGTTAGTAATATCATTATGAAGGGAACGTTATGACAACTTTATAGGAGTGCATCATAATGCTGAATGGAGTGCGTTTGCACACCGGAACGTTATAAGCAGGGTGAGGATCACCTTTAAAATATTTTTGACTTGTATAAACGCATTAAAGACGTGTGCAAACGCCTTTTGTCTTGTATTGATAATTAAAATGTCAAACACGTGTGCTCGAGTTCGCACTTATGTGTCCGCTTTCGTAATAATATGAGGACAAACGATTTCACCCCAATGCGGCAAGTTAGTGAATCCTCATGATGATACTGGCGTATATATATATATATATATATATATATATATATATATATATATATATATATATATATATATATATATATATATATATATATATATATATATATATATATATAGATAGATATAGATATAGAGATATAGAGATAGATATATATATATATATCTATATAGATAGAGAGAGAGAGAGAGATAGAGATATATATCTCTCTAGAGACAGATCTCTCTCTCTCTATCTCTATCTCTATATCTCTAGATCTATCTCTATCTCTATATCTCTCTCTATATCTCTCTATCTCTCTATATCATATCTCTCTATATCTCTATATATCATATCTCTCTCTCTCTCTCTCTATATATATATATCTCTCTCTATCTCTCTAATCTCTATCTATATATATCTCTCTATATATATAGATCTCTATATCTATATATATCTATATATATCTCTATATATCTCTATATCTCTATCTATCTATATATATATATATATATATATATCTATCTCTCTATATATCTCTATATATCTATATATATATATATATATCTCTATATCTCTATCTATATATATATATATATATCTATATATATATATATATATATATATATATATTTATATATAGGACGAGTATATTTGTCAAGATTTTTTCCCATCATTACTGGTCACATAAACAAAAGCAGACCAAATATTTGTGGGAAATTGCGGTGTCGAAAAACTATGCTTCTTTTACTCAAATGAGTCGATAACACAAAACAGTGAGAAAGCGTTTCCAATGGCAGTCCATAAAACTTAACTCCAACTCTTCCTAACGTGCGTTAGCTTCAATCAATATAAAGACGAGTTGGTTATGGGTCAGAGATTCCGGATAGAAAGAACAGAGTTGTATTTAAAGCCGATCCACACTGCTTCCAAAAGTACTGTCATCCTGATTCAATGCACACAGTGAAAAACAGTCATTGCGCGTGAGCGGTAAGTTCGTTTTCCTACGGTATCTGTGACATTGTTAACTTGATAGTTAGAAAGTGCAGACGTAAAAAGGAAGCAAAGATAGCTGATGGTTTGTTAAGGGATAGAACGTCAATAGACCACCACACACCAATATCATACCCCACGCAAACTCTCAAGACGTGCCTTTGTTTAAGTGCAGCAGTTATCAAATAAAAGGAAGTGACCGAACAATTATGCCTCAGCGTGTGTTGAACATACTTTGTCTTGTCATGTTATTGATGTGTGTGTATCATAGCTGGTGATGATTTTGAACCGATCATCGCTGCACACCATGACGTCATCACATAAAATAGCTTACCTCCTGTTGTGTGCATATCTGTGGGTCATTTCTGAGAATGCGCAGTCAAGGAGAACAACCTACACAGCTGATTTCTCGCCACCTGACAGTCAGTTCCAACACCTGACCACGAACCCCGCCACAGGTCAGGTGTACGTAGGAGCTCGTAATCACATCTACCAACTTGACCCTGACCTCAATGTCATCAGTGATGCGGTGACAGGGCCTGTAATGGATCATCCTTTCTGTATTTCTGAGGATTTTCATTCTACTTCGGATCACTGTGTAGGATCAACAATCTACCGTAAAACAAGCACAGACACGTACAACAAGGTTTTGACCATAGACACCGAGTCAGACCAGCTGGTTACCTGTGGAAGCACATTTCAAGGCACATGTCAACTGAGAGCAGCTGGTAACGTTTCTGTGTTTCAAAGTTTTGATTATTCAATCAGATCATATGTGGTCGCTAACGACGAGACGTCTTCTACAGTCGGATTTGTGGCACCAGGTCCTGACAGCAACAACTTACTTTATGTAGGAACCACATTTATTATAAATCAGATTAGTGATGCATCAAATTGGGAAATTAGGGGCGGAATACCCAATGTATGTAGCAGGAGCATTCAGTCATTTGAGACGACCCGAACTGGCTTTGTTAGAGGTTCTTATATGAATTTTAAAGCCAACTATAAAGACAGGTACAGAGTGAATTATGTGAGTGGATTCTATGTGGATGGATACAGCTATTTCTTGACAACGCAGAGGATGTCTCTCACCAACAACACGTACATATCTAAAATAATACAAGTGTGCGCACAAGACGACGCTTTTAATTCTTACGTGGAGCTGCCTATATACTGCGAGCATGAGTCTAGTGGTAATTATGCTTTGGTTCAATCAGCGACTGTGATACAAGCAGGTACCCGGTTGTCAGATGAGCTGGGGATATCAGAGGGTGAGAGCGTTCTGATGGCCGCCTTCTCCAAGGCTGAAAGTGACAGGAGTGATACCCCAGTGACGGAGTCTGCTGTCTGTCTCTACAAAATGTCTGACATCAGAGCCAAGGTGGCAGAGAACTTACAGGGCTGCTTTAATGGTGATTACACATCTCGTGGCGAACAGTTTACTGGAAACACAGCTTGTCTAACAGAGGTGAGAAGCTTATATGTATTCTAAAATGGGTCTGTGATGAATTCTTTGGATTGCATTTGGCGCATATTGTGCCATGCAGAATAGTGAATATTCCATGTAAAAGGTTCTAGCGTTGATATACAATACATATATAATATCTGACTCCCCTATTGAAATCGACCAATGTTCACCCATAATTTCTCTTTCACTGCAATGAATGTTTTTAGGATGTCACAAATAATGTACAGAAATATTGCTTACAGGAAATAAGCATAATACCTTGAATACGACACATATTAGCTCAATCAGAGGTTATTGGTATTATTTTTCTTATTGATAACTGTTTTTTCTACAACATCTATGGCTGATACTATGAAAGAATTAAGAACAATGCAACAATGCATAAGGGTATGGATTTGTATGATGCAGAGTATCAACATACCAGACAACTACTGCGGGGATTCATTCATCACTAATGCCCCATTGGCTGGACCCTATCGCATGATATCACAAGCCATCAAGACCTTTACTTCATCCCGTGTGACTACCATGATCAGCACAAACACAGATGACTTCACAGTAGCATATCTAGGCATGTTTGATGGTCACGTGAATAAGGTAACGCGAATATGTATCCTTGTATGTACCTGTGTAGGAAATTTCTACTTTTAGGTATCAGATATTTGGCGGCAACAGAAATAACTCTAGTATCAAGACAACAAACAGTAAAAAAGTTTCATGTCACAAAACAGTGCCATAACAATATGTAGGATGAGGTTTTTGTGTTGAACATGCTACTTGATGTCTACACCTTTGGTGTGAATCGTAAATGTAAACTCGCATCTTGGTAGTATAGATACATTTGTTCTCTTGACTGGTCAGGTCATTGTAGAAGGCAGAACCATGCAGCCAATTGAAAACCTAACGCTTCAAGTTGGCTCGGCAGTCATGCAGGATATGACATTCTCACCAGATGGCAGCCATTTCTACACCATTACCAACGATTCCGTAAGTCGTTTTTACTAATACAAGCGTTTACGAATGAATGACCTACATAAAAAATTCTCTTAATCTACTTCGCCCCATATTTAATAGACATATTGCCCACTGTTAGCTCTATATTGTCTATCAAGCTTCTCTTGGTTTTCATTCAGGTATATAAAGTGGCATCATGGGACTGTGGACGTTTTGTGGGCTGTGATTTATGTCTATCATTTGGTGATCCTCATTGTGGATGGTGTTCTCTGGAAAACAAGTAAAACGCTGCAAAATATATTATTCATTGTTCTGTTTGCTACATTTCTATTAATGGCACGATACCCAGCTTCTTCAACAGAAGACACTTCATTTTTAACAATTAACAACATTGGACCCACATTTCTATAAATGACATATAACCTGCTCATGTAAAATATGACATTTCATTGTGCACATCTGCATATTCTTCAACAATTGGTTGGCTTGGCCAGGTGTTCTGCAAGAGGGAGCTGTGCAAATGATGGTGCCAGCCGGCGTTGGCTCTCTGTGAATTCTATGTCATGGGGCTGCACTGCTGTCAGTGAAATTAGCCCGGAATCAGTCAGCATAGCCACACCACAACCTGTAAGCCGATGCACAATCTGTTATTGGTACATAAACAACTTAGTGTTAAAATAAACCTGTTGGTGCATTTTACTCTTTTCTTTTTCAGATCACCTTAACAGTCCAACAGCTCCCTCCACTGACTGATGGACACAGATATGACTGTGTATTTGGTACAGAAACATCAGTAACTGTTGGTACTTGGTCTGGTAATGATGTCACTTGCCCTTCACCAGACCCCACGCGTACCATACCAGACAATTCAGGTAAGCCTAAAATTACAATATAAAACACAATATCTCTGCTTAACAGCTGTTTGAACTGATGCACAAAATATATTTGGGTGTATTTTTATGAATGATTTCTTGCTATTTTATTGACTGATATAAATCACATGATTGCTGAGATAAAAGTTCCATTCCTTTTCCAGATTTTACCAATGTTACAGTATATCTCAAATCATCTGAGACAGGGGTTAGATTCGTTCAGAAGCAACTCATTTTCTACAAGTGTGACACACATAAAAGGTAGATGAGATGTAAAGTTTCACAGGATATGCAGATACGTTTTAAATAGAGATACATTTGTTTACAAAGCTTCCTACCACCCTGACAACTGAGATTTGATGTTGCAGATGCAGTCAATGTGGTGGTGCACAGTGGAACTGCAGATGGTGTGTTCATAGCAACCAATGCGTGGATGGATCCTCAAACTGCAGACTCTCATCATCAGTGATTGTTACTGACAAAGAGGTTTGTGTATTTAATTATGCCACACACAAAAACAAATTGAGCGTTCCGTTGCACGTACTTGTTTATGCGGTGCACATTCCCATTGCATGAACAAGTCGTGTGTGACGAATAAAGCCAGCCTTTATTTGACTTCAGAATTGTCCACGACTTGTTCATTCAAGCATTAATAAAATATTCATTCCTGCTGGACTCGCCACAGAAATAGCATTGGATGCTGCCAACCTTCCTGAACCCCTGGTGAGTTGACTGCAAATGCAGCATTGACAAATACAGTAAAGATAATGTTCAATGTTTCAATGAAGTAAATAATTGATGATTCATTGAAATATCTTTTATTCAGCCTGGTCAAAATGGGTATCGGTGTCATCTGTATACAAAAACACCACCATATAACACTTCTGCAACAAGACTGTCATCAGACCGCATCAGATGTAATGCATTGGAAGTAAGTGTGTTTTATGCACCAACATCACATTTATACATGTTAGTGAACGTTTTATGCACCAACATCACTCTTGTAAGCAAGTGACAATTCAGTACTTGTCATTTGCATTGGGAACCTAACGATGTGTAAACTATTGCTTTCAGTATAATTATGAAGCAATTGAGGGATATAAGACTGCTTCTCTTGAAGTCGTTTGGGGAGGAAACTTTGAACTTGAAGATACTTATGGCGTTGATGGTTTGTGCCATATTAAGTTGCAAGATTTATTGAGTTATTTTTGAGCAGCTTGTTGTGTATCTGTATTTCTTGTCTGTATTTGCAGCTACAGTTTACAAGTGTCCTGTAATTGGACAGGACTGCAGTCAGTGTCTGAGTTTGTCATATGACAGCGTGACATCTGCATACAACTGTAGCTGGTGCTCTAGGACATGTATGTATCGTTCCACTTGTAATGTTGACCCAGTGAGCTCCTGTCCTGGCCCAGATATTCTCTCAGTAAGTCTCATACGGTGGGATTACGTTCTGATTCATTATTTATCATTGATAAAATGTTGCAAGTTGAATATGATCATGTTATCATTTTATGCATTCCTGAAATTGATAGTTAAACTCTCTCTAAAGCTCATTGCTGATAAGGCCATGTATTTTACATACAGGTGGAGCCAATGTCAGGCCCATTAGGAGGAGGAACACGAGTTACAATCAGAGGATCAAATTTGGGAAGTTCTCGTGGAAGTATAGAAGACACAGTCACCATCGGGGGCATATTATGTGATGTGGTGGAATATGTCATTTCAAAAACGTGAGTCACTGGAGCTGAAAGAGAATTATACCTTATATGAAAACATAATTGTGCAGTGGTCGTAGTTAGTACTGTTTGTGTGTATCAGGATAATCTGTGTCACACGTGCTGTAAGCAGCAGTGGATCATGGCCAATTAACATCGTGTTGAATGGCATATCTTACAATTCAGACGACAGCTTCACGTTCCAGGTTTTTCAGTATTTCTACTGATGTATTTTTCATGTTAAACATTTGAAGGTGATTATGAGATGACAATATAATGTAATTCTGCTGGGCAGGATCCTATGCCTGTGAACATGGACCCTAAACTCATGCCTCTCTCAGGGAATACACATCTCACTATCACTGGGACAAATCTCAATACCGGCGCTGATATCCAGATCCTTGTAGGGAGTCGGAATTGCAACATCATTGAGTGAGTTTTTGTTTATTATGGTAATCTATTCCTTTACTTACTTGCATTTATCATGCAAATAAATTACCTCTTTCTTAAGGAACTAAGCAACATTGTTTTATTGATCTTTTCTTATGGTTGCATGCTATTGTTACAAGGTTAATGAATACCCATGTGCGCTGCGACCCACCCAGTGTTCAACATCCATACTCTTATGTTGTAAAGATGGTATTCGATGGAACAGAACGAACAATAAACAGATATTTTGAATATCGGCCAGACCCGAATGTGTCGAATATAGCTCCACTCAAGTCATTCTCAAGGTATGTCATTTAGTTGCCTCATGTCAATCCTGGCCACTTAGCCCACTTTAGTTTTACCACTGAATACAATCACTTATTATAATTGTGTCTGCATGGCAGTGGTGGTCGAGTAGTCACTATCAATGGAGCAAACTTAAACACAGTTAAGCAACCGACTATATACTTCGAAAATACACAAGAAAACAAAACGGTAGGGATGACATCATATCGCTAGCACTATGAATGAACGATATATATATATATATATATATAGATATATATATATATATATATATATATATATATATATATATATATATATATATATATATATGTATATATGTATATATATATGCAAATATATATAAATATACATATATATATATTTATACAAATATATATATATATATATATATTATATATATATATATATATATATATATATATATATATATATATATATATATATATATATATATATATATCTCTATATATATATATCTATATATATATATATATATATATATATATATATATGTGTGTGTGTGTGTGTGTGTTTGTCTATATAGTATTCTCTTAATTTGTATTTGTATGTTTCAGTTTTGTGCATATTTTGAGGTATGTATGTGCTTGAAATGCCCTTACCCTGTCGTATCTCTTACCAGTGGGAACGCTCGTATAAGAAGGCTAACCCAGCAGGAGACCCTGAGTCTTGATATGGATGGGGTGACTGGCGTAAATAATCTGGCTCAAGTAGATATAGTACCCGACCCATTGTATGAAAAATTCAAATCCAACGAACGCGTCTACAAGGGTGAAGCTCTGCTTCTCGATGTAGGTGGTATTTCTCCGATAGAACGGTGGCATTATATTTAATATCTGTGTCTATGAAGTCATAAGATGACATAATTTGTTGCAATTGTAAAACGAATATATAATCCTTTCAGTAGCTACATTATTTTGCCTGAATGTTCCAAACAGGGGACCAATCTGGACCTGGCTTGCAGTAAGGATGAGGTGGTAGTGATGATTGGGCGGGAGACCTGTCCTATTGTATCCCTTGACCCGAGACTGTTGATATGTACCCCGCCAGAAAAACAACCTGATGGAATCTCCAACAGCCTGCCTATTGTTAAGGTGAGTTTCGCAATTAAATTTGCTCCTTATATTGGTTATTAAGATTAACGAAGATAGCCACTCAAGACTTTCGTTTTTTGCTCTGCCATTGGCTAACTGATATTCACAAATAACTACCAAAACAGTCGGATCAAATGCTTCACGTTGATATGTATAAGAGTGCAGTGAACTGGCAACAACTACCTTGAATAGTAATCTATTCCAATGGGGTTACAACTCAATTGGAAAAAAACATTATTGTTTTAAATTCCGTCCTAACCAATATGTTTGCTTATGCTGCCAGCACCGCGAAGCTGAAAATAAAAAGTCAAACCCTATAATATCTAATGTATGAGATAACCACCAATACGCGTGTGTTATGAGTATTTTCCGGTTACTATCTTTGTAACTAGCCACTTCACCCTTTCCAATATGTCACGTTCAAGGAATGGCGACAAAGCCTACATTGAATATTCTAGATTGAGCCACACGTGCCTTATACTTTGGTGAGATAAACTTCCCTTAGAGCGGCTGGGGAACGTCTTTCAGATCATCTTACTTTTTCTTGAATAACTGATCAATTATGAAACCAAAATCATTTTCCTCTGCCACATCTTCAATAGAAGAATCGCCAATATGCTACTCATTTTTCGTTTGTCTGAACATTTTTTAACATTTCTGTGCCAACCATTTTCCAAGCCTTACGCTTTATGCAAGCTTTGTTGTAAGTTGTATGCCTGGTTTACGGTACTCATGCGAAAGATCCTGTTGGTGCTATCCGCTTTTGTATACCATTTTGTTAATAGCATTGTGTAGATCACATATGAAGATTAAGAACAGGACGGGTTCAAGGACCAACCAGTGAGGGACACCAATCTGATTTAATGTCATTTGTCACCACGCTCAGTCCTATGTTACGGAGTCATTTGTTCTTGCCTATACATTGACACTGAAGCCGTGGGCATGGCATTTGCTAGCTTACCGTTGGAGTGGTACTTAATCAAACGTTTATTATAATATATAACTTGTAAATAATCCCCGCTGTCTTACGTTTTGTAGCATTCTTTATGAATTCATAAATGTTGGTGAGGTAACAACGTTTGCACAGAAGCATTCAATAAGTTCTGTTTAAATAAGTGTTTCCATCATTTTGTTTACTTAGATGTGTAGCTGATTAGCATAATTGGGTCGCTTGTACCCCTTGGATCGCAGAACGTCAAAATAATGATTCGATCGGGAGTGCGCCAATACGTTAAGACCCAGCCCTGCAGAATACGAATGGGATATGATACAAATAATTTCCACCGTAACAGTATTTTAAAGTTCGATGTCCTAGAAATGATATCATTATCATAACTACAATATTCTACCACTTGTGTACTAGGTGATCGTTGGCAACCTTCAGTATGAACTAGGCGGTCTCCGTTATGATGTTAGTACCAACAGTCTCACGATGGCCATAGCAACTGCCGTGGGCGGTATTGTGTTATTAACCATTGTAATAATAGGCGTCATCCTACTGACGAGAATGCGCCCCACAGCAGAGCGCCAGGATGAGGAGATCCGTCGACAGCTGACAACACTGGCGAATATTGCTCGAATAGAGCATCCGTCCGGTGAGTTGACATAGAAGTCCAATCCGTCAGATTGTTTCTATAACAAACTTGGGCAAACGTATACCCGTTATCTTCTGTACGTAGTCGTTTACCATTGGTTTGCATTGCAGACTCTTCAATGTGCAATATGCGATGCAACACCAGACCAAATGATATTCCTTTGAGGAATTATAGTATGTTCGTTAAACTGTTGTTCTTTGCGAATTACACAGACCATCCTATTCTGTCAAGGGTACATGCTGTAAGTGGTACTTTCCCTGTTATTAATGGACCAAAACAACAAATGAATCCGATCTCGGCAGATATCATTGGTGATAACTGAGAAAGTATGAAGATGCCAGAATAATGAACAGTCAATATTTACAGCACGGAGAACAGGATGAATCATTGGAGGAGTTTAAAGTTCTCTTAAGCACCAAACACTTTCTGATTCACTTCATCACAGTGATCGAGCAGCATGGCAAGCTTCGTGAACGAGAAAAGTGAGTGGATTCTTTTTATAGCTGTCCCTGTCTTATCATATGCGAAGTGATCTGCATAAACTTACATGTTGCGTGTATGTAATATTGTAGAAGCGAGATGGCATCTGCGCTGACGATGGTTTTGTTGCAGAGAGCGGATTCAGCACCCGAGTGAGTGCATGTAGTTATATCATATATTCTGTATCCATTACCAGCCTCTGTGTCTACATTCAATTAACTTTTTCATCTTTACTTAATCACTTTTGTTCTCCCTTATTAACATACTGTCAGAGTAATGAGAGCTGTACTTAACACACTGGTAGACCAAGCGGTAGAAAGCAGGAACCCCAGAATGTTATTACGAAGGTAACTTTTGTTTCTTGACATTCCGTAAATAATGCAATTGCACCAACAAGCGTTAATATACATATCATGTTTTACAGGAATGCGACAGTGTTGGAACAATTGGTCAACAACTGGCTGTCTCTCACTATGTTTGCTAACATAAAGCAGTTTACTGCCCGACCACTGTGGAGGCTGTATGAAGCCATCAAACAGCAGACACAAAAGGGACCCATTGACTGCATGACATCACACGCGAGATTCTCTCTCTCCGATGATAGCCTTCTCAAACAAGATATAGACGGCAATTCCCTGGTACATTCCTTACATTTTCAATTTGTTGTTTTGGTTACCAATTCTGTGGAACAACAGAGGTAATTTGCCATTATATGTCGTTTCATCAGAACATAGAGATTCACGTTGATACTACGGAAAGGCACCAAACCGTGATGTGCATGTTGTTAGACTGTGATACAATCAGTCAAGCTAAGGCGAAGATTCTGGATACTGTGTATGGTAACACACCCTACAGTCGCAGACCCCCGTTGATGAACGTCAATCTAGGTAAGCTTACCAATAATATTCTGTCACGACCTACATAGCGAGCGAGATATGTATGTATAAACTGTATGCCCTTTATCTACAGAGTATCATGGTGGCACTTTGTTCGACGACGATTTGACAACGGAAGTGGTGTCTGGCTGGAAACGCGTCAACACACTAGCACACTATGGCGTAACAGGCTCCCTAATATATACGATATATATATATATTCTATATTCTGGTATATATATATATATATATTTATTATTAATATATATCAATGACTCTTCACGGTGGTAGTGATGAAGGTACATATATATATATATATATATATATATATATATATATATATATATATATATATATATATATATATATATATATATATATATATATATATATATATATATATATATATATCATGTATATATATATATATATATATTTATATTAAAATATATTCATTATTTATACGCATATATATAGATAAACATATATTTCTAAATATACATAATATATATATATATATTTATATATACATTCATATAGATGTATTAATGACTATATATATGCTTATGTATAAAAAATCTATATATATATATATATATATATCATGTATATACATATATATATATTTATATTAAAATATATTCATTATTTATACGCATATATATAGATAAACATATATTTCTAAATATACATAATATATATATATATTTATATATACATTCATATATATGTATTAATGACTATATATATGCTTATGTATAAAAATCTATATATATATATACATATATATATACATATATATATACATATATATATATATATATATATATATATATATATATATATATATATATATCTATATACATATATATATATATATATATATATATATATATATATATATATATATATATATATATATATATATATATATATATATATATATATATATATGAGGTCTTGTTTTACTTTTTGTGATATTGTCATGCTTTAGCAATGTATTTGCTGCGTACTTAAATACATTGTGGCATACGACATACAACTTCAGCGTACGTTTTACACATTTCAGGAATCACTGGCAGTTCAAAAGAAACGAACAGTCCCGTTATGAAATCAGGCAGCGACAAAAGAGTTTGGCATCTTGTAAAGCCCAGTAATACTCAGCTGAGTTACATGTCAGGATATGGAGCATTTGACGAGGATGTTTTTACACGACTTCTGATTACAAAGGTAAGCTGCATTGCGGGTGTCGAATTAAATGTCATGTGCCTTTATATCAAACGTACCAGAAATTGGCACATATTAAACAAATGTTCATATTGGAAACATATTTGGGAACACGCCATATTTCTGTACTCTTGGTTTTTATTCCCCTGTGTAATACTTTAAAAGACGCTCTGTAACTCCATATATATGCATCATGATTACAAACAAATGCAACGATAATCAAAGTTGAATTACTCTACAGGCCTGTTATCCGAGGCACTGTTATATAACTAGTCCGATCTTTGATTAACTATGTTCAATCTACGTCATTCTATGTTCATCGTGTGTTAGCACGAGCACGTTGCTCTGGTTGTGCTGTCTAACATAAATCCACTTAAATTGCAATCAAGCATGGATTAATTGTATGAAAATCAACTGTATGTCGATTTGTTATGGCGTTGGCCTTCGATTATCTCATTCCTTCTGTTGTACGTCCCAGACGGCCCTTCTGCCATTCATAGAAGACTTATTCAACACCATTTTGTGCAATGACAATAATTACCCTACTGTCGTCAAATTCCTCTTTGATGTACTGGATCATGCAGCAAAACGCCATAACATCCGGAACTTGGATATCGTTCACACCTGGAAAAGCAACATGTAGATTTTGATATTAATATGTTTCTTGATAGTGTATTACTAAGGTGTATATCTACATTAACAAAGTTACAATGATTAAAAGCCTTTTCACGCGTTAACATCTTGCAGCATGTTACTGCGCTTCTGGGCGACCATCATTCGTCGACCGCATCTTCTACTGGACATAAACAGTACCAGCAACGTGGACAAGTGTCTGTGGGTCGTGGCCCAGACGCTCATCGACAGCAGCTCGACATCGAAGCTCTTCCTTCACAATGTAACTATAAGTTTGTATAAAATAACGAATGCGATTAACTTATTAACACACGTTTCTTCATACTATGTATGTATTGATTTTGTACATTATTTGCCTAATGCTTTGAGTTGTTTGACAACTAATCCTTCAAATTCAAACTATACCAATTTCTGCTATGCGTTAAAAGGATCTGCCATCATACCGTCTGCTGTTTGCTGAGGAACTTCCGCGATATCAGCATAAGGTGTCAGACTTCTACAAGCGTGTCCGAGAAACGCCCCCTGTGTTTGATGATATGATGTCACGATCTATGACTGATATGTCAGAGGTATGTCAGAACAATCACTCATCTAAAGATTATGCACACTGTCGTTTGTTTTGGCTGATATTCTTTACTGCTTTTGTGACATAGGTACATCTGCCTGAAGTCAACATTGACCTGGAAGTAAAGGCCATGCAACATACATGTTTGCAGTACAGCTCTAAGGTAATAGTCAGGGTAGATAAAGCTTTATTAATAAATGTTGGAAATTCCTTTATTTAATTAATCGTTTTCAACTTATTTACAGTTGGTGGAATTACTCAATAATGATTCGGAAGCAATGACGATGCATTTGACAGAACGATTCTCACGCAACATGCATTTGCGGCCATGATTTCATGCTGTTGGACATACATACTTCTTTCTCATGTGTTGGGACATTTTCTGTGTAATTGGCACGAAAGATTGCTAAAAGCACACCAGGTTGTGATGTTGTATTGAAGCATTCGTTATTGAGATGGCTTTGTCACTATATAATTGCTTATGAACCAACTTTCAGCACCTTTAGGCTGACAAACAGGGATTGCGTCAATGCTCACAGCAATGATACCTTAATTCTTATTTTTAATTTACAAATAACAGCAGGCCAATGATTGAACGAAATGATATCGTGGTAATATTACACTAACCTCACTACGTTGTTGATGATAAGCATACTACATTCACATAGGCTTACCTCTTTTTTTCTTTGTCGGGCAAAATAAACAAGCTTAAACAAAATGAAATTGTTTGATGAGTGATCCCAAGTTATATAGACCTGATTGATTTGCCAGAGAATACAAGTTCATCGCATTACATATTTTTTGCTTAAGGATGCAGAAACTGGAATTCTTTCTTACAATATTATGCATTCTGTTTTCCGTTACCAGAATGTGGCATGTCAAAATAATAAGGTGAACAATTGAATAGCTTATTTGCCTTAAGAAAGTTCTAGAGATAAATGATAAAGTGACATCCATAGTCACAATGTCATCTTATATTATATTGCAGTAAAAGTTGAACAAAGAAGGTGCGGTGCGTTCATGTGTAACTTAACATCATCTTTATTTGCAGCATCTAAAATAATGCCACACATCAAATCCGATCTTCTAAATGGCACTTAATCGACGGTCCAGGATTAATAATGCCACTTGAACTATTGATGTAATGTAGGTCAAGTTGTATTGATTGGTGATATCACAACTTTTTTTTTAATACCAGATCCAATCCAAGTTATGCGGCGAGTTAATGTAGCATTATCTGAGACACTGATATTCATTATATAAGATGGGATGGTTAAGCTGCTATGCCAACAGGCCAAACTCATAGCGACTTCGTGTAAGTTACCATAATCGTCCAAGTCGACCCAGCGTCTCTACATTGCTTTGAATAACAAGGTCGGAGGAACAGACGGTATTATAAATGCATGTCTCTTCCTTTAACTACACTTCCTTTAACTACACTTTAACTACAAAGTAAGAGAGCTTCATCTGACCTTATCAGGTCAGATGAAGCTCTCTTACTTTGTAAATCGGACTTTTTACACGGCGACACCCGGCAATTAGCCATATAACAACATCTGTAATGACCCGCTGCTGATAAAACCCCAGATAGCAAAAAGGGTCGATTTACTGAACCAATCTGTAATCTCAGGTGTACAAATTACGCTCTTAAAACTATACCATTTTTAAAATAAAACTACAGTTGTCCGACTGCCATGTGTATGTAAGTATGTATGTATGCAACGAAAGCTCATTCGGGGCTTCCGCCAGAGGACATATGTGAAAACGGTATTATAAATGCATGTCTCTTCCTTTACTACACTGTTCATAGCTCATCACTTCCCTTTGTGTTTGCACTAATGATTATCGATAAGAATCCTGCCCCATCCTTATCAGGTCAGATGAAGCTCTCTTACTTTGTAAATCGGACTTATTACACGGCGACACCCGGCAATTAGCCATATAACAACATCTGTAATGACCCGCTGCTGATAAAACCCCAGGCAGCAAAAAGGGTCGATTTACTGAACCAATCTGTAATCTCAGGTGTACAAATTACGCTCTTAAAACTATACCATTTTTAAAATAAAACTACAGTTGTCCGACTGCCATGTGTATGTAAGTATGTATGTATGCAACGAAAGCTCACTCGAGGCTTCCGTATATGTGAAAACGGTATTATAAATGCATGTCTCTTTCCTTTACTACACTGTTCATGCTCATCACTTCCCTTTGTGTTTGCACTAATGATTATGTATGTATGTATGTATGTATGTATGTATGTATGTATGTATGTATGTATGTATGTATGTATGTATGTATGTATGTATGTATGTATGTATGTATGTATGTATGTATGTATGTATGTATGTATGTATGTATGTATGTATGTATGTATGTATGTATGTATGTATGTATGTATGTATGTATGTATGTATGTATATGTATGTGTGTGTATGTGTATGTCTGTATGTATGTATGTATATGTATGTATGTATGTATGTATGTATGTATGTATGTATGTATGTATGTATGTATGTATGTATGTATGTATGTATGTCTGTATGTATGTATGTATGTATGTATGTATGTATGTATGTATGTATGTATGTTGTATGTATGTATGTATGTATGTATGCTGTCCATGACATGGATTTGTATATTTATGTATGTATGTGACCCCAGCAAGCATGTAATGTATGTATGTATGTAATTGTATGTATGTATGTATGTATGTATGTATATGTATGTATGTATGTCGATGTATGTATGTATCTATCTATCTATGTATCTATGTATCTATGTATAATGCATGTGAGGCGAGGTTATATATGCGTACGTTGAGATATATTATGTGCATCCAAAGACATGGATTATATATTTCATGCTATGTGACCCCAGCAAGCAATAATTTCAATATTAATTCAGGATGAATTATTATACCCAATGTCGATCAAGTGTATGTGCGAAGATTAGGTAAGGTCTGGTAAGCTACTCCTAGTAAATAATCATGGATTGCCTTCCATCCTTGGTCAAGTGTATGGCAACTGCCAATTTTTTGTTATACATGATACATTGCTGCTATGGCAATAGTTTTTAAAAAAAAACAAAAAAAACATAATATAAATTGACCAAAACAAGCCCTACACTACGATGTCCCGAATGCATGATAGCAGTTGGGTACATTATTCCAGAAATCGAACTATCCACTCTCAGTCATACACTTATTTACTGACAAAGGTATGACATTTTTAGGACTCATCAGTTACATAGGTCCAAACCCTTTAGAATAAGAATTGTTTGATATACATATATATACCAGTGTAACGCTATTTTAAAATTCAATGTCCTAGAAATGTTATCACTATCAATAATCCAATATTCCACCCCTTGTGTACCAGATGATCGTTGGCAACCTTGAGTATGAACTCGACAGTCTCCTTTATGATACTAGTTCTGACAGTCTCACAAAAGAGTTAAAAGCTTCCCCACGAAAGCTCACTCGATGCTTCCGCAAGGGGACATATGTGAAAACGCCACATGCCAGCCGAAGTATTATTGTCATAGCGTCTTGTCGGAGACGTTGGACCAACAGTCTCACGTACTTTTGGTGATTCCGTGGGTGTCTTTGGCGTAATTTCATAATCGTCACGCAGCTCAGCGTAGCTATAAACTCTTCTCTGGAGACTTTCACATCCCCCTGATATGCCGAAAATATTGATGTCGACCCCAGGCGAGTTCCCTCACTTCAGACAGTTATTGACAATCTAAAACTATCATCCACGGTGCGGACATGAAATTTTGAGTATCGCAAAATGAGCGGACGCTGGTAGAGGCGAATTGTTTTCCATTATTTATCAAGTTGACATTTATTAAGTAGAGTACCTTCTACTTTTGCTATTTATAAACCGATTGTGCGACGTGTATTGGCAGAGGCTAACGTTCAGTCCCTTGAATCAACAGACAGGTAATATGTTAGTTCTTTCAACAATGGTGCTTCAACCTTAAGTTTTTTATTTTGAACTAACAAATAAGATATGGCCATTAAATGAACGACCGGAAACCTTGTATATATCACGATGTTGTTGATGCTAACCATGGTACATCACGTTGGGTTTTTTTTTTGTTTTCTCGGGCAAAATAAACAAGCTGAAGTAAAATCATACATGTTCTACTTTTGTAGGTGATGCAGAAGCTGGAAACACTCTTCTTTCAATATAATCCTTTCTGCCTACCATTACCAGAATGGGACATGTCAATACAATAAGGGGAACCATCGAATAGCTGAATTGCCTCAGCAAGTTCCTGATTGAAGATCAAGGTCAAGTGTACCATAGTAAAAATATAACATCTCCAATTTTCAAGACAAGTTGAGAGAGGTTCGATGTTTATGTGGAGGACAGACCCTGGAGTGTGAGTGATTTCCCGTTCAACTCAGGTTTGAAAAAGGTGACACATTCAAAGGAGCAGTTCATTTTATGTTCGTATGTAAGTCAGTGGGGAATCATGAAAAAGGCCTGTTGGGTGTGAAGTGGATCTGAGCTGTGGTAAATTGGGCCCTGCTCATTTCAAATAATGGATACGCATTTGATGCCACCATTAGATTATTAAATGAATATTTGACACCTGCATATATTTCTACAAAGATTGGTGCAAATTTCACATAGGTACATCTTATGTTGATGTTATCACAAACAAGCTAATAATTGACCCTGAATGACATATGACCCCTGAATAATAAATGGAAGTTTGTACTTGAACATCCAATGGGTTCCTGTTCCTAAGTAAGACCTGTTGTAATTTATTTCTGGTTTATTTATAGTCTGACGAGAATACCAATTTCAAGGTAGAACGTTGAGTAAATTACAGCTTGTGCATAGTCTTAATTAGACCTGCTTATGTATTTGTGCATGCCACATGTGGTTCAATTGTTACACTAATGTGACCAGTCCGTCTCACAAAATCATACATAAACGCCTGTTAATATATCAACAAATGTGCTCAGCAAGTTTTCATTAGGAAAAACACTGATGAAAGTGCGTTGTACACCCAGTGGGGGTGGGGGGGCACTTGGCCTTATTCTGGATAGGGGTGTGCCGCGGGACCTCAAAAACCCGTACCCGTCGTACAAGGTCAAAATAGCCAAAAGCATACCCTGCGTACTAGGTATTATGCGAATGTATAATCTGTCGTACAGATTGAAGCTGAAAAACATACCCCGTCGTACAAGTATTAGGCCCAAAAAACCCGCCGTACAGGTCGAGAGTCCGAAAAAACATACCCCGTCGCGCGGCGCGTATATACTACCTCCATACACTTAAGTGCAATGTTTCCGAAAGAAAGGTTGCGGGTGAGTTACATCATTTTGAAGGGAACGTTATGACAATCTTATTTGCAAAATGTAGAGTGCATCATAATGCTGAATAGAGTGCGTTTGCACATCGGAACGTTATAAACAGGATAAACATATCGATCAGTATATTTATTATTTGTGTAAACGCTTTTTGCCTCGTATGAATAAATAATATGCCAACCTGTTATCTCCAGATATTAAAGTTTTCACTTATATGTCTGCTATCGTAATTATATGGGGACAAACGATTTCTCCCCAATATAATGCGTCAGGGAAACCTCATGATGATACCCGCGTTTTGATAATTGTCCCAATAACCGCCCGTGAATGGAGGGGTTACTGGGCCTCGCCAAGTAACCCCTCCATTCACGGGCGGTTCATTGAAGGGAACGTTATGACAATGTTATTTGCAAAATGTATGAGTGCATCATAATGCTGAATAGAGTGCGTTCGCACATCGTAACGTTATAAACAGGATTATAACAGGATTATAAACGCTTCTTGCCTCGTATAAATAAATAATATGCCAACCACTTATCTCAGTTTTCACTTATATGTCTGCTATCGTAATTATATGAGGACAAACGATTTCTCCCCAATATGATGCATCAGGGAATCCTCATGATGATACCCGCGTTTTGATAATTGGCCCAATGAACCGCCCGTGAATGGAGGGGTTACTGGGCCTCGCTAAGTAAAGCGATAGACATATGTATACATACAAATGTTACACATCGAATAGGAGGGTATTTCTTGATGACGGTCTTATGCAGTGTATAGTTATGTGATGCTTTCCTAAGTCATACAATTAGATATCAGCTGTTTCGATTACCGACTAACATTACGCCCACACTCAAACACGATGGGCAATGTTATTCAACGCAGGGGGGCCGCCCTATTCTCTATATAGCCGCACTTCCTTGTAAGGTGTGTGTGTTTTGGATCAAACCCAGGAGTCATGAGATCGCTGGGGAATCTTTAAGGCATACAAACTACTGAAGTGGTGTGAGTATGCTTTAAATATGTTCTTTAAATGAATGTCATCGTATGCACTGGTTAAATCACTCAATCACCCGTTCTGCTGGGTTATTCGAACACAGTATCGTAACGTAACTGTATTAAATTCACTTCATGGATATTTACACTAACGGTATAGCGGGTAACAATGACGAAAGGGTATCGTTTCTAGAAATCGGTTATGAAAGGGCATGATGTACGACAATTGATGCTGTCTATCAAGCGAACTGAATTTTCACATGTAGTATTATAAATAAACCTGACACCCGAGTCGTAAGTCTGTTTAATAGTATGCTACAAGCGATGACGATAGCTAGCTATATATATATATATATATATATATATATATATATATATATATATATATATATAGATATATATATATATATATATATATATATATATATATATATATATATATATATATATATATATATATATATATATATATATATATATATCTATATATATATATATATATATATATATATATAATTGCACATATTCCACACCCCTTCATCAACTGTGTTCTCATAAACTCCTCCGCTGAAATAAAGCTCCCCTGTCAGGCTCCACAAACTGACAACAATACCATACCTATCTAAGTGACCATGTGATTTCCTTAAAGAGATGACTACCAACAATGATGATAGATCGCGACGGCGAGCGGGCGATATAGGGCGACGATCCACGCGGAACAAGATCAGGTTCTTAACTTTATAGGATCCTGTTGTGTTATCCGGCTTTATCGCATGACTGTGTACACAAATATTCAGTATGGCATTTTCATTATTTACAAAGTGGATTAATACACACACGCCGTTGTTGCTGATTACAAAACCAGCTGAATATGCTTGCGAAGCCATTGATTTCCACATTGTTTTGAATGCACCACACCAAATTAACGGAAGGGGTGATTTCTTTCTGCCAAGAGAAACCACAGAAAGGATAGGTGACTGGCTGGGAAAGTTGGTAACAAAGGAATAATCTCTTTATCAATTCCTCCCGACCCTGCTGCTTCTATCATAATTCTGCTGTACTTACGTTCCGATGAAGCCACCACCTGTTTCATACACATATCATTGTTCCTTAGGTTAGCCTCTCCGATTAAACAATGTTTCACGCTAATGCCACGCTAATGCATCTCCTAATCTGGCAGCCCCTGAAACCCAAGCTCATTACTTCAGGCGATACAAAGAATAATAGACTAGAAACCATACAAATTACCTTTTATTCCATACCCATTGGTTACTATTGTGCACAAAAATACAAACATCTGTTTAAAAAAGAGAAAACTCCAATATTATGTTCAGAGGCATATACAACAGACATCTTACTCAGACTTTTAGTTTATGAGCAGTGCTTTGCTGCACGTTTCTACATAAAATTAGTCAAGTTTAGTAATAATAAATGCGAGCCATTGTGGTAACTTGAATGGCAGGATTACTGAACAATACAGCTGTCAGCACGTTAATATACTTCAACATAACAATTTATATACATCCTCCTCTACAAAATGTGCCTCATGTAAATAGCATTAAGAACATAAGAGGCGTGGCATCATCATCTATTACAACAAGGAAAGTTGCAATGTTCAAGTCATTCATCGTCTAATATTATTGCTGTTTAAAAACCCATTCTCTTAATCAATGAATCCTAAACAATAAATCTACATGGATTGCGTGAAGCTAACAGTGTCTGATTGCCGTAGATAGCCATTACTAGCTATGTAGATAACCGTACACAATATCCACAAAGACAACACCTTACATATTCCAAGCGACTGTTCTTTCAAATCAAGAAGATGTATGAATAGCAAGGATACAGTTTGGCAGTTAAACAACCAGATCATGATTCGTAGAAAGTCATATTTGGGCAACTCATAGGTTTTATGCTACCACGGTGAAGCCCATAACAAGCAGTAAGGGTGTCAATAGTGTTGTGCACCCTCAATTGTGGCAGTCACCTGATCAAAGCGTTTGGCCAAGTGCATCTTCCTTGCTGATGTGTCATCGTCCAATGCCTCAGACAACTGAAAGCAAATGATATTTGTCCAGTATAGCTTATCAAACTTCACAAGTGTGTCCATGGTTGATAGCTAAGAGATATGAATAAACTGTGCCTTATAATGTGGTGAAATGATCCCTATATTCAATAATAGCATCATAAATCCCACACCAGGATAAAAACATTAAAAACAATGCTTACCTCAAAACTGTATTGGGCTGCGTACTTATACAATTCTTTCAGGGCAACAGCAACATTGAAATCGGTGATGTTTGTCTGAAACACAAACGATTAATTCATAGACATGTATCGGAAGATTTCCTTCTTGTCAATAACTGATTGAGAATAATGTGATGATTACCATGGAAAGCTCCGTCATAACCCTTGTCATTTCCTGGTCAGACACTGGAGGCATTTCTTGAACATTTTTGTAAAACTGAGACACCTGGTGTCGATAGCGAGGAATGTCCTTGGCAAATAGCAGCTTGTTTGAGGGGGAGTCCTGGTCACAGCATATACAGCATATCATGCATATTCACAACTTATAATCAGCTTGATTTAATCCTTATGCATCTCGAATTTATTTTTATATGTTTGCAAAGCGTTATATCACATTTGAAAGAAATAATGCACAAATTAATGAACCTTTCCAAGTCTGTGTTCTGACGTTGAGCAGCTATCCATGAAGGTTTGAGCTATGACAGACAGGCAGGAGTCCACGATGTGCGATTTGCTGATGTCAAATATAAACTCTGGGTTTTTGATAATATTAACCCAGAACCTCAAAGGCAAGCTGAAACAAATGAGTAGCAATGCTATCCGCCATATAACGTTGAAGTCATAAACAACTAAACTATATATATATATATAAATATATATATATACATATTAATATATATTTATATTTATATACATATATATATACATATATATATAAATACATTTATAAATATATACATATGCATTTATATATTTATATATATGACTGAACTATATATATGATTTATATATATATATATATATATATATATATATATATATATATATATATATATATATATATATATATATATGTATATCTATATATATGCATATTTATAAATATGTTTATTTATAAATACATAAAAATATATACATATGCATATGTATTTATATAAATAAAAATATGCATTCTCATATATATATATACATGTATATATGTATATATATATATATACATATATAGATATAAATATAAATATGCAAAAATTGGATACATAACAAATGCATACCTATATTTGAAAGATATTCATCGATATTTACTAACCTGTTGCTTTTCCAAGTGTAAGCAACTTCTGAATCATGTATATTATGTCTGCGAGCAGCATTGTCAAAGAAATCAAACAAATATTTGACAGCTGGAGGAAGACTGCTATCGACACGGAGTACTGTGTCAAACAGATCATCTATATACTGCTGTAATGTCCCCTGGTCACACCATACATATTGCATAATACATGTACTAATGAATGTATCTTTGAAAATGTAAATGACTGTTATATCACATCATTAACGTAAAATCAATGCCAAATACTGTTCCAATTCATACCTTTGTGGCTAGCAGTCTGGTGAGAAAGATCTCTGAGATGACTTTCTGGCCCTTATGTTGTCCTGACTGACTGTCATCATGTTTAACAAGATGCCAGGCTGTTGTACCCTTCTCCATTATAATGATGGGAGTGATGGCACCAAGTGACGTGCCTGATGTGATCTCTATCACACCTATCACACGCAGTAACTCAAGTTTTGATCAAAATTGTCTTCAGAAGATTTATGTTTACTATAATAATTTTTCCTTCGAGTTCCTTCGAAGTTGTTATTGTTCAATAGCATATAAGTAGTTTTATGTCATCTACCATGTGCTTCACGGACTAAATCATTCTTGTCTTTGTTTGGGACGAGTAACATTGTAGCATTGTCTGGTACATTGTAGTGTGCCAGAGTGTTGACTCTCTTCCACCCTGCTGCAGTTTGTGTTGTTACATCATCATCTTGCAGAGGAAGGTGACCACTCTGACCGGATTTCCATACTATGCAGATCAACACACTGATAAGTCAAGTAGGTGAAGGATATAACTGTTTCTTGTGACCACCTTTACGCCCCAACAAAAAAACCAAGAGACAATAGTATAATAATTTGCCTAGAGTACCTAGATCTACTTCATAGACAGTGGGTCTGCGCATGTGGGGCGTGTTCATGTAGACAGCATCTAGAGCCTTCTCCTTGGCTTGTGTGATTGTGTCACAGTCCAGCATCTTACAAGTGACGGGTTCCCTCTCATCATCATTGTCAGCACGCAGCTGTACAGCCTGTAGATCAAACAGATAGCAACAAGCTATAGCAACAAATGCAGTGATCTATTCGTGTGCAAAATATTGTACCAATTAGCAAATTATGTTAAATATATCATTATTTTGCATATTTGCAAGTTTTCAGTATAACAATACTGCAGATGTGAACAGCTCTGACCGCTGACGCTATTCGCATTCTTGCTAACAGACCCATCACAGATAGGATGAAAACATTTTTCAAAGAAAAAAAATCTTACCAATGTTTTGACTTCTATTTTCTCACGGAGTAGTCTGTCTTCTGATAGAGAATATCTAGCGTCTGATGTGATGCCATCAATGGGTCCTTTCTCCGTCTGATGCTTGATGGCTTTAAACAACATGAACAGTGGCTTGCCCGCATGTTTCTTCAGGTAAGTAAACATACAGAGAGACAACCAGTTGGTCACTAGCTTCTCAACTACGGACTCAGTTCTGCAACATAAACAGCAAACTTATATAGCTCACTTATTTGCCTACATTTGTTCAGCTGACCTAACATTGCAATACCTGTGTATTTCAGAATACCTGCGCAGCATTAATTTGGGATGTTTCTTCTCCACAGATCTGTCCACAAGCTCATTCAATAAAGCCTTCAGGATCCTGACGCACACAAAAATGACATATTATATGAAACATTGGTGCACAGTGGACATGGCGCTATTCAATAAACCAATATAATATCAAGAGGCCAATGGCTACATGGGAGAACTTTCATAACATTTCTTTGATAATAATCATCATAGGTCACTTTCATGATTATCTACATAATAAAAATTACCTTTATCACCAATCATCATCAATCGCGTCTTCTTAATCACCATGTTTATCATTATCACTCTCATCATCATCCTCACCAAAATCGTCATAATCATTGTCATCATAAACAACATCATATTCATCGTCATCATCATACAATCACAAATGTCATCATCATGATCATAGCCGTTATCACCATCATCCTAGCCAACATTAGTATTATCATGAATGTTGTAACCATAACCATGATCACTATCATCATGAACACCATCATTATTGTTGTTCATCTCCATTTTAACATGAACGATGAGGTTATTCCAGTTAAGTTGAGTTATAATGGACATTGTCATACTAAATAGTAATGAACCAAGAAGTGTTTTATTGTGTGACGGCACCTACTGTACGTTAATTTCCGATTTCATTTAGGCTGGAACATCAATGCGTTCCGAACCAGAAGTGACCTCATCGACATTCATAAAATTATAAGATTCGATTCGCGCCGTCCATTACAGCAACTAAACAAATTTTATGGCTATTTAACCTAGATTTACGATTTTATATTCGATCGAAATTAAATAAAAATTGTCAAAGAAAATATAGATTATGGCAATTATAAATGTTTGCTACAGATTAAAACGTTAACATATATCATAAATAAACGATAGCTTGTAATTGCGAAAACTTTCCACAACTTTTTATGATCATCGATCACATATTGTCGATTTTATAAACGATTGAAAAATATAGTAAAACAAAACTTTTGGACCTATGCCAAGATTTTTTCTACCTGGAGCGCATGGTAAAACTATTGATTTGTCGAAATGACATACTATAGAAATAGTTTGTAATTGTGTTGAGCTGCAAATTGATGTAAACTTTGTAACGATCCGACTATTATTAACGGAGATACCAATTTTTCACTCAGAGACCTTGACCTTAGCTTAAAGTCAGGGTCAGAACAAAACCTGTGGGTTCTGTGCATCATTGCTCATGACCATTTAAATAAAACACGACCTGCGACCTATATAGCGAATTAAAAAAATGTTCACAAACAAACATACATGAGAATTCGCCAAGTTAACAACCAAACCCACAAACCGAGCTAACCAAGATGGCGAAAACAGTTCAACAACTAATTATTTAAATGATTACTCATTGGAAGAGAAAATGGATGAATGGATATACAATATTTGATCCTAAATAATATACACATTAACCGAGCATAACAGTAAGATGAGTTGATGATGACATACTCAAATGGAAAACAATATCATAAACCAATAATGTGTTGGAAAAACCCAGTTCAAACTCACTCTGTGGCATACTCCATCTTGTCTTGCAGCACAACCATTAAAAACGAAGCAAGAACAGCTCTGTACAACACAATAAGGCAGTGTTAAAGGTGGTGGTTCCATCTTTGTAGCGTTCGCAAGAGCCAAGAAAAGTGGCGATATCACTTACTTGTCACGTATGCCAAAGTTTTTCTGTGCCTCAAGCGTTCTGATAAAGATGAGCAGGAAATATTTGCTGTTGAGAAGGTGATTAAACTGGTGGATTCCCTTCTCATAACCACCATATTGGTTGGTGTAAGTCTGATGTAAAAACATATGGAAATGTGCATGAAATGTAACCCTCTATGACGTCTCATAGCCATAATGTTAGATGAATATAATATACTTTCCCATCGAGAGGCGTTTAGAAACATGGTGCGATAAATTTACCGTGGAAGTACGATAAAGAATAGGGTGGTCCCTGTGGCTTGGGAAGAGAACTTTGAATGTGTAGGTTTTGTAGTCCCAGAATGGAATACCGATACTATTCAAATCACTGGTGAAATCAGACACCTCTGTCTGAAGCTCTGCAAAGGCTACAACAACACAAGAACATGGCAATTAACAAATTCGCATCGGATAATGATAAATACAGATATAGGTTAACCACTTATGTGAATTTAACGACATTGGAAATTGTTAACTAAAAATAACACTACCACACAAATTTTCGGAAATCAATCTTATGAAGTATTCACCAAGTTTGCATTCATTGCGAACGTTTTTTTCCAGTGTAACCAACTGAAGCTGTATCTTTTTGTACTGGCGATCAGCCTCTGAGCTGCTTCTTTTGTAGACGATAAGGATAATAATTATGATGAATATCAGAACTCCTCCCCCAACAGCTGAGCCTATGTAGATGTAGAGATTGTCTATTGATGTTTCATAACGAAGACTTCCCAGCTCATACTTAAGATTGCCAACAATCACCTGGTGCAAACAAATAAGAAATTGTTCAATTTTAAAGTATCAAATTATTTATACAATATCACTTAGTAGCTAGCAATCGTTATTTTATTATATATATACATTACTTTGACAACAGGGAGACTACTGGACCCTCCATCAGGCTGCTTTTCTGGTGGGGTACAAAACAACTGTATTGTGGTAAGGGATTTAATAGGGCAGGTCTCCCACCCAATCATTACTACCACATCGTCCTTACTGCAGGCCAGGTCCAGATTGGTCCCCTGTTTGGAACAGCAAGGTAATATAAACCAAAAAGTTGAAATATTCATTTCACAATTGCAGCTCATGATGTCAGCTTATGACTTCAAAATTACAGACATGGAAAATTATGCCACCTTACAAACCGAGAGGTAATACTTACATTGAGAATCAGTGCTTCACCCTTGTAGACTCGTTCGCTGGATTTGAATTTGTCATACACTGGATCGGGTACTATATCTACTTGAGCCAGATTCTTCACACTGTTCACCCCATCCATATCAAGACTAAGGGTCTCCTGCTGTGTTTGCCTTCGCTTACGATTATTCCCACTGGTAAGAGATACGGGAGGATAACGACATTTCAAGCACATACATTCCTCAGAATATGTGCAATCCTGTCATGAATAAAAAACGGTACTTATATATTGAAAATATGTACACATAAAAATGCGATATATATGCAGTTGCTATGATATATCCCTACCGTTTTTTTGTCCTGTGCGGCCTCGAAGTAAACGGTGGGTTGTTTAACCGTGTTTAGGTCATATCCATTTATAGTGACTACTCGACCACCACTGCCACACAGTCGCAATGTAAATCAATGATCATATATTTATTGTTGAAATAAACAGCAATGACAATGTGTTAATGGCAAATACACAGTATTGATTCTAAACCAAGAAGGCAGGTGTAGTATGAGAAGCCTAATGGACACACCTTGAGAATGACTTGAGTGGAGCTATATTTGACACATTCGGGTCTGGCCTGTATTCAAATGTTATGTCCATTGTCCTATTTGTTCCATCGAATACCATCGTCACAACATGAAAGGATGGGCTTTCAACCATTGGTGGGTCACAGCGAACTTGCGTATTCATTAACCTTTGAACAATGACAAACAACAATACGTAAAGCTCAATAGGATGCGTGGCACATTGCTTAAGGAAGGAGGTAGTTTAAGTGAATGACAAATGCAAGGATATATTTCAATAATAAATTAAAATTCACTCAATGACGGTGCAAGTTTGATTCCCCAGTAGAATCTGGATATCAGCACCAGTGTTGAGATTTTTCCCATTGATAGTGAGATGTGTATTCCCTGAGAGAGGCATGAGTTCAGGGTCCATGTTCACAGGCATAGGATCCTGCCCAGCAGAATGATATAATATTGTCATCTCATAATGTTCGTCAAATATTAACACAAACAAGATGTTGTGAGATATCAGAAGAAAAACCTGAAACGTGAAGCTGTCGTCTGAATTGTCCGATGTCCCATTCAGCAGGATGTTAATTGGCCATGATCCACTGCTGTCTACAGCGCGTGTGACGCAGATTATCCTGTTACAAACAGGAAGTACCAATTATGACCACCAAACAATTATGATATCATATGAGGGATAATTCTCTTTCAGCTCCAGTGACTCACGTTTTTGAAATGACATATTCCACCACATCACATAATGCGCCTCCAATAGTGACTGTGTTGTTTACACTTCCATAAGAACTTCCCAGATTTGATCCTCTGATTGTAACTCGTGTTCCTCCTTCTAATGGTCCTGACTGTGGCTCCACCTGTTTGTTAAACACATGACCTCATGAGCAATGGCCATCTGAGTGTTTAACGAAAACTTTCAGGTATGTATCAAATACAAACATGATAATATATAATTGATCAATAAGGGACCAGAATTTAATCATTCACGATTGTGACATACTTTGAGAATATCTGGGCCAGGACAGGAGCTCATTGGGTCAACACTACAATTGGAACGATGCACACATGTCCATGAGCACCAGCTACAATTGTATGCAGATGTCACGCTGTCATATGACAAGCTCAAACACTGACTGCAGTCCTCTCCCAGTAAAGGACACTTGTAAACAGTCACTGCAAGTACCGGCAAGACATAAAGATACACATCAGATTAAGGTCCCGTATTCTAATATTTAAGTTATATAATAAACACAAACCATTAACGCCATAAGTATCTTCAAGTTCAAAGTTTCCTCCCCACACGACCTCAAGAAAAGCAGTCTTAGATCCCTCATTGCCTTCATAATTATACTGAAAATATAAACATATGCAAAAATGCGCAGACAAAATGTAATTCACAATCATTTACTCACAGGAGTGAAGTTGATGTGAAATGCATAAAACGTTCACCTACTTCTAATGCATTACATCTGATGCGGTCTGATGACAGTCTGGTTGCAGAAGTGTTATATGGTTGGGTTTTTGTATACAGATGACACCGATACCCATTTTGACCAGCCTGAATAAAAAATAATTCCAATGAATCATCAATAATTTACTTCATTGGAAAAGTTGATATTATCTCTTACTATTTTGTCAATGCTACATTTTCAGTCAACTCACAAAGGGTTCAGGAAGGTTGGCAGCATCCAATGTAATTTCTATGGGGAGTCCAGCAGGAATGAGGATTTTATTAATGCTTGAATGAACAAGTCGTGGACAAACCTTAAGAAAGATAAATGGACGTTACATTTGTCACACACGAAATGTACATCCAATGGGAATAAGCATCACATTTAACAGGTGAGTGGAGCACATTAAACTGAACTCACGGATTATTGATGTGCTTGGCATAATAAAATACACAAACCTCTTCGTCAGTAACAATCGCTGATAATGACAGACTGCAGTTTGAGGATCCATCCACGCATTGGTTGCTATGGACACACCATTTGCAGTTCCACTGTGTACGAACACATTGACTGCAACTGCAACATTAAATCTGTGTTGTCAGGGCGATTATGTTGGAAGCTTGGATAACAATTGTATATGAAATCACCCAGTGTTCCTTTACATAAGATCTCACTTACATTTGATGTGTGTCGCACTTGTAGAAAATGAGTTGTTTCTGAACAAATCTAACCCCAGTCTCAGATGATTTCAGATAAATTGTCACGTTGGAAAAATCTAAAAAAGAAACGGAATGAAATGATAAAAGTTAGTAACAGCATGCAGGTGATTTGGATTAATCAATCAAATAGCAAGAGATCATGCAGTGACACAAACAAATCTCATTTTATGCATTTCTTCAAAGGGCTGATTGGCTTTAGAATCATTGTTGATTAGTGTATGTAATATACAAACCAGAGTTTTCTGGTATGGTAGGCATGGGGTCTGGTGAGGGACAGGTGACATCATTACCAGACCACCTACCAACAGTAACTGATGTGTCTGTACCAAACACACAGTCGTATATGTGTTCACCAGTCAGTGGAGGGAGCTGTTGGACTGTTAAGGTGATCTGGAAAAGAAAAACGATGGAATGCACCAGAACTTCTAAAATTATAAATTGTAATGTTTTTACCCTAACCAAACAGATTATACATTGACAATACTTACAGCTTGTGGGCTGGCTATGCTGACCGTCTCCGGGCTAATTGCATTAACAGCAGTGCAACCCCATGACAACAAATTCACAGAGAGCCAACGCCGGCTGGCATCGTCATTTAAGCAGTGCACTCTTGCAGAACACCTGACCAAGTTAATAAAAATATTGTTAATTGTTACAGAGTTGCATGATCAAATGTCATTATGTAGAAATGTAGCAAACAGAATAATGTAAAATATATATTGCAGTGGTTTACTTGTTTTCTAGAGAACACCACCCGCAGTGAGGATCACCAAATGACAGACATGGATCGCAGTCCACAAAACGTCCACAGTCCCATGATGCCACTTTATATACCTGAAATAAATGAAGACAGGCAATACAAAGCTAATGGTGGACCATATGACTCTTAAAGAAGGGAGCAAAGCAGAGTAAGAGAATAGTACATTTATATGTAGTCATCCATAAGTAAATGCTTGAATTAGTAACAAGGACTCACAGAATCGAGTGTCATGGTGTAGATATGGTTGCCATCTGGTGAGAGCGCCATATTCTGCATGTGCACTGATCCACTTTGAAGCGTTAGGTCTTCAATTTCTGTCATGGCACTGCCTTCCACAATGACCTGATCAATGAAATAAAGGTATCGTTACCATCAATATGGTAGTTATCTTTAACATCATGTGATATTTTAACACACAAACGTGCACATTGTATAGTTGGGGATTATTCTAGCAATAGTGACGTGAGAAGCATCTGCGACACAGAAGTTCTCGTACAGTTAGTTGTCAGGATATTGAAAACACGTACTGTTTAACTTTTCTGTTACCATCAAGTAACTGGTACCTCGTAGTAGAACTTACCAAAATATTAGAAATCACATGACACAAGTACATACAACGATACATATATACGCTACCTTCTTCACTAGACCATCAGACATGCCTAGATATGCCACAGTAAAGTCATCTGTGCTAGAGCTAATCATGGCAGTCACACGGGATGAAGTGAAGGTCTTGATGGCTTGTGACATCATTGGATAGGGTCCAGCCAATGGGGCATTAGTGACAAATGAATTCCCGCAATAGTTGTCTGGTATGGTGATACTCTGCGTCGGACGAATAAATGACACTGTTATGCATTGTTGCAATTGTACCTGAATCTTCTATGTTCTATCATAGTATCAACCATTGCCAAATTCCTCTCATTGCTCAAATGATGGGTGCTGATGTATATTTATGCAATAAGGAAAACAATGAGAACAATAACGCATACAACCATTGATTGAGCAAACATGGGTCGTATTGAGAGTGTTACACCTATTGTCTACAAACAATATGCCTGCAAATTATCTATGCCATCATAAAAACATTCATTGAAGTGAACGAGAAATTGTAGGTAAAATTGGTGGATTTACGTTGGATAGTGAGATATCATTTCTGTAATGTATATCAACATAGTTACATTATGCGTGGAATAATCCTATTACAACATGCCATGCAGCGAAATTGAATGTAATGACCCGTACATAGTGAATACCTCAAAGATTAATCTTGGAATAAATACATGCTTCCCACCAGTAGTTGACATGCTGTGTTCCCAGTAAACTGCTCGCCACGAGATACGTAATCAACATTAAAACAGCCCTGTAAGTTCGCTGCCACCTTGGCACTGATGTCAGACATTTTGTACAGACAGATAGCAGACTCTGTCACTGGGATATCACTCATGTCACTCTCAGCCTTGGAGAAGGCGGCCATCAGAACGCTCTCACCCTCTGATATCGCTAACTCATCTGACAACCGAGTACCTGCCTGTATCAAGGTCGCTGATTGAACCAAGGTGTGATTACCACTAGACTCGTGCTGACAGTATATAGGCACTTCCACGTACGATTTGAAAGCTTCATCTTGTGCGCACACTTGTATTATTTTGGATATGTACGTGGTTTTGTTGAAAGTGATCTTCTGTGTTGTCAAGAAATAGCTGTATCCATCTACATAGAATCCACTCACATAATTCACTCTGTAACTGTCTTTATAGTTGGCTTTCAAATTCATATAAGAACCTCCACCTAAGTCAACCCGGGTGGTCTCTAATGACTGAATGCTCCTGCTACATACATTCGGTATCATATCCCTCCTGTCACTATTAGACAAATCACCAATCCTTTGTATGATATATGTGGTTCCTACATAAAGTCTGTTGTTGTTATCAGGACCGGGTGCCACAAAAGCCGACTGTAGAAGACATCTCGTCATTAGCGGCCACAAATAATCTAGCTGAATCATCAAAACTTTGAAACACAGAAACATTAGCAGCAGCTCTCAGCTGACATGTGCCTTGAAATGTGCTGCCACAAGTAACCAGCTGGTCTGATGAGGCGTCTATGGTCAACATCTTGTTGTACGTGTCTGTGCTGGTTTTACCATAACTTGTAGATGCTATACAGTGATCGGAAGTAGAATGAAAATCGTCACTGCCACAGAAAGGATTGTCCATAACAGGCCCCGTCACGGCATCATTGATGACATTGAGGTCAGGGTCAAGTTGGTAGATGTGATTACGAGCTCCTACATACACCTGACCTGTGGCGGGGTTCGTGGTCAGGTGTTGGAACTGACTGTCAGGAGGCGAGAAATCAGCTGTGTATGTTGCTCTCATTGACTGCGCATTCACAGAAATGACCCAAAGATAAGCAAACATCAGGCAGTGAGCTATCTTGCGTGATGACTTCATGCTGTGCCCGACTGTCGGTTGAAATTAATACCAGCTATGACTAAGATAACAAAACAATGTTTGAGAATTATCTTTCTGACACTTATATATAGTGGTTGATAATCTTTATTTTATCACTTCTGCACCTTGTTTTGGTGCAAAAAATTGAATCCTTATCCGTAATGCCTATTCACACTATCTGTATATGGACTATTCACCATGTCACAGATACCAAAGAAAAGTGAATTTAATGACGACGCCAACTGGCTGCTCTTCACTGCATGCATAGCAATATGATGACTTGGTAGTATCGGTCGGCTTTAACTGTTTAATATGTGCTTTAACAAATACTCTAACATGAACCTCTGACCCATAACCAACTAGTCCTTAAAGAAGGGGTGTCAGCTGAACGCATCAACAAGCGGCCGCGTTTGTGCCGCAATGTCAATTGAATATTTTTCCAACACGATTAAAAACATTAGTTAACCATTCATATATGAAACATATATAGAGGTATATGTATTGATATTTCTATAAAACTATTGTGAGCGTAGTCGGGGTCAACCAGCGCGGGTGAGTCGCTGCCAGTGGCAAAGGAGATAGAAGAATATAGACATCAGGTTGTAGAGTCTAGGCCCGTAAGCCAGCGACAGCGAGCGTGACGTCTGGATCGTGCTGGCTGGTCGCGATACAATCATCACGTTCAAAATAAGTTGTCTAATCGCTATGATGACAAAATCTTCCGTGAGAAATGGTAGAATCATAATGCGGTTCTGATGGCAATCGATTTCTTACTTAGCGCGATTGCACCTATACACGATAATCGAATGCACGACTCACCCCTCTTAATCGTAAACATGATCACGTTATGTAATATTTATATATATATATATATATATATATATATATATATATATATATATATATATATATATATATATATATATATATATATATATATATATATATATATATATATATATATATATATATATATGCATATATAATGTGGAGAGTATATATGCACACATATATATAAATATATCTAAATTTATATATATATAAATAAAACTTATATATATATACATATATATATATATATATATATATTTATGTATATATATATATATATATATATGTATATAGAACATATATATATATATATATATGAATAAATGTATATTTACATATACATATTCATATATATATGTATATAGACATATTTTTGCATGTATATATAAATATATATATATATATATATATATTTATATTTATGTTATGTATATATATGAGTTACATATATATATGTATATATATATATATATATATATATATATATATATATATATTTGTAATATATATGTAATATATTATTATATATATATATATATGCAGGCCTTCATATCTAATACTGTAAATATATCAGACATACATATATCAATATATCTATAGAGTGAGAGGGATAATGTATAAAATATACATTTATATGTTTGCAGAGGGAGCAGAGGGAGCATATATATATATATATATATATATATATATATATATATAAATATATATATATAAATAAACATACACAAATATATATACATATATATATATATATATATATATATAAATATATATATATATATATATGTATATTTGTACACATATACATAAACGTATATATAAGTATACATTTATGCATACATATATATACATTTTAATCATGAACTGAATGGCTAAAAATATATATAAATGTTTATATACATGCATACATATTTACATATCAGCATATATATATACATATATATACATATATATGAATACACACACATATATATTGGGGAGAGTATATATGCAACCATCTATATATATATTTATAAAGTGCATTATTATAATATTCGCTCCCCCATTTTTGTACGAGCGATCGTAGCCTCTTTTTTAAATTATTTATTCAAATTGTGGTTACTTAAAGTAGGAAATTTAAAATTATTTAGGTTTTAAAAAACATTTAACCATATATGCCTTGTTTTATATACTGATTTATGTTCTTTTACGTGGAAACATCTGCCATAGCGGTACTTGAATACGTTATGAAAACGAGTATATGATACTTGCGTATTGTCAGATTGCTTAACATCATCCAAGTTCATCCATGGGCAGATATGATATATATATATATATATATATAGATAGAGAGATAGAGATATATAGAGAGAGAGATAGAGAGAGAGAGAGAGAGAGGAGAGAGATATAGAGAGAGAGAGAGAGAGAGAGAGAGAGAGAGATAGATATATAGATAGAGATATAGAGAGATAGAGAATATAGATATATCTCTATGAGATTATCTATCTAGAGAGATCTCTATCTATATATATATCTCTAATATCTCTCTATAATATCTCTATATATATATATATATATCTTCTCTATATATATATCTATATATATATATATATATATATATATATAATATATCTCTCTATATATGCCACACATCAAATCTCTGATCTTCTAAATGGTACTTAATCAACGGTCCAGGACTAGCAATACAAGATTCAATCCAAGCTATGCGGCGGGTTATCTGAGACAAAGATATTTATATATAATTGCCTGTACCATCATTGTCACATAAGAAGAAACAGTAGTATAGAGACTGGGGGTACGAGCACAGCAATCTAATACAGCAACCCAGAAACCACACATATACAGGGTGACTCACATGAGCCAGCGAACCGCTCACACCTCGCCCCTATACTATACCATATGAGCCCAGCCCTTCCAGCCCCTATGGTATAGGCCCACTAAAGAGGGCGACAGCAATGTCAACCATCTACAACAGGACCCTGAGGAATAAGCTCTTCTAAACGACTCACGCGCTCCAAAAGGTCCTCATACTTCGATTCCAATTCCCTCACCTTCTCCTCTACACCAGGACCCTAAGGAATAAGCTCTTCTAAACGACTCACGCGCTCCAAAAGGTCCTCATACTTTGATTCCAAATCCCTCACCTCAATCTCAAGGTCCACCTTCTCCTCCCATATATGTTCCACATCTGCTTGCAGCTCGGCCACCCCCATATGTTCATCGGTGCTCATTCTATACCTCAGCCCTCATATGTTCAACATGTCGACGCGTGCCCATAGGCCAGAGTGTCTACACCACCTGGAGCTATCCATCGCTTTGAGTCAAAGGGGGAGAGAGACACCTTGTTAACGTGGAGCCCATATATTTTATGGCAGTCACTCCTGAGCATGCTCATTCCGTGGCGAAACAGCTTTTGGGCGAACAGTGACTCCACGTACTGAGCGAGTCGTAGATGCTTCTTCACCACCACCTTCTTCACACCTTTTGCTTTTTTGATCGCCATGTGAGTGTATGTTTGTATGCTTGTATGTATGTATTTGTATGTATGTTTGTATGTATGTATGTATGTATGTATGTATGTATGTATGTATGTATGTATGTATGTATGTATGTATGTATGTATGGGAGGGTATGTAGGGATGTATGTATTTAGAATATATATAGAGAAAGAGATATATATATATATAGAGACAGAAATAGAGGGAGGGATATATAAGAGATAGACAGATAAATAGATATCTCTATAGAAAGAGATAGAGAGAGAGAGAGGAAGAGAGAGAGAGATATCTCTCTCTAGAGAGAGAGAGAGATCTCTATCTCTCTCTATATCTCTCTCTCTCTCTCTCTATTCTCTCTCTCTCTCTCTCTCTCTCTATATATATCTATAGATCTCTCTCTCTCTATCTCTATATATATATATATATATATATCTCTCTCTATATCTCTATCTCTCTCTCTCTCTCTATATATCTCTCTATATATATATATATATATATATATATATACCGCCCCTTTCAGAATACGAATTGGATGGTATAGAAATATATACCAGAGTAACGCTATTTTAAAGTTCTAGAAATGTTATCGTTATCATTACTCCAATAGTCCATCCCTTGTGTAACAGGTAATCATGGGCAACTTCCAGTATGAACTAGGCGGTCTCCGTTATGATACTAGTACTGACATTCTCACCAAAGAGTTCTACCCTGCAATAAAGTTCCCCATGCTCGCTCCACATATAAGCGCCTATGTGATCTCAATCATCATTGGTGATGGTTTGCTCAGCCAGAAGCAAATAGGCGATACAGGGCGCCGATTTGCCGATTTATAAAGTGTCCCAGTGGTGGATCATTCATACACGGGGACTCTGCATTAATCGATACCAAGAACACGTGCAATGCAATCACTGAAATGACCTTTGAGAGAAGCTATGACAAAACTGAACTGTACTTACAGGTGACATGCTCCTATATTTTGTTCCAAGGAAGCGCGAGTGAGCCCTCGTAGATTAGCAATAAGCTCTTTGATTAAATCAAAGCCCTCTTGTTACATGCACTCAGTTCGAGGTTGAGTGTTGAAGATGACACAACAGTTGTTGTGGCTATGCTAAGGTGGCTCATTTTAACTAGCTATGCAGTGAACATGCAAATGTGTGATATCATAAAAAACACATGGGGCTGTTGAGCTCACGTTCCAGGGCTCGGCGCCTGGCCGCTTATGTTGAAGATTAATCGAGGCGACCATCTCCTCGAAATAATTAGAAAATTCCATGTGATTTCAAAAGACGCTATTACCAAGCACCACGCTGCTCACTGGTGTGAGTTCACTTATTGCCTTGGGTGTAGGTACGAGTACGCCCTCTTAGCATAGCCACTAGATCATTCGTTTTATTCAATTTGGAAGTGTGTTTTTTGTCTGCCAGATTACACAACGGGCATCACTGACTTATTAATTATCAACCAAATTTACCTATTTTATCTTTCCGCTGAGTTATCCAACCCATCTAGCGAACCTAACCCTACTTACCTGCTTAGCGAGTCACCTGAATACACTACCTGTATAGTAACTCTACCTTACTACCTCACCTATACAAATGGCGCGTCAATTATACATCACGCCAACTCTTTCTAACGTGCGTTAGCTTCCATCAATATAAAGACGAGTTGGTTACGGGTCAGAGATTCGTGACAGAGTATTCATAGTATTTGTTAAAGCACAGATAGAACAGAATTGTATTTAAAGACGATACATATCACTTCTAAATGTAATGTCAACGTAATTCAATGCAGGCAGTGAATAACAGCCATTGCGCATGGTCGGTAAGTCCGTTTTACTATTGTATTAGTGACATTGATCCATTGTTATGTTAAAAGTCGACGACGTATAAAGAAACAAATATAGCTGATGTTAAGTCAACGGATAGTCAACCACTACCATGTGCAACGATAACCGACATGTCAGACAAAGCCCTGGGTATAGTCGATATACCTATCGGATATCGGGGAATAACGGATACTGGTCCTCCGTTTGCCATCAAGACATACAGTTGTCTAGGTGCAGTAGTGATCCAATTAAGGTTTTCCACCACAATATATAAGTGCCCATTGAATAATCCTTCAACGTGTCTTGAGCAAACACTGTGTTGTAATGTTATTTATGTGTGTTTCAAAGCTGATGATAATCTCGAACTGACAATCGCTGCATACCATGACGTCATCACACACAAGAGCTTACCTCCTGCTTTGTACATATCTGTGGTTAATTTTTGTTAATGCGCAGTCAAGGAGAGCAACCTACACAGCTGATTTCTCGCCTCCTGATAGTCAGTTCCAACACCTGACCACGAACCCCGCCACAGGTCAGGTGTATGTAGGAGCTCGTAATCACATCTACCAACTTGACCCTGACCTCAATGTCATCAATGATGCGGTGACAGGGCCTGTTATGGATCACCCTTTCTGTATCCCTGATGATTTCTATTCTTCCTTGGATCGCTGTGTAACTTCAACAACCTACCGTAAAACTAGCACAGACACATACAGCAAGGTATTGACCATAGACTCCTCCTCAGACCAGCTGGTTACTTGTGGCAGCACATTTCAAGGCACATGTCAGCTGAGAGCTGCTGCTAATGTTTCTATGTTTCAAAGTTTTGATGATTCATCTAGATTATATGTGGCAGCTAATGACGAGACGTCTTCTACAGTCGGCTTAGCATCACCCGGTCCTGATAACAACAACAGACTTTACGTAGGAACCACATTTACCATAGAGCGGATTGGTGATGTGTCTAATTCAAGGAGTAGGGATGAGATACCGAATGTATGTAGCAGGAGCATTCAGTCATTAGAGACCACCCGGGTTGACTTTGGTGAAGGCTCTTATATGAATTTTAAAGCCAACTATAAAGACAGTTACAGAGTGAATTATGTGAGTGGATTCTATGTGGATGGATACAGCTATTTCTTGACGACACAGAAGATCTCTCCCACCAACAACACGTACATATCCAAAGTAATACAAGTGTGCGCACAAGATGAAGCTTTCAAATCTTACGTGGAGTTGCCTATTTACTGTCAGCATGAGTCTAGCAGTAATTACGCTTTGGTTCAATCAGCGAATGTGATGCAAGCAGGTACCCGGTTGTCAGATGAGCTGGGGATATCAGAGGGCGAGAACGTTCTGATGGCCGCCTTCTCCAAGGCTGAGAGTGACACGAATGATATCCCAGGGACAGAATCTGCTGTCTGTCTCTACAAAATGTCTGACATCAGAGCCAAGGTGACAGAGAACGTACAAGGCTGCTTTAATGGTGATTACGTATCTCGTGGCGAGCAGTTTGCTGGGGTAACAACAGCTTGTCAACCACTGGTGGGAAGCATGTATTTATTCCAAAATTAATCTTTGATGTATTCACTATGTATTGGTCACCACACTCAGTTCAGGTGCATGCCATGTCATGCACCTTGTAAAAAATTTATTATATTCTGTGGAAATGCACCAATGGTTAAATTAATGTTTTGATTGCACAGTTTATTTGCAGGCATATTGTTTGTAGATAATTAACGTAACACGGTCAATACGACCCATGTTTGCTCATTTAATGGTTGCATGTGTTATTGATCTCATTATTTTCCTTATTGCATAGATATGCATCAGCACCCATCATTTGAGCAATGAGAGGAATTTGGCAATGGTTGATACTATGGCAGAATATAGAAGATTCAGGTACAATTAACAGTGTCATGCATTCATCTGATGCAGAGTATTACCATACCAGACAACTATTGCGGGGATTCATTTGTCACTAATACCCCATTTGCTGGACCCTATCCCATGATATCCCAAGCCATCATGACCTTCACTTCATCCCGTGTGACTGCCATGCTCAGCGTAAACACCGACGACTTCACTGTAGCGTATATCGGCATGTCTGATGCACATATGAAGAAGGTAACGTAAATATGTATCATGAGATTTCTATTATCTTTGTAAGTTCTCCTTTGAGGTACCAGTTACTTGGCAGTACGTCTTTTCAATATAAAGCCAACTAACTGAACGAGAACTTCGGTACCACAGATGCTTCCCATGTCACCAGTGCTAGAACAATTGCCAAATATGCAATGTGCACGTTTATGAAAATGTCACATGATGTTAATGTTAACTACCATCTTGATGGTTTAGATACCATTATGTCTGTGATCAGGTCATTGTGGAAGGCAGTGCCATGAAGGAAATTGAAGACCTAACGCTTCAAAGTGGATCAGTGCACATGCAGAATATGGCACTCTCACCAGATGGCAGCCATGTCTACACCATGACACTCGATTCTGTTAGTCCTTATTACTTATATAGGCATTTACCGATGGATGACTTATATATGAATGTACTGTTCTCTTACTCTACTTTGCTCCCTTCTTAAAGAATCATATGGTCCACGATTTGTTTTGTTCTGCCTTTGAAGTTTCTCTTGATTTATTTTAGGTATTTAAAGTGGCATCATGGGACTGTGGACGTTTTGTGGACTGTGATTCATGTCTGTCATTTGGTGATCCTCACTGTGGGTGGTGTTCTCTCGAAAACAAGTAAACCACTGCAATATATATGTTCATTATTGTATTCGCACAATGCCCTGCCATTTCAATAGATGACATTTGATCATGCCACTCTTTAGCAATTAACAACGTTTGTTTGAATTGGTCAGGTGTTCTGCAAGAGCGGACTGCTTAAATGACGATGCCAGCCGGCGTTGGCTCTCTGTGAATGCAATGTCATGGGGCTGCACTGCTGTCAGTGTGATTAACCCACAAACAGTCAGCATAGCCACACCACAATCTGTAAGTATTGTCAATGTACAATCTGTATGGTTATGGTACAAAAATCATGTTACCATTTAACATTTTAGAAGTTCTTATGCATTCCATTGTTTTCTTCTCCAGATCATCATAACAGTCCAACAGCTTCCTCCCCTGACTGATGGACACCAATATGACTGTGTGTTTGGTACAGATACATCAGTAACTGTTGGTAGTTGGTCTGGTAATGATGTCACTTGCCCCTCACCAGACCCCATGCCTACCATACCAGAAAACTTTGGTTTGTATATTACATACACTAATACACAATGATTCTAAAGCCGACCAGCCCGTTGAAGAAATGCATAGAATAATATCTTGCTGTGATTGATACAAATCACCTGCATGCTGAAATAAATGTTTTACATATTTGACATTTCATTCCATTGCTTTTCCAGATTTTTTCAATGTGACAGCTTATCTCAGATCATCTGAGACAGGGGTTAGATTTGTTCAGATACAACTCATTTTCTACAAGTGTGACACACATAAAATGTAAGTGAGATGTAATGTAAAGGATCACAGGAGATGCAGATACTGAGTGATTTCATATACAATTGTTTTCCATGCTTCCTACTTAATCACACTGACAACTGAGATTTGATGTTGCAGTTGCGATCGATGTGGTGGTACACAGTGGAATTGCAGATGGTGTGTCCATAGCAACCAATGTGTGGATGATTCTCAAGCTGCAGACTCTCATCATCAGCGATTGTTACTGACAAAGAGGTTTGTGTATTTGATAATGCCACACACTAAAACAAGCTATGAGTTCAGTTTGATGTCAGTTGCACGCACTTGCACAAGTCGTGAGTGGCGAATAAAGCCGGCGTCTTTTTGACTTCAGAATTGTCCGCGACTTGTACATTCAAGCATTAATAAAATACTCATTCCTGCTGGACTCCCCAAAGAAATTACATTGGATGCTGCCAACCTTCCTGAACCCCTTGTGAGTTGACGGCAAATACAGCATTGACAAATATAGTTAAGATAATTGATGATTCGTTGGTATTTGTTTTTATTCAGCCTGGTCAAAATGGGTACTGGTGTCATCTTTACACGAAAACCCCACCATATAACACTTCTGCAACAAGACTGTCATCAGACCGCATCAGATGTAATGCATTGGAAGTAAGTGAACGTTTTATGTATTTCCCACCAACATCCTTCCTGTAAGCAGGTGATAGTATATTACAATTTGTCTGCGTCATTTTCATTGGGTACCTTTCCATGTGTAAACTATTGTTTTCAGTATAATTATGAAGCAATTGAGGGATATAAGACTGCTTCCCTTGAAGTCGTTTGGGGAGGAAACTTTGAACTAGAAGACACTTATGGCGTTGATGGTTTGTGCATTATTAAGTAGCTTATGTTTTGAGTTATTTTTAGCAGCTTGTTGTGTATCTGTATTTCTTGCCTGTATTTGCAGCTACAGTTTACAAGTGTCGTGTATTGGGACAGGACTGCAGTCAGTGTCTGAGTTTGTCATTTGACAGCATGACATCTGCATACAACTGTAGCTGGTGCTCTGGGAAATGTTTGCATCGTTCCATCTGTAGTGTTGACCCAGTGAGCTCCTGTCCTGGCCCAGATATTCTCTCAGTAAGTCTCATGCAGTGGAAGTAAATTCTGATTCCTTATCTATCACAGACAAATGTTGCAAGTATTATATGATCATGTTATCATTTTATGCATTCTTGAAATTTATAGTTTAACTCTAAAGCTCATTGCTGATAAGGTCATGTGTTTAACACACAGCTGGAGCCACTGTCAGGACCATTAGAAGGAGGAACGCGAGTTACAATCAGAGGATCAAATCTGGGGAGTTCTCGTGGAAGTGTAAACAACACAGTCACTATTGGAGGCGCATTATGTGATGTGGTGGAATATGTCATTTCAAAAACGTGAGTCACTGGAGGTGAAAGAGATCAATCTATCATATGAAAACTTAATTGTTCAGTAGTCATAATTGGTACTTTCTGTGTGTATCAGGATAATCTGTGTCACACGTGCTGTAAACAGCAGTGGATCATGGCCAATTAACATCACGTTGAATGGGACTTCTGACAATTCAGACGACAGCTTCACGTTCCAGGTTTTTCAATATTTCTGCTGATATCCCACAATGTATTTTTCGTGTTAAATATTTGAAGGTGATTATGAAATGGCAATATTATGTAATTCTGCGGGACAGGATCCTATGCCTGTGAACATAGACCCTGAACTCATGCCTCTCTCAGGGAATACACATCTCACTATCACTGGGACAAATCTCAACACCGGCGCTGATATCCAGATTCTTGTTGGGAGTCGGAATTGCAACATCAGTGAGTGAGTTTTCGTTTATTATGGTAATCTATACCTTTACTTCCTTGCATTTACTTCCTTAGGCAATAAGTCGCATATTTTATTGAGCTTTTCTCATGGTTGCATGTCATTGTTAAAAGGTTAATGAATAACCAAGTGCGCTGCGACCCACCCAGTGTTCAACACCCATCCTCTCAAGTTGTGAAGATGGTATTCGATGGAACAGAAAGGACAATAAACAGAGATTTTGAATATCGGCCAGACCCGAATGTGTCGATTATAGCTCCACTCCAGTCATTCTCAAGGTGTGTCATTTAGTTGCCTCATGTCAATCCTGGCCACTTAGCCCACTTTGAGTTTTAGTTTTACAAATTAATACAATCACTTATTGTTATTGTGACTGTATGGCAGTGGTGGTAGAGTAGTCACTATCAATGGAGCGAACCTAAACACAGTTAAGCAATCGACTGTATACTTCGAGAATACACAAGAAAACAAAACGGTAGGGATGACATCATTTCAAGAGCACTATATGGAATGAATGTATATATATATATATATATATATATATATATATATATATATATATATATATATATATATATATATATATATATATATATATATATATATCATAGGTTTATATATATATATATATATCCTTATATATCTATATATATAATATACCCTTAGTCTTGATATGGATATATATATAGATATATATATATTCAAATCCAGCGAATATATATATATATATCTATATATCTCTGATAGTGGTATATATATATATATATATAGAACGAATATTTAATCTTTTCAGTAGCTGCATTATTTTGCCCGAATGTTCCAAACAGGGGACCAATCTGGATCTGGCTTGCAGTAAGGATGAGGTGGTAGTGATGATTGGGCGGAAGACCTGTCCTATTGTATCCCTTGACCCCTGACTGCTGATATGTACCCCGCCAGAAAAACAACCTGATGGAATCTCCAACAGACTGCCTATTGTTAAGGTGAGTTTCACAATTAAAGTTGTTCCTTATGTGGATTATTAAGATTAACAAAGTTGGCCACTCACGACTTTCTGGCGATGGATGACACCGTTTTGTGCGCTGCCATTGGATAACTGATATTCACAAATAACTACCAATACAGTCGGGTCAAATGCTTCACGTTGATATATATAAGAGTGCAGTAAACTGGCGACAACTACCTTGAATATTAATCTATTCCAATGTAGTTACAACTTGTTTAGAAAAACTACTTTTTTGAAATTCCGTCCTAACAGATATGTTTGCTTATTCTGCCAGAACCACGAAGCTTAAAATAAAAAGTCAAGCCCTATAATATCTAATACATTGGACGTTTTGTATGCCTAGTATATGAGATAACCACCGATAGGCCATGTGTTAGCAAGAAAGCATTTTCTGGTTACTAACTTTGTAACTAGCCACTTTACCCTTTCCAATATGTCACGTTCAAGGAATGGTGACAACGCCTGCATTGAATATTCTAGATGGAGCCACACGTGCCTTATAATTTGGAGAGATAAAAACTTCCCTTACAGCGGCTGGTGAACGTCTTTCAGATCATCTTACTTTTTCTTGAATGACTGATCAATTATGACACCAAAATCATTTTCGTCTGCCACATCTTCAATAGAAGAATCGCCAATATGCTGTTCATTTTTCGTTTGTCTGAACTATATGCAGTGTTTATCATTTCTGTGCCAATCAGTTTCCAAGCCTTACGCTTTATGCAAGCTTTGTTGTAAGTTGTATGCCTGGTTTACGGTACATATTAGAAAGATGCTGTTGGTGTTATCCGCGTTTGGTATACCATTTTGTCAATAGCATTGTGTAGATCACATATGAAGATTAAGAAAAGGACGGGTTCAAGGACCAACCATTGAGGGACACCAATCCGATTTAATGTCATTTATCACCACGCTCAGTCCTCTGTTACGGACTTATTCATTTGTTCTTGCCTATACATTAACACTGATACCGTGGACATGGCATTTGCTAGCTAACCGTTGGAGTGGTACTTAATCAAACGTTTGTTAAAATATATAACAGGATCCCCACCGTCTTACATTTTAGTAGCATCCTCTATGAATTCATAAATGTTGGTGAGGTAACAACGTTTTCATAGAAAACAATTTTGATGTGTATTCAATAAGTTCTGTTTAAATAAGTGTTTCAATAATTTTGTTTACTAAGATGTGTAGCTGATTAGCATAATTGGGTCGCTAGTACCCCTTGGCTTGTAGAACTTCCCAATAATGATTCGATCGGTAGTGCATCAATACGTTAGGACCGAGCCCTGCAGAATACGAATGGGATATGACAATTAATTTCCACTGTAACAGTATTTTAAAGTTCGATGTCCTAGAAATGGTATCAATATCATTACTCCAATATTCTACTACTTGTGTACTAGGTGATCGTGGGCAACCTTCAGTATGAACTAGGCGGTCTCCGTTATTATGCTAGCACTAACAGTCTCACGCTGGCCATAGCAACAGCCGTGGGCGGTATTGCGTTATTAACCATTGTAATAATAGGCGTCATCCTACTGACGAGAATGCGTCCCACAGCAGAGCGCTAGCACGAGGAGATCCGTCGACAGCTGACATCACTGGCGAATATTGCTCGAATAGAGCATGCGTCCGGTGAGTTGACATAGTCCAATCGGTCCAATGATTTCTATAAGATACTTGGAAAAAACGTATACCCGACTCACATGAACTTTATCATTTTGTAGACAGCTCACGTTTTCTTCTGTACGAACACGTTTACCATTTGTTTGCATTGCAGAGTCTTCAATGTGCGATTTTACGTAACAACATCAGACCAAATGATATTCCTTTGAGGAATTATAGCATTTCCTTAAACTATTGTTGTTTGCTAATTACAAAGATCATCCTATTCTGTCTAGGGTAGATATGGTAAGTGGTACTTTTCCTGTTATTAATTTATCAAAACGACAAATGAAGCCAATCTCGGCTCATATCATTGGTGACAACTAAGGCAGTCTTATGATACCAAAATAATGAACAGTCACTATTTACAGCACAGAGGACAGGATGAATCACTGGAGGAGTTTAAAGTTCTCTTATGCACCAAACACTTTCTGATACACTTCATCACAGCAATCGAGCAGCATGACAAGTTCCGTGAGCGAGAAAAGCGAGTGGATTCTTTTAATAGCTTTCTCTGTCTTATCGTATGCAATGTAATTTGCACAAACCTACTTGTTACTTGCGTGTCATATTGTAGATGCGAGATGGCATCTGTGCTGACAATGGTTTTAATGCAGAGAGCGGATTCAGCACCCGAGTGAGTGCATGTAGTTATATCATATATTCTGTATCCATTACCAGCCTCTGTGTCTACATTCAATTAACTTTTTCATCTTCACTTAATCACTTTTGTTCTCCCTTATTAACATACTGTCAGAGTAATGAGAGCTGTTCTTAACATACTTGTGGACCAAGTGGTAGAAAGCAGGAACCCCAGAATGTTATTACGAAGGTAACTTTTGTTACTTGACATTCCTCACATCATGCAACTGCACAAACAAGCGTTAATATACATATGTTGTTTTACAGGAGTGCGACTGTGTTGGAAAAATTGGTCAACAACTGGCTGTCTCTCAATATGTTTGCTTACATAAAGCAGTTAACTGGCCTACGACTGTGGGGTTTGTATGAAGCCATCAAACAGCAGACACAAAAGGGACCCATTGACTGCATGACATCACACGCGCGATTCTCTCTGTCTGATGATAGCCTTCTCAAGCAAGATATAACGGGCAAACCTCTGGTACGTTCCCTACAATTTGTTGTTTTGGTTACCAATTCTGTGGAACAACAGAGGTAATTTGCCATTATATGTCGTTTCATCAGAACATAGAGATTCACGTTGATACAAGGGAGAGGCACCAAACCGTGATGTGCATGTTGTTAGACTGTGATACAATCAGTCAAGCTAAGGCAAAGATTCTGGATACCGTGTATGGTAACACACCCTACAGTCGTAGACCCAATTTGAAGAACGTGAATTTAGGTAAGTTTACCGATAGATAATATTCTGTCATGACCCTTTATAGTGTGCGTGATATATATGGATATACATATTGAAGTGCTACATCTTACAAACTGTCTTCGTTTTATATGCAGAGTATCGTGGTGAGGCTTTATGCGACATCGATTTGACAACGGAAGTGGTGTCTGGCTGGAAACGCGTCAACACACTGGCTGACTATGGCGTGACAGACTCACTCACAATGACACTTCTCGGAGGTAGAGACACAGGTACAGTCATATATACACACACACACACACATATATATATATATATATATATATATATATATATATATATATATATATATATATATATATATATATATATATATATATATATATATATATATATATATATATATATATATATATATATATATATATTTATATATAATATGTCATATATATATATATATATATATATTTATATGATATTGAGGTGTGCGGGTTTTGTCAACGAATTGTTAGTTGTTTTAAAATTTATTTTCGCTATTATATATTCAAAATACCCAAAGATATCACGCATGAAAGATTATCTCTATACTTAACTAAGACTAGACTATCACATTAGAATGGTCAAACCAAATTATTATCAATTATTTTTAGACGAAAATGTGCGTTGACTTATGTGCACATTTGACTGACATATATATGGTCGTGGACCAAAGTGTACGAAAGGTGTGGCGGTTTGTCCACTAAAGGTCGTATTCGTGCTAATATATGTATAAAATCCAAAGATATATATATATAGATATATATATATATAGATAGATATAAATTAGAATACAATATATTACATATATATGGATATATATATATGACTTATGTGCACATACTGATATATGTACAAATCTATATATATATACATAAATATATGCTATATACATATATATATATATATATTTATATATATATATATATATATATATGTATATATATATATATATATATATATATATATATATATATATATATATATATATATATATATATATATATATATATATATATATATATATATATATATATATATGATGACCAGTTTTACCTATTTCTTTATTGTCCTGCTGTCCCAATGTGCTTAGTGCTTTCCTAAATATACGTGATGTGCCATACGACAAACGACTTTAGCTTACGATGAATTCATTTCAGGAATAACTGGTAGTTCAACAGAAACGAACATTCCCGATTTGAAATCAGACTGTGAGATAAAGGTTTGGCATCTTGTAAAGCCTAGTGATAGGCAGCTCAGTCACTTATCAGGGAATGGAGAATTTGACGGGGTTACCATCAAGCGACTTCTGATTACAAAGGTAAGCTGTACTGTGCGTGTCGTTTTAAATATAACGTTGTATCTAACGAACCAGAAACTGGCTCATATTGCACAAATGTTCATTATGATAACATATTTGGTAACACGCTCTATTTCAGAAGCTTGTTTTTTTTTCATACCCCTGTATAATACTATGAAAAACGCGCATTAACTCCATTTATATGCATCATGATTTTAAACTAATGCAACGATAATCAAAATTGAATTACTCTCCCGGCATGTTATCTGAGTCACTGTTATATAACTAGTCCTATCTTTGATTAATTATGAACCATCTTCCTCAATCTATGTGATTCTTTTGTGTGATTATGAGCACTGTGCTCTGGTTGTATTGTCTAACATGAAACCACATGTTACAATCATGCATGGATAAATAGTAAAACAATCGACTGCATGTTGATTTGTTGTAACGTCGGCTTTCGATTATCTCATTCCCAGACGGCCCTTCTGCCATTCATAGAAGAATAATTCAACACCATTTTGTGCACTGACACCACTTTGCCCCCTGTCGTCAAATTCTTCTTTGATGTACTTGACCATGCAGCAAAACGCCATAACATTCGGAACTTGGATATCGTTCACACCTGGAAAAGCAACAGGTAGATTTCGATATTAACATTCTTCGTGATAGTGTTTTCCAAGGTGGATCAACATAAGCAAAGTAACACTGATTAAAAGCCTTGTTAACGTCTTGCAGCATGTTACTGCGCTTCTGGGCGACCATCATTCGTCGACCGCATCTTCTACTGGACATAAACAGCACCAGCAACGTGGACAAGTGTCTGTGGGTCGTGGCCCAGACGCTCATCGACAGCTGCTCGACATCAAAGCTCTGCCTTCACAATGTAAATATTAATTTGTCTAAAATAACCAATGGGATTAACTTACCAAACACATATTTCCACATACTATGTATGCATTGATTGTGTACATTTTTTGTCTGATGCTTTTTACTACTAACCCGATTTTTACTATGCGTTAAAAGGATCTGCCATCATACCGCCTTCTGTTTGCTGAAGAACTTCTGCTATATCAACATAAGGTGTCAGACTTCTACAAGCGTGTCCAAGAAATGCCCCCTGTGTTTGATGATATGATGTCACGATCTATGACTGATATGTCAGAGGTGAGCTGAGCAATCAATCATGAAGATCATTATGCATAATGTCGTTCGCTTTGGTTAATATTCGTTACTGCTTTTGTGACACAGGTACATCTGCCTGAAGTCAACATTGACCTGGAAGTAAAGGACCTGCAACATACATGTTTGCAGTACAGCTCTGAGGTGATAGTCAAGTCAGATAAAATGCTTTATTTATGTTCGCAGTGCAGCTCTGAGGCGTTAGTGAAAACAGATAAGATGCTTTATTTGCAAATGTTGGAAAGTCCTTTGTTTTATTCACCGTTTTGTATTAATTTACAGCTGGTGGAATTACTCAATGATGATTCGGAAGCAAGGACGATGCATTTGAAAGAACGATTCTTGCGCAACATGCAGTTGCAGCCATGAATTCATGCTGTCGGGCATACGTCTTTATTCTCCAGTGTTGGGACATTTTTTGGCTCATTGGAAAAGGTTGATAACAGCGCACCAGGGTACAATGTGGTATTGAAGCATTCGCTATTGAGATTGATGGCTTTGTCGCTATATAATTGCTTATTAACAAATTGTCAGCCCCTGTAGGCTAACAAACAGGGATTGCATTAATGCTCACAACAATGATACCTTAGTTCTTATTCTTAATAAACAAATAACAGAAGTCCGATGATTGAACGAGATGATATCGTGTTTTTATTACACTGACATCACGATGTTGTTGTTGCTAATTTTACTACATCCACATAGGTTTACTTCTTTTTTTCTTTGTCGGGCAAAATAAACAAGCTGAAACAAAATGAAATTGTTTGCATGAGAGATCTGAAGTAATACAGACCTGATTGATTTGCCAGAGAAAGCAGGTTCATCACATTAGATCTTGGTAAAGGATGTACAAACTGGAAACACTTGCTTACAACTGTATGCTTTCTGTGATTACCAGAATGTGGCATGTGCAAACAATACGGGGTACAATTATATAGCTTAATTGCATTAAGAAAGATATAAATCAATGATAAAGCGACATCCATAATCACAATGTCATCTTATATTATATTGCGGTAACAGTTGAACATAGAAGGTGCGTCTTCATTTTCCAGGATCTCAGGCAATGCCACACATCAAATCCGATCTTCTAAATGGTACTTAATCAACGCTCCAGGACTAATAATGCCACTTTAACCATTGATATAATGCATGTCAAGTTGTATTGATTGGTTATTTTAAATCCAAGCTTTGTTGCGGTTAATGTCGCATTATCTAAGACACTGATATTCATTATATAGAATGTGATGGATTAGCAGCTGTACCAACAAGCTAATCCCCTTGTACTAGCCTTCTGTCTCAAACCCGTATAAGTACCCTAATAATGGGCTTATGCGACGTCGAAGTCGACCCAGCGTCTCTAAATTGCTTTAGCTGTAGTCGCCTTGACCAATCAGATGACTCCATATCTTTAACAGCCGCCGAGCGCCGTGACGTTGGATCGACAGTCCCATGTGCTTTTGTTGATTCTATTATATTGTCCCCTGAAATCGTGGGTGTCTTTGCCATAATTTCATAATCGTCACGCAGCTCAGCGTAGCTATAAACTCTTTGCTTGAGACCTTCACATCCCCCTGACATGACAAAAATGTTGATGTCGACCCCAGGTCAGTTCCCTCGCTTCAGACATTTATCTAAAACTATCATCCACAGTGCGGACATGAAAGATTGAGGCACGCAAACTGGGCGGATGCTGTTAGAGGCCAATTATTTTCCATAATTTATCAATTTGGCATTTATTTAATAAAGTACATTCTATTTTTTGCTATTTATAAACCGATTGTGCGACGCGTATTGGGAGTGGCAAAGCTCTGAGAAATGAAATTTTTCCCGCTCTCAACAATCGCAGCGACGTCACCCCAGTATTCCCACGTGCTATTGTTTGAGGTATGGCTATTTGCGTCAACGAGACTAGTTAGTGGATTCCTTTTATAGCTTTGCTGTCTTATTACCTGCAAGTTTGTGTGTATTACTGTAAAAGTGAGATGGCATCTGTGCTGACCATGATTTTAGTGCAGAGAGCGGATTGTGGACCACGCGGTAGCAAGCAGGAAACCCCAGAACATTGTTCAGAAGTTAACAACGTTGACTCTTATTATGCTTCACCAGTTCGACTATGAGCTATTATAAAGTTGTCATTCCTCAAATCATACAACTACACCAAGAAGCTTTAATATGTGTATATGTTACGTGACAAATTGGTCTACAACTGGCTGTCTCTCTCAATATGTTTGCTTACATGAAGCAGTGTACTGGCCGACCAATGGGGATGTTATATGAACCCAACAGTAGACCGAAAAGAGGCCATTGACTGCATGACGTCACACGCGAGATTCTCTCTCTCCGATGATAGCCTTCTCAAGCAAGATATTGATGAAATCACGCCAGATTGTGACGTGGTA